>JAJHZJ010000377.1:3324862-3698810 GCA_023548195.1 Bettongia penicillata ogilbyi | reverse complement strand
TCTCTTCATTCTTCTGCTTTTTGACTACTTAGTCTCCTTTGCAAGATCTTCACCCTATTACGTCCTCTAATTTTGGATATCCTCTGGTTCCCTATTCTTAGTCCCTTTTTTTTTCTTTCTATACTGTCCCACTTGGTAATCACATGAGCTGCCATAGATTTAATTTATTTTCTCTATAGAGATGACTTCTGAAGTCTCCTCTGAACTCTAATCTTGTATCACTGCCTTTTGGACATTTCCAATTGGATGTCCCACAGACATCTCAGACTCAACACATCCAAGATAGAACTCCTGATCTTCACCCCCTTCCTCCAAATCTACTTTTCTAAATTTCTCTATTGCTATTCAGAGTACCAGTATCCATTCAGTCACCCAGGACTATAACTTCAGTTTCATCTTGACTTCTCACCCTCACCCCATATATCTTACTCATAATGTCAAATCTTTTCATTTCTTTCTCCATATCTTTTGTACATTTCTCATTCACTCTGTTCACACACTTTGCTAGTCCGTGTTCTAATACTCTCTGGCCTGCATTACTGCAATCACCTCCTAATTGGCTACCCTGCCTAAACTATGGAGAGCACCATTCCAACCCATCCACCATGCAGCTGCTAAAGTCATTTCCCTAAAACACAGGTGCAGTGATCACATTACTTCCTACTCAGTAAACTCCAATGGCTTCCTATTTCTTCTGGGATCAAATATAAACTTCCATGTTTGGCACTTGAAACTCCTCACAACTGGCCCCTTCTGCCTTTCCAAAGTTTTTCACAGTTGCCTTTCTCCATGAATTTTCTGGACCAGTCATCTTGTTCTATGGCTTTTTCCTCATACAAGATGTGCCATCTCCCGGTAGTAGCACAACATACATTTGTATTGGCTTTCTGCACATGCCAGAATGTCCTCCCTTCTCTCTTCTGCCTGTCAGAGTCTCTGCTCTCTTTAATGCCATTTGCAGAAGGGAAAAATTAAATTCAAAACTCCAAGGTCATGAACCTATCTGTGAGGAGGGTAGTACCCACAATAAAAATAAGCAAGTTTGGAGGAAGTAGCATCAGAGGAAATGAAGTTGAGTTCTGTTTTGAACATTTCAAGCTTGAGTTGATAATGGGACAGCAAATGTTTGGGGAGTTTAGAGTGTTTTGGCTTGAGTTTTACCTGCTCTTTCAGCCCCTGTTCATTTTTGACTGGAAGTACCAACAAGCTATGAAAAAGCAACAGAAGAAGTAGTAGGAAGAAGAAAGACCTAGAAAAGTCATTAATTCAGCCATAAAAAGGACAGGTGATTGGGAATCGCTCCTTGGTTTTAATAACTGGGCAGTGAGTGCACTTCCCTCCTGACAGGAGCCCCTCCACCCTGTCTGCCTCTTGCCAAGTATCTGTGTTGGTATTGCTGTTCAACTGTTTTTCAGTCATGTCTGACTCTTCATGGCCTTTGGGTCATTTGGGGTTTTGTTTGCAAAGATACTAGAGTGGTTTGCCATTTCCTTCTCCTGCTCATTTTACAGATGAGGAAAATGAGGGAAATACGGTATAGTGACTTGCCAGAGTTACACAGCTAGTAATTGTCTGAGGCCAGATTTGAACTCTAGATGAGTTTTCCTGACTCCAGACCCAGGACTCTATCCACTCTACCACCTAGCTGCCCCTCAAGTACCTTTGTCCTCATAAACTAATTATATAATTAGTGATTGATTGACCAGTTCGTTGATCCTGGTCATCCTTTTGGACACTTCCAGCTGATCAATTTGTGTTTTCTAAAAGATCAAAGGTACCGTCTTGGGAGGGAGAAGGGGAAAATCTAGGACTTATGGAAGTGATTGTAGAAAACTGAAAACAAATAAATTAATTTAAAAAATAAATTTTAAAAAGAAAAAAAGAAAATATTAAACTGTGAAAAAAAATTAAAAAATGAAAGGGACAAAAGTAAAAGTAACCTATGTTCCCCAGTCCATGCCCCTCAATCTTCCCTCCCAGGGTGGTGGGGTAGGATTTGATTGATTGATTAACTCTTCTATGAAGGCTAGGGCCAGAATCTGTGGGTTTTAGAGTACGATTGCACCTGGACAAACTATCTTCTGAGCTAATTTTTCACATAACTGAATTTATGCCAGAATTCTTCATTGTCTCTATACTGAGTGAACAGTTGCTGTTTGTCCTGCATTTTTGAAGAGGGTCATAACATCAGGGAGGTGATGCCATGACATTCAAGTGAATTGGATTTAAGTGAGGGAGGGATGTGCAAAGTTACTAGTATCACGTTATCCTCCAGAGCCATCTGGGTGCAGTGGCCAGATATGAATCAGGACAATTGGAGATGGCCCAGGATGTAGTGAGAGTCCTTGGCTTTTTCAAACTAAGGTCTTTAAAAGGTCTTAGTTTGACTGAGGCAGCACCTATTCAGTGATTAAGGCTTTAAAAAATGAGGCAAAGAATGACATCTTTAAAAAAAAACAATGATGTGGAAGGGAAAGACCCTGAAGGTTTCTGGCCAAAACAGAAATGATTATTATTAAGATTCATTTTGAGCCAATCAAGGCCCAAATAGTGACCAAGTAGGGTTTGGTCTGCCCCCAGAGTGATTTGAGGTTAAGGCTGGTCTTGAAAAAAAGTTTCAGAGATTAAAATTTTCATTCTCTTTGGTTAGAGCACCAGCAGGTAAGGGGTGTGATACTAGATGTGGAGAGATAAGAAAGAAAGAAAGTGACAAAGAAAAGAAGGAAAAAGAAGACAGACAGGAAGGAAGGGAGGGAGGAGGGAGGAAAGAAAGTAGGAAAAGAAGAAAATTGAAGAAAAACTGAAGAGAAAGAAAGGCAGGAAGGGGAGGAAGAGAAGGAAGGAAGGAAGGAAGGAAGGAAGGAAGGAAGGAAGGAAGGAGAAGGAAGGAAAAACTAGTAAATGTTGACTGTGAGTTTATTTCTTCTTTACCCCAGTGAACTTACCACACTTGCTGATGGTAGAGATTTAAAATTATAGTAGTCAGCCAACCAAACATTCTCATTCCTTTTTTTCCTCCCTTGAAGGATTAAATTGATTTAATGATATGTTTATAATGATGTCACCACCAAGCTCAGGGAACTCTACCAGCATTAGCAATCTATTAGAATGTGAGGTTTTTGCCAAAATGGCGGCAATGTGGAAGGTCAAAAGAGAGCTAAGAATGTCATTGTTAAAGAACGTCTCGTAGTGGAGGAGGACAGCTGCTTGCTGGGGGAGATTTGCTTCAAGAGCATTTACCAAGATAGTAGTTTTCCCCATCTTCGAACTTTGTTAATCACTGTTTTCCATTTGGTTGGTGTCATCCTCTCAATTCCTTTCCCAATCAAGTCACTGAAAAGTATATACTGGTAAGAATAGATGTTGTCTATGGACCGCAAACAGAATTCCTTCCTGTTGTTGATGATAAACCATTTCAGAGAAGACCAGGCAGTATCTAAAGGATTTAAGTAATTGTAAGGGTATGGAAGAGGAAGAAGCTCATGGCCAATAGCTTTGGCTATCTTAGGACAACATGAAATGCTGGTTAAATTAATAACAGATGACGGGTAAGGTTGAACTTGGTTGTCCTCCATGACTTCATTCTGCCTTCTTTCATTTATCTGTTTTTTCTCTCTGACCACAATGACACATTTTCCATAGGTTCTTTTTACCACACTGCAGAATTCAAGGAAGAGACCCTCTTCCTGTCTGTTACATAACTCATCTCTCAGGAACATTCGGTATTTCCAAGGAACCCATCCTTGACTGCTTCCAGCATGGACAACACTCCAAGTTGGGTTGTGTGTGAAGTTTTCATCACCCAGGTTTTCTCCTGTGACAAGATGTTCAGGTATATCTGTTTCCCCTAAAAATATGGTTTTAAATCCATCAGATTGTAAACTTCTTAGCCTTTTTATATACTGGAGACATTGCCTCCTCATAACGCTGTCAAAATGATTCCTGTGAATCACATGTCTTAAGAGAGGATTTGCAAAGCGAAGCATGGTGGTTTCTTAAGTGTTTGAGAGAGCTTGCGTGGTTACATCTGAAGAGACTAGGCAAGTGTGGGATTATGGTGACCTCATAATGGCTTTTATGACTGCTGGATCATTTCCAAGAATCATACGCTTTGTATTCAGAGTTTCAATAGAATTTCTCAGTATCTAGATATCCCCCAAGCATTTTAAATTCAACATGTCCAAAGTCAAGCCTGTTCTTTCAAATCCCTGCTTCTCTTAAGTTTATGATGAAGGGTTAGCACCTGTGGTTCTATTTACTCCGACTGCCATGTTTGAAACTTGGGCATCGTTATCTCCTTTAAACACTTAGTTACCATGTTCTGTCAGTCCAGTCTCTGACATCTCTCACATCCAGTCTTTCCAATCTGCTCCCCCAACTCAGTTCAGGCCATCATCACCACCCACATGTACTATTGTTGATTCCCTAGCCAATTTTCTTGCCTCTACTCTCTTTTATATTTATCCTACTTTTATTCTTAGCACTCTCAAAATAATGTTATGCATAAATTCATATCTATACATGTCACTCCTAAAAATAAAAGAAAAAAAAAAGAAAAACCTACCTATTTAAGATGTGGTGGCATGCCATATTCAAAATGACTTCTATATGAAAACTAAAGACATAAAAGAAATATTCAGGTTAGGTAGGCTCTAGGGTAGTCTTTAGTAGGTACTAAATTTTGCAAAGCAAAAGCATTTTGCTTAGCATTTAGGGGTCTTTACAATAAATATTGATGGAATTGCCTCCTCACAATGCTATCAAAATGATTCCTATGAATAACATCTTAAGAGAAGAACTGAAAATCAAAATATAATGGTTTCACCACCACAAAAGAAGATACCAGTCTATCTTTCTGTTTGTATTTATATTACTCCCTTCTTATACCCTGTACTCCAAGCAAACTTAAATACTACACTGTTTAACTACTGGAGTGGCTAGGTAGTGAAGTGGATAGAGTGCCAGGTCTGGCATCAGGAAAACTCATCTTCCAGAGTTCAAATCCAGCCTCAGACACTTATTAGCTGTATGACCCTGGGCAATTCACTTAACCCTGTTTACTACAGTTTCTTCATCTATAAAATGAGCTAGAGAAGAAAATGACAAATCACTCTAGTATCCTGGCCAAGAAAACCCTGAAATAAGGTCACAAAGATTCAGTCTGAAAAAATAGCTAAAAAACCAAAAAAATCACTCAACCAGTTCTGAATCTAGTCTCATCAAACTCACATCTTTCTGTCTTATCCACAAAGAGAACACAAGAGATTTGGTAAAATGCTTTGTGGATATTTAAATAAGCTATACTAAACATAACATCATTCCTCTAATCTCCTGATCAATATAATTCTGTGAAAAGAAGCAAGCATGGTTAGTCAGCTATTGAGCTGATGAAGCCAAACTGGTGTTTTGTGATCACTGCTTCATTTTCTAAGATATTCAATGTTCACCCTTCTAATAGTACATTCTAGAATTTCACCAGGAGTCAAAGGTAAACCTCATTCCCATGTAATATACAGATTCCCATGTTTTCCCTCTGTTTTTAAAAAATCTTGATTTTTGCCCTTCTTCAATTCTATGGCAGCTCTCCTATACTCAACAGTTTGTTTCAGACATCACTCACAGTGATTCAGCAATAACATCATCTATTTCTTTCAATACTTCACAGTGCTACTTGGTCATGCTTAGTGACCTGAACTAATTAAGGATGATCTCTTGTCATTTCCTTATTTACTTACTACTTACTTACCTTCAACTTAAATGACCTCATTTATATTTTTGCTTGTTTCTCTGAACTCATCATATTCATCACTTCTTCTGATGTCAATATTTTCCATGTTATATTTCATAATTTTTGTCTAGCCATTCCCTAATCAATGGAAAACCTTTTTGTTTCTTTTTTCTTTTCTTTTCTTTTCTTTCCTTTTTTCTTTTTTTCTTTTTTTTTTTTTTTTGCTAACACAAATAGCTGCCTAAGATTTCTGCTAATTTTTAACACTGCTTTCTAGATTTGTCCCAGGATATCATTTGTGACCAATTAAATCATCAGAATTGGATCATAGTCATCTGATTGACGAGTCCTACAAGGGAGGTTCTTTTTCAGGTCTTTGATACATGCCTTATCAACAAGGCAAACTTATGTACTGTTCTGAAGGCAACAAGTTTCATATTGCTGAACAGTAAATTACTAACAATCGTTAATGTCTTTTCTTCCTCTGACCCTTACTGGTGATAACTAACCTGAGAGCATCTGCACACCTACATCATCATTCCTTAGAAGACAAAGAGCTGCTTCATAGCAGTGAGGTCAAACTTTCTTCTCTTTGGGAAGAACCTCATACCTTCTACCTTTTATAATGATACTGGGGGAGGGGATAATTTCCAGCTCAGTACAAATGACCAAATTTATTCAAAATGACTTCTATATGTTGTGGACATTGTGGTAACCTTAGAGACTCGAGTTTTCTGTCAGTGAAGAACGAACCCCAAAACGTGAAAAGAAGAATTTCATTGTCATTGGACCAAATAGAGAGAGCTGGAAAAAAGGTGTGTCCTTCAGACCCTCTTCGTCTCTGTGAGGCTACATTATATAGATATGAAGGACAGGCAGACAGCATGTAGCTATTAGGCAGTTTCCAGAAAAGGACAACTTTCAGGTAAGGTTGCTTGATATGTATATCAGCAGGTAGGTAGAAACTTTTGATAAAATCTGGGCCAAGCCAAAACACAAACTACTGGTGAACCCAAAACATAACCTCTTTGGGTGGCCCAAGATCTAGGTGGGCAGACACAAAAGAATACCTGGGTAGGATCTAGGTATTCCTTACAGTAGTCTCTGGCTTCCCTAGAGGTTTCTGAGGTCAGCATGACCTCAGCAGTTAGTCTTGGGTTAGATCATTTCCAGCCACATAAAACCAGGTGCACATAAAGTAATATTAATAAGTAATCAATTATTTTCCCCACGATGCCTATAAATAGGATGAAATTGGGTTATTTTGACCCAAGGCCTTGCCAGATCTTACCAGATCCAACAAGTAGGAGGAAAAAAAGCACACATAGTTTGCTTTTATTGCTTTTTCCTTCATCCATCAGGAAGGGGGCTAAAGGGAAAATTTTTTATTTTTATTATATTTATATAATATATTTATATTTATATATTAAGACAGCATTGCCTTCCTACCTGCTAGGAAGATGGTGAAGAGGTGAGACTCAGAAGACCAGTATAGCCCTCAGCCATACCCACTTACTTCAAAGTCTAGTCAGGTAATGTGTAATAATTCTCTTTCTTTCTAGGGCCCTCTACATCCTATTCTTCAGGACCTCCTGAGGGTAGGTCTGTGCTAGACCTGAGGTTCAGTGCTAGTCTCTACCTTCCAATGGATAAGCCAGTTTGGAATCAGTGAGGACCAACCCTATTAACGATAGAAAGCTGCCATCATATCCATCTATGATTCTTTGCTATCTATTTTTTCAAAACTTGTTGTTCTAACTGAAGCTAAGCAGAGGAAAAGCAAGTTATTATCCCCTTCCCTCCCCTTTTCAGTTATGATGTTATAATGATGATATTACCAAGAATGGCTAAGTATCCAGTCTCAGTGCTATAGCAAAGACAACTCTCTGACACCAAGTTGAGGGAAGGTGCCAAACAGCCTTGGGAGAGGGAGTTTCCTTATTCAGAAATTTCCTATACAAATGAAAAAGAAAAAGTTGCTGGGGGTACTAGGTGGCTAGGATGCTTATCCCTCTATGCCTCTCACCCCTGGAAACTCTCTCATCTTTCCTCACCACTATCTCTGGCCTACCCTCCCCACCCACTAGTCCTAGATCTCTAAACTTAGAGAAACTAGGCATTTTTCTTGGACTTTTTGGTTTTTTACATACACCTCTACCTGAAAGCCTTGAGGAAAATTTCTTAAAGCTTAGATTTGGTTCATGTCTAATTGGAATCCTAATAAAGCTGCTCCCAACCCCAATATTCGTTCTCTATAGGCCCCACTGAATAGCAGGTACACTGCACCTACCCAGCCACTTTCCCCCACTCAATATCCTAACTTTCTCATATGTGCCTGACTGCTCACCAGAACCAGGTCTGTCCATGAATTCATATTTCTCACAAGAACAGCAAGCATGTCCATGTGATGGAATCCCAACCACTGCCTCTAGCTAACCACTGCCCCTTGTCCCATTCCTCATATTTCCCACAGAAACAGCAGGTGTGTCCATGCACTCAGCCACTACCACATCCATCTAGTCTCAGACAGCACCACAATACTCAGCCAATCAGAAAGCAGCACCACCAGGATGCCCATGAAGGATGCAAACCCCAAAACAATAGAAGAGACTTTCCTGAATTAGGCACTTGTTCACTAATAGTAAAGAACCAACCTAGAGTGAACTTATGATGTAGAGAGGTTTATTATAATATCATTATTATGTATACATATCCCTCCAGTAGGTTTTTCTGTATGCATTGTGGGTAATCACATGTGCAGTTCCACCAAGACTGGATCCCCAATCTTATTACCTAATCCCATAACAAAGCCCTCCTGCCTTTTTAATATTCATAATTTCTGTTATGTACTTGCATCTTTACCCTAGAAAAATCCATCTTGCTTTCTTTGAAGTTGCTGGTTCCTCTTGGAACTTAACCTACTTCATGAGAGGCATCAATCTCCGTAAATGCCTATACTTGAATTAGACGTGGTCTGACTCTGAATTCTTTGAGACAATTCCACCACAATACATCATGAAACTGCAACAGTTTTTGGCGACCCTGGGTGGGCAGAGTCTAAATCCCAACATAATGTCTCCTGGGAGTAAGGTGAGAGAGAGGGTGTAGAAAGGTACTCAATATACAATATAGATCCAGTTTAGGATAGCCATTTTATTTCCTCTACACAAGAAAAGCTAAAAACACAAAGACTTATAGGCACACAATTGACAAAAGAGTTAAACAGTTATAACCAAAACTTCTCTCATGCTCTTCCAGGGTATTGAGATTTAACATCAAAACATTATGAAATTTGTGGGGCTGCCAAATAAAAAATTTACATTTCAACTTGGCTCTGCACTGTCTGGACAACTCTTTCAAGGTCCATGCCTTCTTAGAAGCCTAGATAGGAGCAGAACTCTTCTCCTTGTCCATTCTCCTCCTCTTTGATGCAGAAATTCTCCCGATGCCAGTCAGTTGTTACTGAGGGACTTTGGATCTTCAGGCCTCTCAGACTAACAACATTGCTTCCAGAGTTGCCTGTACCTCAAAAGCACTGCTCACTCACAAGAGAAAGAGTGTAAAACAAAAGGGGCAGCCAGGGTTTAGAAGTCCAAGTGTAGGTTTGTCTTGGCCAGCACAAGTGGCACCTGCCTTGTGATTTCAGTTCATTATTTCTGCTGGAGTTGGGGAAGGGCAGTTCATTTTCCATCCTTCCTGGGAAGTTCACGCAGGGAAAGCTACCTGTTACACATTGACTCAAAGCAAGAGAGATAGAGAGGAATTTTAAAGTATATGGAATAGGTCAGTTCTCCTGGCTCTCTGACACAGCTTTGGAACTGTGTTCCCCCTACTTGAGCCGCCATCATGGAGTGGAGGACAAAGTGACGTCATCACCACTACACTTTCATTCCTCAAGGTTTGTTTAATCATCCAAATTGGCAGTCCCTTAGCTTGAAGTCATGTTTTCCCAGAAATGACCAACATTCAGGTTCAGCATGCATTGGAGTGTGCTAAATAGTGATGGCTTCTGACTTCTTGGTAATTTTTCAGTTTAGGTTTGTTTCCTTAAACTGTTGTTTTCCTGCTTTGGTCCTACGCTCACCTAGATTTGCTCCAGGACATCACTATTATTTGTCAAATCCTGAAATAAATCAAAGCTATGAGTTGAAGAATAAAGCTATCTTTAACTGAAAACACAGGACAGCAAACCTGCCACCCTGGGGTACGTCCGATGAGTGCAGGGCACATTGTATTTATCATTAATAAGATCAAATAATTATATATATATGTATATACATATATCAAACATAAGAATTAGATTCAGAATTTTCTGACTTTTTCAGTTTGTATTTGAATTTCCTAAAGTATATCAACATGACAATTTGCTAACCCACATCACAAGATAAATATAAGTGATAAACTGAAGTTCCTTCTCTTCCTGGAACTTGAGTTTGAGGTGATGAATCCCATAGTATTAGAATCCCTATATAATACTAGAAATAGATGAACATCAGAAGCTAAATGATGGTAGAATCTATGCTAATTTAAAAGGCACCTTTTAGCCTTAGCCTACATGTCTATGTTGGCAGATGTCAAATTCATGACTAAAAGGACGAATTCTACAAATCAAATTCTCATAGATTGTTTATAGATTCTCCTTTCAGCTGTTATTGGTAGTTTCCAAATATATAGTTTAGATAAGGATAGGAGCAGCAAGGAGTATGGAAAAATATCAAATCTCTGGTATAGAATTTTCTAATTTGACCTTCTTATCAGAGCTATAACATTTGGGTTAGCCCTCAATACCTGACCTGGTTATTGACAAAGCAAACTTGAATGTATTAAGATCTATTTTGTCAGAGAATTAACAGATAAAGGAATATCTGCAAGTGACGTGAAGTGAATAAGCAAATCTGCTAAAAAGCTGATCTGAGACATCACTAGACTGGAGGACTGCCTTAGAAGATGTCAGAAACCAGACAATTTTATGAGATGTCCAAGCCCTAAGATATGATGAACTGATGAGATGAATGGACAGATGGGAGTGGGGTCACCCTTCCCTTTTTGCTTCTGATGAAATGGACCCTTTCCTTTTTCCTTCTTTCCTTTGTTCCTCTGTTCCGCTTGCTTGTTGAAAAGCTTTTGTCAATGTGTTGATCAATCTGTTTCTACTTTCCCTATATTACTGAGTGTCATACCAGTTAGTGATTCATTGCCTTGGGGAATGACAGAAAATTGATAATATAATTGTAATAACAGAAAATTGTTAATAACAAATGTTACTTGCTACTCCCTTAAGGATCTTAGTAATGTCAGAATTTCAGGAATGTCCTTACATTTTATATATGTCCTTACATATACAAGTATCCTTAAGATATTTATTCTTGGTTCAGTTGAACTGAACCATACCCTAAGTCCCCGCAACCAGAGACTGGTTTTACACTTTGAAAGAACCTAGCTTAAGCTGAATCTCAGCTTCCTTGCTCCTTTCCACTGGGATTCATGGCATGAAAGGCAAAACAGCCAGAACAAAGTGGTTTTCCTTGCCTGGATGGTCTGAGGTCCCATGATCTGGCCTTGCGACGTCATACTGCCTCTTCCTAAAGATATAAGAAGTTTTTGCATGGGTCTTGGAGGTTGGGAAATCCATTGTGCTTTGTACTCATGTGACATCTTCCAGGGTGGCAGGTTTACTACACTGTTATCTCAATTAAAGATACTTTATTCCTCGATTCATGACTTTGATTTATTTCAGGACTTGACAAATCCATACTTAATGAGCTGTTTTTGGTACTTCTATCTTGGAGCTTTTCTTTGTAGTTTGATTGTGAGATTCGGATAATAAATATCTTCCAAGCGCTTTTCATTTTGGAGGATATTGCTGGCCAACAAAAAGAAGAATATAATGCCATATATTCCAAAGATGGTGAGAACATACCAAGTGGCACTTGTCCCATTTGGAAAATTCCAGGATCTAGTGGAGTTAGTTTGGTTTGTTCCTTCTATGAAATTCTTAGTCAAGTGTTGCAGTGCAGTGTTGACTTGGGTCTTGTTGGAAGCTACTCGAGGGATCCCTTTAGTCACTAGGAAAGATAGAGACTGAAATGAGAAATTTCTTTGGCTATAGTTTAATGGCTTCTACATCAATAATCCCTTGTATGGAATGTTTAGTGTATTTTCTTTAGGGGGATCAATGAGCAGAAAAAGGGCATGTGGATTATTATTCCAGTTTATAGACAGAAAACTGAAGCACTGATAGGTTTGAGGATGTGTTAAAGATCTCAGCAAAGGCATGGCCACTGAATAGAACTCCTTTCTCCTTCCATTTCACTTGTTGCTACACATACATAGAAGTTTGTGAGTGTATGTGTGTGTGAGTGTGGGTATTTATTTTTTTTCCCTAGGAGTAAACTAAGTCATTGCCTACTTATGGATTTGCCTGCCTTGTGGCATCTTTCCAATGGCACCAGTTTGGATTGATGTCACATCCCATAGATTCATAGAGATAAAACATAATTTTGGTTTCAATTTATTTTATTAGTAAGAACCATTTCTCCTAGTTTGGTTCTGTGGGAATTTTCCCACAGAAATTTTCAGAGGACATTTATTGAACAGATGGCAAATAACCTAGTGAGCATAAATATCAGAACAATGTTTTCAAATGAGTCAGTAAGATTTTATTTTGAGCAATGTTAGAAATAGTATAGTCAGTACACAGTATTGTAAAGAAGTATTCAGGGATAAAAATAGATATACCGAACAAATTATAATCTAATTGCTCAAAACCTATAGAGAAGATAGGAGATTCTCAATAAATGCTTGCTATATTGACTTCTTGTTTAAAAACAAGCAAACAACGTCAATCTCAGGTAAGCCAGAATTACTGTATTGACGATGTGCAGTAAGCAGTATATACACACTGACGGTAAAACTAATCATGTGCCTATTTAATGAGACAAGATGTGGAATAAATAACTTTCCATACATAGAGTTGGCCAGTGAAAATCTTCCTCTTTCTCAAAACAGCAAGAACAATCAACCAACCCCTGAAATTACAGTGAGTTTCCCATCATACCACTGTGGTGAGTAAAAAGATTGAAAGCCCAAAATAATGGAAAGGAAAAGACAAAAAATGTACAATCACGTATTGCTTGTTGCATTTGTTTGTTTCCAAAAGTCTACAATTATCTTGGGATATATATAACATTTATTTAACTTTTTTTGAGTTGTAGAATAAAAGCAATTGTAGGAGATATATCAATACTCTCAACATAAAGGTATGCCTTATAACTGAATTCTAATTTTAAAACTAGGTCATTCTTAATAAGATAAGTCATCTCTGTGCTAATGATAGTAATAGAGTAATTACCTCAGACAAATGTCAGTTTAAACATAAATGTATAGGATTTCCAGCTGGAAGGAACTTCCAAAATCTTTTTGGCCAGCATTCTTGAGATGTAGAAGTTATCCAGGGTTACACGTCATTAGAAGCAAAGATGGGATTCAAACCCAGGTCTTCTGACTCAGTCTCTCTACACTTTCTGCTACGTCATGTACTATATTCTAAACTAATACCATATAGTACATGGAAGGTAACTTACAATTTGTCCCCTTGTGTCCACATACTATTTATAATACATACAGATGAGAATATTGTTGATGATACAACGCATGTAATGAAAAAAAACCTAATCAATATCCCTTTAAGATCTAAGTAAAAACATTTACATTCCGTGTCGGAATATTTTCTCTTAGCCAGCTTCTCACAATGATAGACAGACAAGGAGATTAAAGTGATTTGTTCTTCTTTTCTCTCATGAATAGTCGCATTCACACTACACAGTTCCCTGGGCAGGAAATAACATGATACTTCCTAGATTCAGTTCATCAATTGCCTAGATCATTTTGTATAATGAGAAGCCTCAAAGACAAATACTGTTCCTTCTACAGTGAGGACAACTTTCCCATTTTGGGTCTGAACTAAGAAACAAATAAAAAAAAAAGTTAGAACCTACTTGTTTCAAGCCATCCCATGTCACATCCTCAGGTTTCAGTGAAGTGAAGCTTCATTTCTCAATATGGGGTTGCCAGATTTTATAACCAGAGTGTTTCCTGAAATTCTGCAATCCAACACCTGTCCACAGGTGTGGCAAAGAAGGTACACCCTTTTGCACAGGACAGGAAACTCCGAAGGGTCATACATAATGCCATTGCTCCCTTGATAGGGAAGGAAACCAGGATAACACATCTGAACAAAGACTGGGGAGGAATTAAAGAAGGGAGGAAGGATGATGAGTACAGAGCACTGGTTTCCAAATCAAAGGACTGAAGTTTATATTCACATGTCCCAGGATTGTTTGGGAATGATATTTGCCTATGGAGTATGGTAGACAAGGAAAAGGAATTCAGTTTAATTCATTCTGTAGAATGACCTAAAGATCAACTCTAAGATAGAGCCAAGCTCTCTACTGCTTGATTTGCCTCAGACTACAAACATGCTTAGCTTTCCCCTTTTCTAGGACGTATGACCTTGACCTGACATATTCTTGCTCCCATTTACTCTCTATCTTCTAAAAAGTCAGTTTTCTAAAATTGTCTATATTTTCTGGATCCACTTCTTTAATACCCACCCAGTTCTGAATTTCTCATAATCTGCAGTAGTTTGGCACTATTGACCGCTATTCTCAACTGAGAATTATAAGATCATTTAGTTCAATATCCCTAATCTATAGGTCAAGAAAATAAGACCCTTTACTCAAGGTCATGTAGCTAGAAAATAAAAGAGCTGGGATGTCAACCCATGCCCTTCAGTGCCACCTGCCTCCCCACTCTATCATATTACTTCTATGATATCTATTTCTATGATTCTCCTCTTGCCTCTGTCTTCTTCTTCACTGTCTTTTCATCATCCACTTGTTAAGCAGAGGTGTTTCCTGAAGGTAGTCCACTTCCTTTACCTGTCCCTACACATTGTCCTTCATTAATCTTACCCACTCCCATTTCAGTTTAATTATCACTTTTATGCCATCATTATCAGAGAAGGTGCAGTGCTCTATGAGCAAAACAAAATGGAAACAGCTCAAAGAAAATGTGGGATGTGCAAATTTAGAGTATCTACCCTAAATGTTCACATGGACTGCTTGTGCCACACCTGTGATAGGGCATTCCAAGCTCATATTGGTCTGATCAGTCACAGTCGGACACACCAAACCCTGACTTTATCAGAGTGGACATCATTTTGGTCCTCTTCAAGAACGGACACGACCAATCAATCTAACGTGTAGATTTCCTTCCCAGAGTTCAACTCCTATATTTTCAACTACTACTAGAAATCTCTTTTTTTAAATGTATTTATTTTCAGTTTTCAGCATTCACTTGCACAAAATGTTGAATTCCAAATTTTCTCCCCATCTCCCTGCTCTCTGCACCCCAGGACAGCATTCATTTGCTACTAGAAATTTCTGCCTTGATTTTCCCATCAGTACCTCAAATTCAGTTGGTCTAGAATTGAGCTCATCATCTTCTCTGATCTATCCTTCAAGTCATTTTCAGCTCCCTTGATGCACCATCTTCATTGTATACTTGAAAACTTTCAATGGGTTTTCATTGTCAACCAAACTGATGATTAAAGTCTCCACAATCTGTCTCTGACCAGTCTCTCCAGTCTTATCTCTTCCCCTTCATATACTTTAAAGTCCAGACAAATTGGACTTCACCTCATCTCATCCTACTCTCTTCTGTATTCATGCTATTTTTCAATTTTAATCAGTCCTCATTCCCAAAATGGACTACTTTTCCATTGCTATTGAAGTCTTCCTATTTCTTCAAGGTCCAACTTCTGACTATAGAAATTTTATTTATATATTTGTTTTTGACAATAGAAATTTTAGAGGCAACCTGTTGTACTGGGGACATTATGTGAGAAATGGAATCTTCAAAACCTGGATCGAAATACTGCCTCTCATACTTACCGTCCATGTGACCCTGGGGAAGCCATGCAACTCACTCTCTGAGTCTCAATGTCTTTATCTACAAAATGGGGATAATAATAGTAACTACCTCCCACAGGGTTAGGAGCAGCTAGACGGTGCAGTGGAAATATTGCTGGAACGGTAGCCAGGAAGACCTGAGTTCAAATCCAGCCTCAGACACTTACTAGCTGTGTGACCCTGGGCAAATCACTGAACTCTGCCTCAGCTTCCTCTTCTATAAAATGAGCAAACCACTCCAATATCTTACAAGAAAACCTACAGGGTCCTGAAGAGTCAGACATGACTGAATTGACTGAATAACAAAACCCACAGGGTTGTTATAAAGATCAAATGAGATAACTTAGGTAAAATGATCTACAAACCTTAAAATACTATATAAATATTAGCTATTACTATTACTAGCTATGTCATTCTAGTCAAGTCACTTGACATTTCTGCACCTCAGTTTCCTTATATATAAAATAAGAGGGTTGTAATCAATGACTTCTGAGGTCCCTTCCAGACCTACGATCCTATGAAATTTACCATTAAACCTTCCATTATACCCCTAGTCTAGTTGGAAGTAATTTCTTACCTCCAAATTCTTATTTCACTTGGGTTCTGCCTTTTTAAAAGATAAGATTTTTATTCTTTGTCATGAGTATGATTTTAAGCAACTTGGATTATAGATTTCAATCTGAGAGTTAATTTGAAGGTCATCTAGCCAAGGCCCTTTGTTTTTAACAGATGAAGAAAATGAGATTGAGAACTGGCTTCCCCAAGATCACACACACCATAGGATGGGATTTGAAATCAGATCCTCTGACCACAAATCCAATTTTCTTTCAACTACACAACACTACCTTGAAGTCTACTATCATTTAAATTTTTTTTGTGGAACCTTGACTTTCTTTGTCCATATAATAATCTCCTTATAACCCAATTATATATATATATATATATATATATATATATATATATGGTTTTCCACTCCCATTAGATTGTAAAAATGTGAGTCAGATCTGTGTTGCAGCTATCTCTGTTTCCCCAGAATCTAACACAAAGCCTTGTACATATGAATAAATAAATGAATGGATGGATGAATAATACATAGATTGTTAGATAGACAGACAGATAGATATGCAGACAAACCTGAAACTCAGTGTCAGGGCAGTTTAGGGCTGCAGTTGACTTTCTGTATAAGTAAAACACTGTTGACTTAAGAACACTTTGATGGGCTATCATCCTCTTACAACTGTGAGTCAAACCTTTGATAGAGATAAAGAGCAGAGACCTAATAGCAAGACAAATTAAGCCTACATAACCAAGGATTTTTCCAAATTACCACAGCATTTTATTCCTCATTTCTTTAATACTCCAAATTTCTTGGTTTTTTTTTTTCTTATATTCTCACTGGCTAGTCATTTGTGCTCTCCCCTCTTCATCTTTTTTTAATCTCCATTCATGGCCAAAGTATCATTCATTCAATTAGTTAACTACTCAGTTCTAAGCTAACTACTATATAGGTATAATTATTTAAAATCAGTTAAATGAAAGATATATTTCCTGTTTTCCAGGAGTTTATAATCTAGTTGAGGAAGAAAGATGGACATGCATGAAGCAGCTACAATGGAGCTTTAAGTGAGTAGGAATTCAGAGATGAGAGGGCAACGTAAGGGACAGCATCATAGAAAAAGTAGGACAAGAGCTAGACCTTGAATCACCAGGAAGGTTTAGATGATTAAAAAGGATAGGGAGAATATTGCAGCTAAGAGAAATGGCTTGGAAAAAGGGAGGTGGGAATCAGGACAGTCATTCACAAACAACTGTTCTTAGATGGACAGAACCACAAAATTGGAGAGTTGGAATGGACCTCAGCAATCATCTAGAACAACCAATACTCAGAAAGAATCCTCATCATAAAATGTATACAAGTTGTAAACTAGCCTCTCATGAAGGACCTTTAAGGAGGAATGACTTACTCCCTCTTGTGGAAGTCCACTTCCAATCTACTTCTGGACTTTTTTTCTGGAAGCAAGACAAAATTGTTCTCTTTTCAACTATCATCCAAAGTTTCTAGTTCGTTGGGACCAAATAGTAGTCCAATCTCTCTCCAACATGGCAGCCCTTCAAGTACTTGAAGATAGCTCGTGTTCCCTTGAAGACTTCACTACCCCAAGCTAATTATCCCTTGCTTTTTCAAATGATCCTCATATGACATGAACTCAAGGACTTCCACCATTTCACCATCCTGATCACTCTTCTTTTTTATATATAATTATTTTAATTGTTTTCAGTTTTCTACTATCACTTCCATATATCTTAGATTTTTTTTTCCCTTCCTTTCCCCCTCCCTCTCTGAGATAGTGTGCAATCTTATATAGGTTCTACACATAAATTCTTATTAAATACATTTTCACCTTAGTCATGTTGCATAGAAGAATTAAAATGAATGAGAGAAATCATAAAACAAAACAAAACATAATACAAGAGAAAATTATCTGCTTCACTCTGTGATCCAATTACATAGTTCTTTCTCTAGATGTGGAAGGCATTTTGCCTCAAATCCATTGGGAATTTTTTAAGTCCTTGCATTGCTGTGAAGGACTAAGTCTACCAGAAAAATTCCTCACAGTTGTTGCTGTGCACAGTGTTCTCCTGGTTCTGCTCCTTTCACTCAGCATCAGTTCATGTAAGTCCTTCCAGGGCTCTCTGAATTCTTCCTGTTCCTCATTTCTTATAGCACAATAGTATTCTATTACATTCATATATCACGACTTGTTCAGTCATTTCCCAATTGATGGGCATCCCCTTGATTTCCAGTTCTTGGCCACCACAAAGAGTGCTGCTATAAATATTTTTGTACATGAGAGACCCATTCCCATTTTTATTATCTCTTGGGCATACAGTCCTAGAAGCGATACTGCTGGGTCAAAGGGTAAGCACATTTTTGTAACCCTTTGGACATAGCTCCAAATTGCTCTCCAGAGTGGTTGAATTAGCTCACAGCTCCACCAACAATGACTTAGTGTACCAACTCTCCTACATCTTCTCCAACATTTATTATCTTCCTGTTTTGTCATGTTAGCCAATCTGATCTGTGTGATATGGTACCTCAGAGTTGTTTTGATTTGCATCTCTCTAAACAATAGTGATTCAGAGCATTTTTTCACATGAATATAGATAGCTTTAATTTCTTCCTCTGAAAACTGTCTGTTCATATCATTTATAAATTGGGGGAAAATGAAGCCTTTATCATGGATACTAGCTGCAAAAATTCTTCCCCAGTTTTCTACTTCCCTCCTAATCTTGGTTGCATTAGGTTTGTTTGTGCAAAAACTTTTCAATTTAATGTAATCAAAAGTATCCATTTTGCACTTCATAATGTTCTCTATCTCTTGCTTGGTCAAAAATTTCTCCGTTCTCTATAAATCTGACAAATACACTATTCCTTGTTCCCCTAATATGTTTATAGTGTCAGTCTTTATATCTAGATAACGTATCCATTTGGACTTTATTCTTGTGTACGATGTCAGGTATTGGTCTATGTCCAGTTTGTGCCACACTAGTTTTTCCAGCAATTTTTGTCAAACAGTAAGTTATTATCCCAGAAGCTGGGGTCCTTGGGTTTATCAAACGGTAGATTGCTATATTCATTGACTACTGTGTCTTGAGTACCAAACCTATTCCAATGGTCTACCCCTCTATTTGTTAGCTAGTACCAAGTGATTTTAATGATTTATAATACAATTTGAGATCTGGTAGAGCTAGGACACTTTCTCTAGCATTTCTTTTCATTAGTTACCTTGATATTCTGAACCTTTTTTTATATTATTTTTTTCTAGCTCTAGAAAATAATTATCTGGTAGTTTGATTGGTATGGCACTGAATAAGTGAATTAATTTAGTTACAATTGTCATTTTTATTCTGTTAGCCTGACCTACCCATGAACAACTAATGTTTTTCCACTTACTTAGATCTGACTTTATTTGTGCAAAAAGTGTTTTCTAATTGTGTTCATATAGTCCTTGGGTTTGTTTTGGCAGGTGGACTCCCAGATATTTTATAGTGTCTACCATAGCTTTAAATGAGATTTCTCTTTCTATCTTGCTGTTGGACTTTGTTAGTAACATATAGAAATGCAGGTTTCTTATGTGGGTTTATTTTGTAACCTGCAACTTTGCCAAAGTTGTTTATTGTTCCAAGTAGTTTTTTACTTGATTGTCTGGGATTCTCTAAATATATCATCATATCTTTTGCAAAGAGTGATAACTTAGTTTCTTCTTTGCCTATTCTAATTCCTTCCATTTCTTTTTCTTCTCTTATTACTAAAGCTAACATTTCTAGTACCACATTGAATAACAGTGGTGATAATGGACATCCTTGTTTCACCCCAATCTTATTGGAAATGCATCTAGCTTATCCCCATTGCATATAATGGTAGATACTGCTTGTTATTTTATGAAAGTTCCTGACCACCTTTCTTTGGACATTCTTTAGCTTATCCATGACCTTCAGTGATGGCACTAAGAACAGAATATAATCTTCCAAGACAATACAGTGATACTATTATCTGTCTCCCTGCTCCCAGAAGTAGTAACTCTCAGTGTAGCCCAGATCATATCAGTTCCCTTGATTGCCATATCATATTGCTAATTCACTTTGAGCTACTAAAATCAAGAATCTACTAAACTGAGTTGACTAAATCCAAGAAATCTTTTCCAGAACAGCTGATATCTCACTGTGTTTCCCCCAGCTGGTTCTTGTGAAGTTGGACTCATTTGATACTCACAACAACTCTGATATAGGTTCTTTTAACATTTTACAGACGAGAAAACTGAGGCAGACAAAGACTAAATGACTTACTTAGAGTCACACAAAAAATGTCTAAGTCTGGATTTGAACTCACTAAATACCATTCTTTTGATTCCTACACTGACTACAAGTTTTCTAAGTCATATCATCTGTGGCTGTCCTTCAAGTTTCTAAAAAATTACTCTGTATGCAGATGGATCAGATCCACTTGTGGGGACCTGATCCAAGAGAGTCAGTTTCTGTATCTCAATGCCTATCTCAGCACAATACCTGACACCTAGTAGGGATTATATAAATACTTATTCTCTTTCCCTTTTTCAGCTAATTGCCCTTACCTGGAGTACTCCAGGAAAATCTCTAAATCAGAGGTTCATAGTCTAGAGTCTGTGAACTTGTTCTTTAAAAAAAATTACTGTATTTCAATATGATTTGTTTCCTTCGTTTTCCTATTTATTTTACAGAAACTTTATTCTAAGAAGGGATCTGTATCCTTTACCAGACTGTTAAAGCAATCTTTGATACACCCCAAAAGTTAAGAATTCCTGCTCTAAACATAGTCATATTATATCTTGTGTCCTGCTCTAAACATAGTCATATTATATCTTGTGTCACATTTTCCAAATGTGGGTGATAGGAGTCCCCAGTTCCTGAACAAATACCTAAGATAACTAAATGCATCTTAGGTATAGGACAGTTTTATTTCACCCCACAGAAATGCAAAAGGCACAAAGGATTCACTTATTTCATAAACAGATAGAGAAAAATACATAAAGTCGTCAAATAAGTTATTACCCTCCTCTGCACCTCCAGGTCTTCCACAATACCCAAAGGACAGGACTTGAGTAAAGGGTTGCTATTGGGGAAACACTCTGACATTCCAGTGAAAGATCTCTCTCTCTCTCTCTCTCTCTCTCTCTCTCTCTCTCTCTCTCTCTCTCTCTCTCTCTCACACACACACACACACACACACACACACACATCATCTTACACAAAGTTCCTTTCAAACTCATAGTGCCACCCTTGAGGTTTAGACAACCCCCCAGAGGGGAAATATACTTTGGGAGATGTTAAGTAATCAAATTCTCTTCCATTAGGCCTATACTATAATATAACTAACCGATTTTGTTCTTAAAAGTAGAGTTCTGCTTTCAGAAACTATCTGGACCTTCCTCTTCTTTATCCAAAGAATATACCATATCAGAAAGGCTGTTTTCTAAAAGGTCTTGTGGTCAAACTGTTGAATTCATAAACTAGAAGCTTAGAGCTAACCAGGAGGCAATTTCCAAGGCTTCCCAGGAAATTTCAAGGCTAGATTCAAGGATCATGGGGCTCAGAGAATTCAAAATCCTTCCTCTTCCACATAGGAGTTGGGGTCTATCCACCAGAAGGATAGACTTTTTTCTTTTAATCAGTGGACCCACTTTCAAATCCCCCGACAGTCATTTAACTTCTCTGAGGGTCAATTCCTTTATGAAGGTCACAAAATATCAATAAACCTGTGATGTTATGATTAATTGACCTCTAAGTTCCCTTCTAACGTTCAATCACCCTCTCAGGACTCATGCCAGCAACTCTGCCTCCATTTGCTTTGGCCATAGGTCCCCTTCACCTGTTGTGTTTAGCGGGGGGCAGGGCAGTGCTGGAGAGGAAGGGTGAAGAGAGGAATAGGGAAGAAGTAAGATAATCTCACTCCTCCACCTTGATGAACTTTGAAAGAGGACACAAGGGACAAAGGCAAATTGGAAGTCCTACACTTCCTATTAAAGACAATGGGAGACAGCGAGCTAATTCTCAGCCAGCTATTCATCAGGAAGCAGCTGCAGTCCCCAAAATCGAATCAGTTACTAGTGGATTTGTTTACATTCCAGGAGAAATTACCTTTCTGTAGTTGCTGCTCATGATTCACACCTTGCTATTTCATTGTGTTGATTGGGAAATTGCTCAAATCACCCTACTCTCTCTTTGCAGTCTTCTGAGAATCCAAAACACACTCCCCCCTCCTAGATCCTAAGGTTAAGATAAATATTGTCTCCTCCATTGAAAGTCAAACATTGAGAGAAAGATATCAAAATTATCTTGATGTTTAATGACTATAGAAGTCCCACAACAGATTAACTGTATTTCTAGCCTTTAAATTGATTCTGCTCTCTGCATTGTAGAAATAAAAAATAACTTTCTTCTACTAATCCTTGTTAAATCTGGAAGAGTAGGGGATATAAAGACAGAGAGTCACTTTCCTTCTAAATCTTTTAAGTTCTCCTAAAGTAGATTAGGAAAAGGAGAAGACCTATCTATGGTTTCACTAGTATGCTGTTCGTCTTTTTCAGCTGTACCTTTTTAGTGTGTTCTTGGCAGAAATACTGGAGTGGTTTGTCATTTCTTTCTCCAGCTCATTTTACAGATGAAGAAACTGAGGCAAAGAGGGTTAAGTGACTTGTCCAGGGTTACACAGCTATTAAACGTTTGGGGTCAGATTTGAACTAATAAAGATGAATCTTCCTAATGCTAGGCCTGGTACTCTATCCACTGTGCCACCTAGCTGAACACTGGTATAGGGAATTCTGATACAAGAAAATTCCTTCTGATGGGGTGCTTGGGGCCATGTGCTTGGGCCCAATTCTAAAATCACATTTCTCTTTAAAAAATCACATTTCTCCCAGCCTCAAAATATTATCCCAGACAGTTTCTCCCTAGACCAAAGACACAGCCTACCCCAAGCAACAACCATTATCTCTCTGCTACAGTAGCAAGCTGCACCTATAGAACTTATTAGTCTGAACCAGCTGTGTACTGGCTGAACTGGCTGTGCACTGGGTCACAACGACGTTTACTAGTCACTGACCAATCCTGTGTATCCTAGACTTAGACATATCTATACTCTCTTACATTTATCTTGTCTAACAAGACACTGATGACAGCAGCCTGTTATTCCTGAGTAAATCCTGACTGCTAGTTGACTTAGTGATGTTTCAGGTCTAAAACCATACCTCCATGTATCCCCCCCTTAGGCTATTTTCCAATGAACTCTGGGTAAAATACCTATGTAATAGGTACCAAAAGTGCATGTTTCTTTGAGAACTGACCACTTCCAAATCCCACCCTAAAACACCTAGTTAGCTTATTTGGCACATGTTTCTATAGAATATCCTATATCAACTTTACCTGTACCCTTCTAAGGTTGTAGGTTCCCTAAGAACTCTTGCCTGCTAAAAAGCATAATAAATCTTTAACTTGACCTCAACAATACTTGAGTCCATGAACTCATTACAGGCAACCTTCCCCTGATATTCTGGTCTTTGTGGGGGTTGCACCCCCTCACCCTTCCAAGCCCTCTTCACTTCTGCCTATGCAGGACAATGTCTCTGCAACTTAGACCTTTGGAAAATGGCTTGGGACAGTGAGAGGTTATATATCATGTCAAGTGTCAAATAGTTGATATTTATCAGAGATTATAAGCACCTACACCTTCCTGGCTCTGAGGCCAGTTTTCTTTCCTCTATGACAAAATGTCTCTCAGTCTTCCAGACTAATTGTAGCAAAGTTACTTTGTGTTTTCTCTTTGGCCATACTATTTGTCCTAAAGCTAAAGCAACTAAAACTCATCAGTTTATTAGTGTCAGAAGGGACTGAAATCCAAAAAGATGAAATTAATTGCCCTGGGTCACACAACAATTTCATAGAAGAAGCAGATCTCAAAGTTAGGTCTACTGACCCTTTGGATTTCTTTATACAGAGAGCTTTCCTTTCATGTTATCATAGCCTAGATGACTCAATGAGCTCGAAGCAGAAGAACCTGTGAGAGTAGGGATGACTCTGCTGGTTCATTTGGTGTTTTTAGTTGTTTTTGTTTTTCTGTGGGGAGTGATAGGGTGTGTGGGGTATTCAGAGAGGACTAGTGTCAGGGCTTGCTGAACCCTTTTTAATACTGCTCATCCACCTTAAGTGTCCAACTGGTCACCCAACCCTCACCTGTGGTTCCAAGAATCTATGCAGCAGCCATGCCCCAGTAAACTGTCTCAGCAGACAGGCTAATAAAGGTTGAGGGTGACTGATAGGTCTCAAACCCATGGGAGAGTTAGGAGGATGTCTAACCCAAACATGTGAAGACTTTTGCCAGCAGAATGGCTGAATGAAAACAATTTGTTCCAACGGCCAAGAAGGGGGTTGCAGCAGTCATAATGGAGTGCTAAGAGCGTGCTCAGACATCAAAGAGGCCAAGGTCATCCAGTGCGTGCTGGGCTATCACCAGTTGTCTTGAATTCTGTCCTACCGCCAGACTTTGATGACTCTGGATGAGGGAGTGAGGCTGATGAGTGGGCAACTCTGACTCATTTAAAGACAACTGGGCAAATCAAGACCTCACCTGTGATGTCATTGGTCCGCTTCAAAAACAAGGACAAATAACCAATAACGGGGGGGGGGGGGGGGGGGGGGGGTTGTTAATGAATAATGACTCATGAATAATGCTCATCATTTGTAAGAAAAAGTTATCATGACTAAAAATCATTTCTCTTTCTAGCCTACTAGTGATTAAGGTGGTTGATTGATTTGCTTAATCTCTAATGCCTACCTTTTAACAGTAGTGGAAAGAGTCTGGAGAATTCCCCAAAAAAGTCCTTTTATTCTCAATGCTTACTACAAAATACTTTGGGGTTGAGCCATTAAGTTAATTAGAGAAGGCCTTGGGGCTGCTAGAGCTAATGGCCACATTAAACCCAATTGACACTCTAAACTCTAGGGACTGAAGTGATAGAAAAGTGGATTTCTTTTAATCGGTTGCTTTTTTTCCTAAGCACAGATTTGCCAAAACAAACATTTGCAGCTAAATTTTACCTTTGGTTTCTAGATCTGTCATCTTTTAAGGCAAATATTTATTCACCCAGTTATGCGAGAACATTAAAATTGGTAAAGCTTTGTTATTTGATCATGTAAAATGAAAAAAGCTGCCCAGGGTTATATGCATGAGCCAGCCCAGCTGTCAAGGAAGAAAACCCAAAGTGAAAAGACAAATGAGAGCATTTTGGCTCTCTGACTGCAAAAAAGATTGAAGAAAAGAGTTGATGTAGGAAATATACTGTCCTGGTGGAAAAGACAAAAGATGATGGACCCACCACATACTCACTTGGGTTGGAACATTTGTTCCAGTGAACGAAAAAAAAAAGAGACATTCCCACAATCACCTGAAGAGAATGAATGTGGTGCGTAGGGCAAGAGGACTCAGGTACAAAACTACAGAAATCTAAATCTAGGCCTGAGTCATTCAATGCCTTGGATGTGTGAAAGAGCTGTAAACTGCTTTAAGTCTACATTCTAGTGTAATCACTCCATGGACCAGATGCTAGCAAGTATCTAGAGGAGGAGTTAACTAGTGCTGATGATTATTGCCATATGACTGTCAGAGATGCTAGAAAATGAACAATGTGTTACATACGGAGCAATAACTGACAGATATGGAGGCAGCAGTGTGGTGGAGTGCCATTGGATGGAGCAGAGAAAGCTGCAGGCCAAAGGAGCAACTGACATTGGCATGGAAGAACACAAATTGACTTTCCTCTTTTCCTGAGAATTCTCTAAGTACAGTTCCAGAGACATTTTATTAACTTTTTTTAGCAGATAATTATTAAAAAATTATTATTTATTTTTATATTTATATATTTATTATTAATAATCAATGGCTTGGTCATTTGGCTGTCTTTCCTGAACCAAGGATCCCTCATGGAACCCACTCAATGTTTATATGTCCTCGGAAGAGTCTTGGGTGTTCCTGAGGGTTACAATCAATTCTGATTGGTTAACAATTAATGAAGTGAATGAATATTATAATGAGAGGTTGGCCTATTCTAAGGAGGGACTGGGGGATGTGACTTTGATCACACTTACTCCCAGACCACCCACAGCCTTGGGCAATCTAGACAGAGGATCTACCTCCTCACCCTCCCAAGCTGAGTAGAAAGCAATGGATTTTGACACTTGAGTGGGGTCTGAACAAGATTGAGGAGAAAGTTAATCCAATCTCATCAGCAACGTTCTTCAGATGCTGGCTTGACCTAGTAGCTCAGGTTCCCAAAGTGGGCTATACCGCCCCCTGAGGGCCATTTGAATGATCCAGAGAGGTGGTAGTAGCCTCTGGTGCAATTGGGGGGACAGTGTTGAATAAAAATAAGGGGGCAGTGGAAGTATAGAGGAAAAAAGAGAAGAAAATTTTGAAAAACCATTTGTACATGTTCCATTTGTTGTATAACAGAGTTAAAGTCATAGTGATTACATAATTTTCCAAAGAAACAAACAAAATGCAAGTTATAACCACTCAGTGGTCAAGTCCACCCACAGGTCTTAAGAAGGAAGTATTGGCAGGCAAGCCTGTCATGCATTGTTGGGAAGTTTAGCATGCATTGCACTGCAGGAATATGTAATGACTTGTTTACAGTATAATACTATATGGTTATATGATGCAATATTGTTATTAAAATTTCAATTCAGGAAAAACCCCATAAATTTACAATAAATTATTAAATTTAAGATACATCATTTAAGAAAATTTATGTTTTTTGATATGATGCAAATGTTATTTAATTTTTTATTAGTATTTTATTTATTTTTTAATGTTCTATAATCACTACCATAAAACTTAGATTTTACCCACACACACACCTACCCACCACCACCCCCCTTCCTCCCCAAGACAGCATACAATTCTATATAGGATCTACATATCCTTTCCTACTGAATATGTTTTCACTATAGTCATACTATGTAGATGAACTAAAATAAATGGAAGAAATCATATAACAAATCAAAACATAATACACACACACACACACACACACACAAACATGATCTGCTACATTCTGTGAACGAATTCCATAGTTCTTTCTCTGAATGTGGAAGACATTTTGCTGTAGAAAACCATCAGGAATTTTTTTTTTTTAATTCTTGCGTTATTTTGAAGTTCCAAGTCTACCAGAAAAAACTCTCGCACACTGTGGTCGTTGCTGTGCACAAAGTTCTTTCTCCTGGTTCTTCTCCTTTTGCTCAGCATCAGATCATATAAGTCCTTCTAGGCCTCCCTGAAGTCTTCTTGATCATCATCTCCTATGGCGCAAAGTATTCCATTACATTCATATACCATAATTTATTCAGCCATTCCCCAACTGATGGGCATCCCCAGTTTTTGACCACCACAAAGAGAGCTGCTATAAATATTTTTGTACATGTGGGACCCTTTCCCTTTTTTTGATCTCTTGGGGATACAGTCCTAGTAGCAATATTGTTGGGTTATGATGCAAATTTTAAAAAAAACATTAAAGAGTTAAAGTAGATTTCCAGGGAGACTGAGTAATTTTTTTAAAAAGGGTATGGTAGGCCAAATAATTTGGGAACCTCTGGTAGAGAATGAGGAGGGAAAAAACCCTGTATCTCCCCAAGAATTTGTTATTTAATAATCATTTCTCTCAGTACTTTATGGGTCTTGGGACAGCAGAGTGAGTAACCCTCCTTATGGATCATCTTGAGAGTTTCACATTACTCTATGCAGACTCAAATGCAAGTCCTTTCCTGTGTAAATAAAATTGAAGCGGTATGATCCTGAGAGCTTATAAGGGGAACTGAGGTTACTCTTGAAGAATATCAGATACTAGAGTTTCCAGGTTCAACATGGGTGGCAAAAAAGAACCAAACAATTGAAAAGTAACCAACATATGCATGGGAATTTCATCTTAGTAGGGAGCCTCTGATACAAACATTATATAAAATTTTGGGGACATTTTAAAACTAAAGCATAGAAATAGGCAAAAGATTCTAATGAGAAGGGATGAATTTGTGGGATCTTTATCCTTTCAAGTTTGGAGAATTACTCATGGTAATTACAATGAGAGTCAATACAGCATAATAGATAAGAGTTGACAAGGTTGGAAAGCTGTATTTGGAACAGGGAGAGCTATAAAGTTGAGTTAAGACAAGTCTCTTCCTCCTCAGACTTTAAAAATGGTAGAGGCAAGAGATATAATGAAACCCAAGGAAAAAAACTCATCGAAAAGCAGAGGAAAGAAATAGGAGAAAATACAAGAAAGTGATAAGAAAAGCAAATAAGGAAAAAAGCAGATGGTAAAAAGTTTTAATTAGCTCAATCCCTACATGAAATAACAATTTTACAGTTTTTTTCTGTCCCTCGTCTCACCTTAATACACTCATACCTCATTTCATTTCATCCTCACAATAAACTTAAGAGGTAAAAAGTATCTTTAGTTCACAGATAAGGAAACTGAGGCTTAGATAAGTTTCGTGACTTGCTTAAAGTGACGAGTGACTGCTAATAGGTCACAGAAAAGGGACTGGTGCCCCAGTCTTTTCACTGAAACAGCAAAGGCAAGTCAGGAACTTAAAATCTAAAGTTTATTTTTTATCAAGGGGGTTATCCAACCAACCCTAATTATGTTTTGGAAAGATAATGAGCTCTTTGAAAGGTAAAAACCTTCTGAAAAACCTGCTCTTGAAAAGAAAAACACTTTTACATGTTATTTATTATGTTATGCTATATCCTGACTGCTTAGAGTATACTATTCAACACAGTTTAATAAACATTAATTATTTGCTGCATATCAGGAACTGTGCTAAAAGGTGGAGTTACAAATAAGGATTAGAAAGACAATCCCTACTTTCAAGGAGTTTACAATCGAATGAGGCTGATGGGGTGCTTGGGGGGGTAGGTGCTTGGGCCCAATCCTAAAAATCACATTTCTCTTTAAAAGTCACATTTCTCCCTAGTCTCAAAATACTGTCTCAGGCAGTTTCTTTGCAGTTCAAGGACACAGCCTGCCCCAGCAAAAACAGTTATCTCCCTTCCTGATACAGCAGCAAACAGCATCTACAGAACTTACTAGTCTGAATCAACTGTGTACTGACTGAACTGGCTATGCACTGGGTCATAATAACATTTACTACTCACTGACCAATCGTATGTATTCTAGACTTAGATACACATATACTCCCTTACATTTATCTTGTCTAACAAGACATTGATGAGAGCAGCCTGTTATTTCTCAGTCAACCCTGATCTCTAATAGATTTAGTGATGTTTCAGGCCTAAAATCACACCTCCAGGTAATCCCTCCTTGGGTTTTTTCCCAAAGAATTCTGGATAAATTACCTGTGCAGTAGATACCAAAAGTGCATGTTCCTTTAAGAACTGACCACTCCTTACCACTCCCTAAAATACCTAGTTAGTATATTTGGCACATGTTTCCTATAGAATATCCTATATAAACTTTACCTGTACCCTTCTAAGGTTGCAGGTTCCCTAAGAACTCTTGCCTGCTGAAAAGCATAATAAATCTTTACCTTGACCTCAACAATGCTTGAGTTTTCAAATTCATTCCAGGCGATCTGCCCCTGGTACTCTGGTCTTTGTGGGTGCCTCACCCCTATCCCCTTCCAGCCCTCACCAGGGCCAGACTTTACACAAAAGGAAGCTAACACAGGGGAGGGGACCAGAGGTACTAGTACAGGGATATAGTTTGCAGTGTCAAAATCAAGCAGAACCACTGATTGAAATCTATTTCAAAATTACACGGACAGTTCCAAGCCCTCTATAAAGGAAGATTGGGGGAGGAATTTATGGTAACACCACCTCGCCCTCCAGTCAGAGGGGAGAGGCAACTGAGGGAGCTGAAAAGGTATTAAATGTGAAAGCTGAGTTAATCTGCATGCTGATGAGACTTCAGGTGTTCACTTTATCTTGGTGGAAGCTTGACTTTCAGTGGGATCAAAACCAAGTGGAGCTGCTGATTAAGAGATGTGATGGTGTTGACCGGAGAGGTCCAGATTCAGGGAATTCTGGGAATGATAAAGCAAAGAAAACCACAATATAACAGCTAGAATAACTTTGTTAAAGCAAAGAAAAGGAGATTTCAGGGGAGTATACACTTTCAACAGCTGGGGAAGCCCCAGTAAAGGAAAGGGTAGCTGTATTAGTAGCTTCTGACCTCATGAATTTGATCTGAGTAGAAATCTCTGTGAACTAGGTTAAGTAAGGCAGTCCCCTTTATAAGATTAAGAGTTCTTGATCTAGGACTCTACCAATAATTGGGTACTTGAGTCTTACATAACACATAAGAAAATAAGGGAATTCCATTTGCTCGGTTCAGCAGCAGCAGTTGCATATCTGAAAAGGGAAACTTTTTGTGTAGCCTGTCTTTCCATATAAAATATTCTGTAAATTCCTTTTTACAAATTGTTGTCATAAAATCTCACTAATTAAACTGTAATAATTGCAACTAGGTCAGTCTGATTTGTAAAAATTTAAATTATAGAATTTTTTAAAAGTCACTTTTATTAATTTCAATACAGGTAATAATACCACATAAGCTAATAGTGATGGGGTAGATAAGGATTTATAATCAATATGAAAATTCTTCACATAGAAATTCAGTGCAATAAAATCCTGCTTGCCCAGATCACCTGAGATGGAGGCACCCACATGGGGCATGTCAAGGTCCTGCTTCTGGGAAATAGGAGGACTGGTTCATGCTTGTGGACATTCTGTGTTGGCCCACCATCTGATTGCGTCACTACTTTCCAGTTGCTACATAGCTGAATCTGTCTTGTAACTTTAAAACTAGCCTGGGACAGGATCTCTATCTTTACCAGTCAAGTCCCAAAGCAAAGGACTTGTTCACTCACAGAGGTAAGTTGTTCACTCACAGAGGGCAGATGTTGAAACCAATCCATTGGGGAAGCCTAGAGAAGCAGAGTCCCAGGAAGCTAGCCCAGGGGGACTTGACCTTGGTACTATTTGAAACTAATGCTATATAGCAACTGGACTAAGCTGTTTACCTAACTCTCTCCAAAGACTGAGAGGAATGCCATCATGGTGCTGGGATGAAACATTTATTTTTGCTGTACCATTGACATAAATATTCCTTTGTAAAAGCTAATCTAACTGTTAAGAGGCTAAAAAGAAATAGGGTGTTTGGACCACTAAAATGAGCAGGGAATATAATCAATGGAGGATCAAGTCAGAGGCAGAGAAGGGTAGTGAAGAACCTGGAGGGAGGGAAAAAATGTATCTCAGACCCCAACAATGGGGCCAGAGTAGCCATTTAACACCAGATTCAAGAGGAAAGGGAAAGGGGAAAAAGAAGGGGAAGAAAGAAAAGGAAGGGGAAGAAGGAAGGGGAAGGGGAGGAAGAAGGAGGAGAGGTAGAAGGGAAGGAGAAAGAGGAAGGGAGAGAAAAGAGTCCCTGCCCTCCAAGACTTTGTATTGTCTGACGGGATCATTCCTTTGGAGAAGTTTCATGTAGAGACTTGAAAATGTTGATCTCACCAGTTCAAGCACTCTCCCTATATGTACCATTAATTTGTACTCTTTCTCTCTGAACAGAGATTTTATAAAAACAAAGGTAAATTTCAGTCCAGGCTCCATAATTTATGCCAATAATATAAATATACCACAAAGTATACCAAATTCTAGATTGGGGTGGGAAGTGGAGAATGTATAACTAACTATACAAGTACTAAGGATATCACTAACCTAGATAATATTTATATTTTATAGCTAGTTGCTCTGCCACCCTGTGGGGAGAAGGTGCTGTAGCTCCAAGTAACCAAAATGCCTATTGCAGAAAAACAATGTAGATTTGGAGTTAGAAAGAACCTTAGAATCTAGTTTCATCATTTTACAACTGAGGAAACTGTCACAGAGCAGAATCATATTATCTCTGGGGTGGCATCTATCAAGGAATTTTATATGATCTTATATGCATGTGAGACACCTTGCTGGAGGAAAGATCATTCTAATATAACATCAAATAGTTCTACTTGGTGAAACAGTGATTTCTACTTTGGACATTTTAGGTTTTGGATGTTTATAGTATATATGGGGGAAATTCCAACAGATAGTTGAAAATGTGGGACTGGATTTCAGGAGAGAGATTGGATTGCATAGATAGACAAGACATTCATCTACATAGAGCTAGCTAATAATTGACATCATGGGAGTTGAGATTAGCAAGAATGAAGACTGTTGAAACAAAAAAAGGGGGAGTATAGAATGTACCCCTGATGGATACACAGTCTTACTGGGTAGGAAATAGATATTTCTCTACATGATAAATAACAGGTACTTCCCTCGATGGGCACAAGTGATTCCATTTCCTTCTACCAGATTGCTCCCTTTTCTTGCTCCCCCCCCCCTCCACTCTCTCACTAATCTTGAATTTCTCTCTATTTACTGACTGCTTCCTTTCTGCCTAAAAAATATGCCCATTTCTCCCCCATCCTCAAAAACAAATCTCTCTTTATCCCATTCCAGCTATCATCCTTTATCTATTCTCTCTTTTGGCTAAACTTTTTGAGAAGGCTGTCTCTAATAGATGCTGTCACTTCTTTCCCTCTCACTCCCTTAACTTGGCATTCTGTTTTCCAACTTGCCAATCATTCAAATGAAATGTCACTCTCCAAAGTTATAGATAAACTCTTAACTGCCAAATCAAATGGTTTTTTTTTTCTCAATCTTCAATCTTCTTGGCCTTGCTGCAGCCTTTTACACAGTCAGTCACCCCTTTGTCCTTGATAATCTCTTCTCTCTGGGTTCTTGTGACTGTTCTCTACTGGTTCTCCTCCTATACGTCCGACCTCTCTTTACTCTCTCTTGCTGGATCTTCATGTAAGTCATGCCTACTCACCACTGGAATTACTGAAGGATCTCTCCTGGTCCCCCTTCCCTTAACCTATGTACCATTTCACTTGGTAATATCATTAATTCCCATGGATGCAATGAACATGTCTATGAAAGAGTATGTTCAGATTTATTTGTTAGCCCAAACCTCTCTTCTGACCTCCAGCCTGACATTTCCAACTGCCTACTGGACATCTAGAACTGTATAGACACCTTAAATATAACATGTCCAAACTTGAACTCATTATATTTTCCCTTAAACCATCCCCTCTTCCTGATTTTCTAATACCATGGAGAGTGCCACCATCCTCCTGATCGTTCACATCGAATCTTTGATTCCTCACTCTCCCACCTATGCCCCATAGCCAATTTTATGCCAAGCTCTGTCATTTCTACCTCCTCTTCACAGTTCTCATATATGCCCCCTCCTCTCTTCTGACACTGCTGTCACCATTGTGCAGCCCCTTATCACCTAACAGCTGAACTATTTCAATAGCTTTCTGATTGGTCTCCCTGATTCAAGTCTCTCCTTACCATACTCTTCTGTCACTACAGTTGAATCAATGATGCAACTTTTGAGAGATTTCTACCCTGATTATGGTTTCTCCTCCAACATAATCAGATGATATTATAGAGAGGAGACAGACCTACAAAGTTATTTCTAGTACACAGTTTTGAAATTCTGCACTGCACCAGCTCTTGGCATCAGTTTTCAATATTTTGTCTCTCCTTTCTGGGGTCTAATCTGAAAAGAAAACCAGAGGCAGAGCTCCAAGCCATTTAAACGTCTATTAAAGGGAGCAGATTCTTTCAATGAATTGGATGATCTGAGATGCTCCCTTCTTCCAGGGCCCTAGTTTTATAGTGCATGATACCCAGACAATATAGATGAAGCACAGAAAAATACAGTCTCACTCCAGGAGGGTCTACACAAAATATAGATTCCCACTGGTTGATCAAGTTGAGAAGCAGACCCATGGGTTGGGTTGATAAACAAATTTCAAACATCTACATGGGATGATGGGCCAGTAGAAAGGCAGATCACAGGCCAGCAAACAGGGTCATTTATTGGCCAAATGTTCATGGCCATCTTCCCATATTGGGTAATACAGGAATAATGAGGGACAGAGAAGCAACCAAAATGGCAAGGGGATTTTCCATATAAGTGAGTCACCTCTGCCACACTGGTCTTGGTCACCATACAAGGAAAAACAAGGGTGGAGAGACTCTTGTCAGTTTCCTATGAGTAAGCAAGTGAACTTACAATCTACAATTCATAGCTCTGGGGTCTAATATAAAGAAGTGGAATCCTATGGAATCCTATCAAACTGCTGAATATTGAATGAAATAAAATAGGGGGTACAATTAGTCATCTACTACACCCCTCTTCTTCCATCAGTACTGCTTTGCCTGAGACTGCTAGCTACCTTGGTTCCTCTGGTTCTTGCCTGAACTTCTCTCCACTGAATGGTTCCCATCCTTATAAAACCATCACTTGACTTTACTCTCTCCTCAAGCTTCCATTCTCTACCTTTCTTCCTTTTACAGTCAAATCCCTAGTGGTGATATGTATCCTTATTTTCAGTATAATGGAAAGAGCAGTGGATTTAGGTTTAAATGACCTCAGTTCAAGAGTTGTTACTCTGTCACCTTAGGAAAGTGATTTTCCCTTTTTGAACCTTTTGGTAGCAATGACCTCTCCTGAGGGATAAGAATTGGACGAATAAGGAGACTGGAAGAGCACAGACATTCATGGATTCATTCTGTTCTGGTTCTTGGTGGCCAGATGGAGAACTACAAAACCTCCACAGAGACATGAAGAGGAGGAGGAAAAGATAAAGGAAGGAGGAGAGGAAGGTCAGTGTGACTAAGCCAGGAATAGGTGGGATTCCATCTGTTCCAGGAAAGACAGCAGCTATGGTATATGGTGTTGCTAGGTGAAAATAGAAAGTATTGGATAAAATAGCAAGAAGGAATAAAAACTCTGCTTTTGATTTGGGGGAACTATTTATTCCCATTGTTGGAGTGAATATCATCTTCCAGTTTGCCCACTGAGAGAGCAAGGAAGGCTGGGAGAAAGGGAAGGAGAGTAAAAGAGACTTAAAAAGTCCCTTTCCTAGAAGCACAAATGACTTCCTATATTTCTTTGTTATTTAAGCTGATACTTGAACTATGTTTTATTTTGTTTTTCTATAAATGGTGTACAAATTCACACATAAACAGCAGGTGTCACAGATTTGGTTAATTACTTAGTCTTTTTTAAATTAAAAAAAAATTTTAAATTTTTAAACTTAAAATTTTTAAGTTTAAATTAAATTTTAAATTCCCTTCTCCAAAAGGAAAAAAGAGGAGTAGATTCTTTCCAAACCACACCTTTCTCTTTCTAGGAGTATGACATTCTTTTGGTCTCTGCATCTATTCCAGGATTGGCCTGAGGTGCCTGACACCTAAGACATCTGAGTCAAGTTATAATAATAGCTCACTCTTTAGCCTAGGATGTTGTTCCATATGGATCTTTCTCATGCTATTTTAGGAGCTTATAAATAAAGATTGTTCATAAAAACAATTGTTTTACGATCCTCTCAGAGATACAGCTAAAGGATCCTTCAGTAAAGGAAAAATCCAAATGTTTTAGATGGAGATTTAGATCCATGATGCAATTAAATTCTGTATAGTCATTTCCAACTAGTCATTGACATGCTTCAGTGTGTCCTTGGCAAAGCAGACATGCAACATAAAATACTTGTGATCAATCATAGACATTTTTATATGAAGCAAAACTAGAAAATAAAAATACCATGGGTAAATTGCAATAAAAATAAGGCAGAAGTGCTTGCTACTATCAGACAGCACAAGATAAAATCAAGGGATTAAAACCTTTCATAACTAACTCAGTTCCTACAGAACTGGTTACGACCAGCAACTTTAGTACAAGTGTTTTGCTTCATTGACTGGAGTGTCGAAGCCAACCAGCTGCTCCAAGTCCTTACTCTAAGTTATTTACTATTCCATCTCAACATACCCATAGGAACTTACTCATCCCAGTACTGTGGCTGCTGCTCCTGATACAACACATTCTCACTAAGTGCCATCTGTCATCCATCAAAATCTAGCTCAAAGTCTGAGTGCAACTGAAATTCTCCCTTCAGTTTAACCCTCATCTAAGCAGTCCCCTCCTCCCTCAGAGCAGAGAGAATTGAATAGTCTCTCTGGAACTGCTAATCCTAGGATTACCCATAGGAACACTGGTAGAGATACTACATATTAAAGGAAAAGAAGATAAGTTTTTGCCTCCAGCACAACCTGGGGGTGGAGCTGGACACAATCAGAGCCATAGAGAATGAATGACATTTCTGCAGTCTTTCAAATGTACTCATTTCTATCCTAGACATATTTAATGAGCTTAAAAATATATGACATTTGGACAAGATGATCTTTAAAAATGTTCCTAGCCTTAAATAGTTCACCAGTTTCCTGGGGTTAGGTGGTGCAGTGGATAGAGAACCAGTGCAGGAGTCAGGAGGACCTGAGTTCAAACACTAGCTGTGTGACCTTGGGCAAGTCACTTAAACCCAACTGCCTCATCCTGGGTCATCTCCAGTCATCCTGATGAATATCTGGTCACTGGAGTCATATGGCTTTGGAGGAGAAGTGAACTTGGTGACCTGCACAGCCCTCTCTCACTCAAGACAAAGTCAAGTGCAAGTCATGTCATCATTTCTCTGATGGCATGGTCTTCTTCGGTAATGAAGGACGAACATACACACACACGCGCATGCACACACACACTTAGTTTCCTGGGGGTTTAATTCCTAGGTAAGTTTGTATATGAACTTCCTCTTTCATGTGTTCTCAGCTACTGAACCAGCCTTTCCTCTTAATCACACAAATCAGTTTCAACGTCTAATTACATAATTGACATCTGAAATATTCTTCACCAAGTTGCCCCTAGGTGGCAGTCATTGCCTGCATGTTCCTCAGTTACTTGCTTCAGTGCCCAAAACAGGCACACAGTACAATACTTATTTTTTTAATTGTGAACCTAAACACACAGAAAAGCATTTTCACATATGTATCAAAACACAAAAATAGAATTGTATATGAAACTTACCCTCCATTTCATGCCACTTGCTTAAAGGAAGGCATATAATTAATTATACACTTTTTTTTTTAATTTTTAAGGTCTATTAGGCCTTTTTATTTAAAGTTCTAAGTTTCAAATTCTATCCCTCCTTTCTCTAGGAGACAGTAAGAAATCAAATATAGGTTATACATTTGCAATTAAGTAAAACATTTCTATATTAGTCATTTTGTATAAGAAGACTCAAATAAAAAAATGAAAAATAGCTTACTTCAGTCTGTATTCAGTCAGTATTAGTTCTTTCTCTGTAGGTGGAGAGTATGCTTCATCAGTTTTCAGACAAAGAAGTCAAAGCTATCTTTAGTCATATGAAAAAATGCTCTAAATCACTATTGATAAGAGAAGTACAAATTAAAACAACTCAGAGGTAGCACCTCACACCTATCAGAATGGAAAATATGACAAAAAAGGAAAATGCACTATTGTGGAGTTGTGAACTGATCCAACCATTCTGGAGAGCAATTTGGAACTGTGTTCAAAGGGCTATAAATTGTGCATACCCTTTGATTCAGCAATACCACTGTTGGGTCTATATCCCAAAGACATCCAAAAAAGAGGGGAAAGGAACTATTTATATAAAAATGTTTATAGCAACTCTTTTTATGGTGGCTAAGAATTGTAAATCAAAGAGATGTCCATCAATTGGGAAACGGCTAAACAAGCTGTGATATATGATTATAATACAATATTATTGTGCTATAAGAAATGACAAGCAGGATGATTTAAGAAAAATCTGGAAAGACTTACATGAACTGATTCATAGTGAAATGAACAGAACCAGGAGAATGTTGTACAAAGTAACAGCAATATTGTTCAATGAACAACTGTGAATGACTTGGCTATTCTCAGCAATACAATCTAAGACAGTCACAGAGGACTAATGATGAATTGTAGTTTTAAAAACATCCTGTTGTTTAGGTTTCCTTCTGACTTCCTTCTGTTCTCTTATGTGCATTAAAAAAAAATTTCAATGATCCTCTATTTTGGTTGTTTTTTTTGGCATTATCATTTCTATCCATTCTCTCACAGACCAACTTTGCTCCCACCCTCCATTTAAAAACCTAGAGAAGGGGAGCAAGAATATCCTTGTAATAGATAAGCATAATCAAGTAAATAAATCCATGAGTGGCCATGTCCATAAATGTATGTCATTTTCTGAACCTTGATCCAATAATTTATCAGCAGGTGGCTTCATCCTTGTTCCTTCGGAGAAGTGGTTGATTATTGAATTATTCAAGTTTGTAAATCTTTCAAAGTTACTTTTCTTTACAATGTTGTCTTTTTAGAAACTCTTCTGTTGGCTCTTTTCACTTCAATCTGCATCAGGTCATACCACCCAGGATTCTCTGAAATTTTCTCTCATCATTTCTTACAGTGTAATAATATTCCAATACATTCCTATACCAAAGTTTGTTCAGCCATTTCCCAATTATCTCAAACACCTCCTTACATACTAGGGTGTTTTTTTTCAATTTTCATTTCTCTCCCCTGTTAAGTGCCACTTTGAGAATCATGAAGCTTGTTCTGTTTGCAGGTATTACCTCCAAAGATTCCCTTTTAACATTCCTCTCCCACCCCTGTTTATTTTCCCATTGTTTGATGTATTTCTTTCCCAAATTCTGTGTATGTGTTCAACCTTGCTTTGCCAATTTCAGTAAAGAGTGAGGTTTATTTGATGGCTTCTCTGCCCTCCCATTCCTCACCAACCCTCCCCTCCCTCCATGCCTTTTGCTATGTTTGTATATTCTTCACTTATGCAAGGAAAACTACTCTTTCCTTCTTTCCAGGGGGGGAGGGGGCGGGGAGAGAATCTCTAAAACTACAATACTACAATATCATTATTATTTAATGCTGGCCAGGTTTTTCTTTGATTTTTTGATCACCTTCAGTTCCTTAATTGGGGCTTTGTGCCAGGGTCAGGCTTGAACCTCTGATTTGTTGTTGAATACAGTAGTCAACTCTGTTTGGTCTTACCCTGGGTCTCCTGGATTCCAGTGCTGTGTTCCATTTTCCGGTCTTAGAGCCATTTGAAATTCAGAATCATGACTCTCTGTGGTGTCTCAGGATAGACTACTACAGATCTCCTAGGCCCTGGGAGTTTGATCTCTCCGATCTGAAAGCTGCCATGGTGCTCTGGTTGCTGCCTTCCCCCAGGGCTTCCAAGGTCTCAGCTTTCTGACCTTCCCAGGGTTTTCTTAGAAAACCCTTTGCTCTTGCTGCCTCTGTACATAGAAACTTGCTAGCTACACATTTCTGTTTTCCTATGGTTGGGCTGAGAGTCTGGGTTTTGCTTGCATTGGTGGGTTTTTCCCTTTCCTATTGACTGTAGACTTCTGGTGATTTGCACAGTTATAGAGTGGAAGAAATCATTTACTATATTTTCTCATTGAATTTTTTAATCATTATTTAGTCTAGTTCAAATTTCAGATTTTTACTGAAGTAGATATATGGGAGATCTGGATTGTCTCTCTCCATTTAGGCATCTTGACCAGAAGTCTCTTCTATTAACTTTTTTCCTCCAAGGTCCTTGGTACTTGACAGGTCATAATCATCTGACTGAACACTGCAATTGACAGACTTAGTATGGTTTTTTTTCCCCTGACCTCTTTTGCAATTAGATGTGATTTAATTAACCCATAAGCCTGCTCACTGGTGCAATATTACTTTGCTAGTGTGATGGAAATAGAAATAGAAATAAGATCAAAATCAGAAGTCCCAGCTTTGTATCCCAGCTCTGCTACTGAATGACGTTGTGTCCTCTAAGGTCTTATGCTCTAAATGTTATAATGTGTGCTCAGAGAATTAGGGAACATTAGAGCTAAATGAAACCTAGAACAATCTAGTTCAATCCCTTTATTTTAAAGGCAAGAAAAACACACATTTTTCTCATTCCTCATCACCTACCCTTTATTAGCCAATATTAATTTTATTTAGTTATTTGATATCACACTGAAACCTATAGAGAAACCACTGATATGTATTTGAGATAATATATTCTCACATTTCAAGGACAATAGAGAAATACATGGAGCATGTAAGTAGGCCATAGGTTATTACCAGCAGAGATTTGCAATTACCAAGTCTAGAGCTGCAAAAACTTCATGTCTTTCCTACCAGGACTAACATGGTCTAGAAGGGGTAACTCTCAGCAGATCCGACCAAGAGCCAAATGTGTTCTCTATATGTGTAATATCTTCTGAATATGCCTGATCCTTCTTAGGATAGTAATAGTGATATACTAACATTTATATATTGCTTTAAGCACTTTATATGTATTTAATCCTCACACAGTCATGTGTATGGAACTGGCACTCTATATGAATTCAGTCCATTTGCTGTGGACACAAGTTGTTTAACTGGCAGCCAAGTGCACAGTGATTAGAACGCTGGACCTGGAGTCAGGAAGACCTGAGTTCAGATCTGGCCTCAGTCATCCATTAGCTGTGTGACCCAGGGCAAGTCATTTAGCTTCTGTTTACCTCAATGTCCTCATCTGTAAAATGGGGATAATAATAGAATTGTTGTAAGGATAAAATGAAATTATTATAAAGTGCTTAGAAGGGTACCTGGCACAGAATAAGCACTCTTCAAAAGGTAGCTATAATAGTTATTATCATCATAATTTTTATCCCCAGATTCTCAGTCTGAATTTCCCACTGCCAAATATTCAGAGAGTGAATGTCCACCTCAATGCCACCCTTCATCATTACACAATATGAACACTGAGGCTTCCATCAAATAACATGTTCCCCATATTATACCTAGCCAACTACTACCATCTGCTTCCATCATCCTTAAAATTCAAGAGATAACATCCGCTAAAGAGAAATCCTCTTTACCCGCTACCTTTCCCTATACCATCATCCCCATTAAGGTGATCCCTTTGTCTTTTCCTTCCAAAGTGCCATCTGGAGCTTCATCCCTATAGATATCACACTAATGCCTGCCTATCTTAGATCTTTTCTCATACTCTTTCCAGCTTCTTGTCATAACTGGCCACTTTGTCCAGGTTACTCTTTTTCTCATACCTCTTATATACACACTAATCCAGAAGAAAATATTGGCATGTCTCTTGCTCCCCTATGCTACTTCTAGAACCTAACTTTGCCACTATTACTTAGTAATTTCTTTGAAATGTTTTATATTCATCCATCCATCCATCCAGGTTTCTATTGCTATACTCTACTGACTTTCAAGTCACTCTTGCTTCTTAAGGAGTTCAACAGCTGACTCATGGTGTTTCTATTTATTCCACACCCTTCCTTCATACTTGTGGGATTCAAAATACATGTTTATGTATGTAGGCTGGGTCTGACTCAGACTGATCTGGCTCTTCAGGTTCAGAATTGTAATGAAGAAGACACTTATCATTGGCAGTTGAACAAAAGGAAGTTTACTTAGCTATAGCATGGAAAGAACACTCAACAAGGATACAACAGTTATTCATTTGAATGAAACTTTCTTGTCTGTGTCAGTCATGAGGACGCACTGGTCAAACCTGAAGGAGTAACAACCAACTCCTGACTGGCTGACTTTTTGTTCTGTATCCAGCAGGAAGCTATTTTATGGCTAAGAGTTTGACTTCAGGGCTAATTAAGTCTCAAGGATGGTTATAATTCTTTTAAAGGAAAAACACAGCTTAACGCATGTGGGGTAGATGTTCTTATGATACCTGCATCATTTTCCATGACCTCTTAGTTCATCAGTCTCCTCAAATACTATGATTTACACTTTCTTCTTTGCCACACACTGGGATTTTCATTTGCTCTTGGATCTAATCATCAGATCTTAGATCTTGTCATTATCCATGACTAAGCTATCTTTAGTGACCTTGGGCAGTGACATTTCCCTCTGATCATAATTTCCTGTCCTTCAAATTTTCCTTCTGCTTCTCTCCTCCTAAGTCTATTTTACTTCTCATCACAGCCTTCAATACCTCTAAGCCCTCTATGTTCTTCAGAGCTTGCTGTGACCTCAATTGCTTTATTTTTATTTCTTGACTCTACACTTTACAAGTTCAATTGTTCATTTTTCTCTTTCTTCACTGTTGAAAGGGGGTCTAGCAACAAATTTAAATCACCTAATTTCAATTTGGCCTCCCATGATTAATGGCAAAGCTTTTATATTTTTTTTATTAGCTCTCTATCTTGGTTCTATCAACTGCTATCTAAAAATCTTACCCTCTTTTCTCAAGTTGCTCTACCCACTAACTAGTGACTTGCCTTCTATTTTATAGAGAAAATTAGTCTATCTGTCATGGGCACCATCATCTTCTCTTCGCAATGCAAAACCCTTGTGCACTGTAATCCTCTTCTTCCCTACTGCAATTTCTGAGGAAGGGGGTGGTGGTAGACTTCTTTGCCAATCACCCTACTTGTGACTTCCATCCCATCTCTTCCTGCAGCCTTGAACTTGTCCCATTGAATACTCTCTCATTTCCACTGTCTCCCCATCTACGGACTCCTTCCACACTGCTTGAAAACAACACATCTAATCTATCCTTAGAGAACATTCATTTGATCTTGCCATCTGTTCAAGCTATTATCCCCTGTCTCCTGCCTTTTATTGCCAAACTCCTACTACCGTTGCCTCCATTTCCTCAGCACCCACTCATCTCTTAGTTGTTTGCCATCTGGCTTCTGATTCCAACACTTGACTGAAACTGCTCTCTTCAAGGTAACCAATGACCTCCAAAGTGCTGAATCCAGTGACCTTTTCTCTGTTCTCATTCTCTCCATCTTCTCTGCAGCTGCTGACCACATCTTCTTCCTGGATACTTCTGGATTCTGTTTTCTCCTTTCCTCAACTGGAAAATGACTAAACAGCCGTCCCTTCTATCTCGATGACCTTATTATCTTCTTACTTGTTAGACTGTACACAGCAGACAAAGCACAGTTAACCAATTAATGTAACTACAGCACACAAAGAATCCTAATAGAAAATAAATAAGCATGAAGAGAGGAAAAAAATAAAATATAAGCATCCTTAATGAGTGTATGGGATGTTTCTGTACCCTAAGAGTCTGTATAGTTGAAATATGGGTTGCCTCTATGTTCATTCCTCTCCCATCATTTGAACTAGTTTTTGGGTATATTCTACATCATCTTTTTCACTGCAAGTGTCTGTTTCTGAGTCATCTAGGTCAGACAGTCTTTGCAAGACTAGTAGGAAGTCTCACTTAGAGTTTGATGAGACTCATGTCCATCAATCTCTACTTGTTTGGTTGAGGTTCATTGCTTTTACTAAGCTCCCCCCATCAATCTCGCAGGCTATTTTGTAAAGAAGCATGTTGTCCAGTCTCTTCACAATGAGAGGCAGATTATCTTTGCATCAATATGCTAACTTGTGTTTCCTGTGAACACCAAGATTTGTCATCCTGTGAAGGCCTTAACAAAGAATTCAGATAACACTACATCATGTATTTCTTTCAGCATTTCTATGAGCTAAAACTGTAGATAAGTGTTGTTTATCTCTTAGGCAAGGCAGGTACTGGCTGTCAGTGTCTATAGTCTCTCCATCTTCAGAGACTCTAAAACATAAGCGAATAGACATGCAAGTTTTGCCCACAAACAACAACATGTAATGGGTACAGTCAGTGTTATAAACTACCTGAATGGAGGGCAAATGACCCATTACTACAGATATACCTACTCTAGCAAGAATTTGAAGTTCACACTAGAATGAATAATTCTCAAGAAATTCAAAGAGAGGGGGAGGAGCCAAGATGGTGGAGTAGAAAGACTCATGTATGCTAGCTCCGAACCCACAGCTCATATATTTCCTGCAAAAAGAACTCCCCACAGGTTCTGGAGCACTGCAAGGCATGCAGAAACACAGTGGAAAAGATTTGCATTCCAGAGAGCCCTGGAGAGCCGTCCCCGGGGGTCCGTCACACTCCGGACAGCAGAGCCCACCCCTGCGCTTCCCTGGCCGCCCGGCCCCAGAGGAGCAGATCCTAGCAGGCTTCAGGGACAGAATCTCTGGTGGCCGGGAAGGTCCCTCCGCCCACAGATGCTACAGGTCAGTGAGAGAGACGTCTGAGCTGGCCGAGAGGGGAGCGGGGTCTCTCCATGACTCAGGCCCCCTCAGGAGGCAGCTGTGGAGGGAGCAGCAGAGGCAGCGGCAGAGGCAGCAGCGGCAGCCCGGAACTCCTGCAGCAGGCAGAAGTTCAGGGCCATTACCGAAGGTCTCTGCATAAACCCCCTGAGGGAACTGAGCCTGGGAGACGGCCCTGCCCCCACCCGAGCACCAGAACTTAAGCTCACATTGAATAGCAGCTGCTCCCTCCACAGAAAGCCCTGAGGCTGGGGAGCAGCATTTGAATCTCAGACCCCAAGCACTAGCGGGGAGGATCTAGGTGGGAGTGGACAGGAATCTCAGAAATCAAGTAACTGGCTGGGAAAATGCCCAGAAAAAGGAAGAAAAATGAGACCATAGAGAGCTACTTTATTGGGGAAGAGATGTTCCTTCCTTCCATCATTTCTAATAAGGAAGTACAATGCTTGCCATCAGGGAAGGACATGGAGGTCGGGGCCTCTCTATCCCAGACATCGGAGGTGGATGTCCGGTGGGCTCAAGCCATGGAAGAGCTCAAAAAGGATTTTGAAAATCAAGTTAGACAGGTGGAGAAAAACTGGGAGAGATGCAAGAAAAGCATGAAAAACGGGTCAATACCTTCCTAAAGGAGACCCAAAAAAATGCTGAAAAAAATGACACCTTCAAAAATAGGCTCACTCAATTGGCAAAAGAGGTTCAAAAACCCAATGAGGAGAAGAATGCTTTCAAAAGCAGAATTAGCCAAATGGAAAAAGAGGTTCAAAAGCTCACTGAAGAAAATAGTTCTCTCAAAATTAGAATGGAACAGATGGAGGCTAATGACTTTCTGAGAAACCAAGAAATCATAAAACAAAACCAAAAGAATGAAAAAATGGAAGAGAATGTGAAATATCTCATGGGAAAAACAACTGACCTGGAAAATAGATCCAGGAAAGACAATTTAAAAATTATGGGACTACCTGAAAGTCATGATCAAAAAAAGAGCCTAGACATCATCCTCCATGAAATTATCAAGGAAAACTGCCCTGACATTCTACAACCAGAGGGCAAAATAAGTATTGAAAGAATCCATCGATCACCGCCTGAAAGAGATCCAAAAACAGAAACTCCTAGGAACATTGTGGCCAAATTCCAGAATTCCCAAGTCAAGGAAAAAATCTTGCAAGCAGCTAGAAAAAAACAATTCCAGTATTGTGGAAATACAATCCAGATAACTCAAGATCTAGCAGCTTCTACATTAAGGGATCGAAGGGTGTGGAATAGGATATTCCAGAAGTCAAAGGAACTAGGACTCAAACCAAGAATCACCTACCCAGCAAAACTGAGTATAATACTTCAGGGGAAAATATGGTCTTTCAATGAAACAGAGGACTTTCAAGCATTCTTGATGAAAAGACCAGAGCTGAAAAGAAAATTTGACTTTCAAACACAAGAATGAGAACAAGCATGAAAAAGTAAACAGCAAAGAGATGTCATAAGGGACTTACCAAAAGTGAACTGTTTACATTCCTACATGGAAAGACAATATTTGTAACTCTTAAAACTTTTCAGTATCTGGGTAGTTGGTGGGACCACACACACACATACACACACACGTACACATGTGCACACACACACATACACACATGCACGCACTTACAGAGACAGAGAGCACAGAGTGAATTGAATAGGATGGGACCATATCTTAAAAGAAATTAAGGTAAATGGTGAGAGAGAAATGTAGTGGGAGGAAAGAGGGTGAAATAGAATGGGGTAAATTATATCTCATTCAAGAGGCAAGCAGGAGACTTTTTAGTGGAGGGAAAAAGAGGAGAGCTGAGAAAAAAACAAGAAGTTTACTCTCATCACATTCGACTAAAGGAAGGAATAAAAAGCACACTCATTTTGGTATGAAAACCTATCTTACAATACAGGAAAGTGGGGGAGAAGGAGATAAGCAAGGTGTGGGGGATGATGGAAGGGAGGGCAATGGGAGGAGGGAGCAATTTGAAGTCAACACTCTTGGGGAGGGACAGGATCAAAAGACAGAATAGAAACAATGGGGGGCAGGATAGGATGGAGGGAAATACAGTTAGTCTTACACAACATGACTGTTATCAAAGTCATTTGCAAAACTACACAGATATGGCCTATATTGAATTGCCTGCCTTCCCAAAGGGAATGGGTGGGGAGGGAGGGATGGGGAGAAGTTTTAGGATTGTTTAGTATTTGAAGTGTTTAGTATTGTTGTTGCTACTAGGAAATAAGAAATACAGTTAATGGGGAATAGAAAGTCATCTGGCCCTACAGGACAAAAGAGAAGATGGGGACAAGAGAAGGGAGGGATGATAGAAGAGAGGGTAGATTGGTGATAGGGAAAATTAGAATGCTTGGTCTATTGGGGTGGGGGGAAGGGGATAAAAGGGGAGAAAATTTGGAACCCAAAATTTTGTGAAAATGAATGTAAAAAAGTTAAATAAATAAATTTATATTAAAAAAAAAGAAATTCAAAGAGAGACTGTTGTTAAGTGACTTCTACCCATAAGAAATTATCTAAAAGCCTGAGGGCAATTGGAAAAGGGATTGCCAACAAAGCCAGTACAAGCACAGAGAGTTGCCAGAATCAGCAAGGAGCTTATCTAACCTGAAAGGCACAGTGGTCAGTCATGTAGTCAATAAATATTTATTAAGTACCTACCATGTACCAATCCTTTGTTAAGCACTTGGGATACAAATGAGAAAAAGAAAGACAGTCCCTGTCCTCAAGGAACTTACAGTATTTTGGGGAGGATTACACATAAAAAACTGAAAAGCAGGGGGTGGGCAAAAAGCCAGAGAGGAAGCTGCCAGGCAAAGGGATATATGATGCTCTCCAGTTCAAGGAGAGCAGTTGGTGGGAAATGAAGAGGCAGTGAGAACACAGAGTGCCCCAAAGAGAAGTCCAACATGATCAGAAAGTCTTGGTGTTGAAACCCTGGAAGTGACAAGATTTGTCAGTTGCCAGTAGCAACAACTAGAAACATTTAGACAGATATCCCAGGTCCAAGAGATCTGAGGTACCTACCAACTTATCCTGAGACAAGAGAAGGAACTTGAAGATCCAGTGCTCTGAACTGGAAGTTCAAGGACCCTAATTTCAGAAGGTGGAGGTCAGCACAAAACCCAAGCCACCTAGGAAATGACCAGGGAGGGTTGACTACCCCATCCAAAACTGTAGCACAGGTACAGCCTAGCCCTGACACAAAGCCCCTGTTAAGGTAATAAAACTTGAGTGATGAATAAATCAAAGAAAATATTGACCAATATCAAAAATCATTGCAATATAACTACATAGATGAATGAATAGATAAAGGCTCTTGAGAAAAGAAGTGGAAGAAGAATAAGTAGCTTAGAAAAGAAAACAGCAAAATCAACCTAAGTAATGGACTCCTTCAAAACTAGAAGAAACTAAACAAAAACCAGTGACTATGAAGCAATAAAACATACTTGAACAAAAATCGAAAGATTGAAAGAATAGAAGAAAATGCAAGTTATTTGCTATAAAAATAACTGATCTAGAAATAGCTTGAGACATAATTTATTAATCAGTGGAATCCCTAAAGAACATAATTTATAGTACAAAAGCTAGATATATTTCAAAAATCATTTGATGAAAACTACCCAAATAACCACTTGCCAAAGTGAAGATAGAAAGAACTCACTGATGGATTGTTCCTGAAATAATCCCAAAAGGAAAAATCTGAAGAGTGTCATAGCCAAAATTCAGAACTTCCATATCAAAGAAAAAATGGTGCAAGCATCCGAAAAAGAAGCAGTTCAAATACCAAGAGTCTAGTTAGGAGCTCCTTCAGAGCAGAGACTGTCCTTTGCTTTTCTTTGTATGAGTGCTTAGTGCAGTGTCTGCCATTTAGTAAATGATTGTTGACTAGGTTAATTGCTGTGCCTGAAAAATTAATTGCTTGATGGTAAAATCTCTCTTATTATGTTTTTCTGAACTTATGACACGAATTCTGTGTGTCCCTGGACTCACACTTATATAGCCTTTCTAGTATGGCAGAATCTGGTAGAACTTGTGCTCTGCTGGGACAGCCTTAAAGAATTCACCATCACTTCCATACCAGAATAATACATCAGAGAAGGACCTTGGTGTTTATTGGCTCCAAAAACAAATGTGAGGAATCATTATTTGCAAAAAAGAGTGATAAGTAAAATCACTGTCAAGTCATATTTTCCTTCTGAAAGAGGATCCCAGTGCCTTCATGATGCTTTTTATGTCCAAAGGCATCAGGCTGACCTTCATCATCTTCTGAATTATATATCATCCTAAAGGACAACAGTCCCAGGTTGTTGTTTTTTCCTGGGATTTTAGTCTTCATAAGAATTCTGTGTTGCTGAAAGCCATGATGATTGTTGGAGAAGTGGGGTCACCTTGTCAACCTAGTGGCTTCCCTTTTCATAATTTATATTTCATTTTGGTCAGAGTTATGTTGGATAAAAAACAGTTCCTTCCAGCAACAGTCCCTCTCCCCTTCCACCCTCAGTGGCATTCTTTTGAAGTGAGGGGTGGCATGGGTTGCAGTGTTTCTACAGATAATGTCTGATATTATGGCATGCTATTTAAATAGGGACTGCCACCTCTGACTCAGTTCTCCTCAGGTTGCAGTGGGATAAATGCTATGCATTACAATGGTGGAGGAATAACTATCTCCCCACTATCATACCCACTGAACTAGAGAATTATTTTTCCTCTAGCATTCATCCTTTCCCTTTTGGAAGAGGTCTTCTGCTGAAATAGCTCATTTACATATGCTTCATAGATGTTATTTATTTTTCATCACAATCCTGTGAAGTAGATACTATTGATATTTCTACTTTAGAGATAAAGAAACTGAAGTTCAGAGAATTTAAATGACTTACACTATGTTAAATATCTTACCTATGTTTTCTCCAGGGCAGTGGTTTTCAAACTTTTTGGTCTTAAGATCCCTTTATGTTTTAAAAAACTGGTGAAGACCCTAAGATATTTTGTTTATGTGGGTTATATTATTGGCGTTTATGTTATTAGAAATTAAACCTGATCAATTTTAAAAATATTAATTAAATTAAAATAACATTCACAAACCCATTATATGTCAACATAGATAACACATACTTATGAAAATAAATATTTTCCAAAATAAATATTTATTGAGAAATGTCTTTGCTTTATGTATTTCATAAATCTCTGTCTTTTTTACATTTAATTTTAATTCTTTCTCAATTTACATGTAAACAAAATTTTTAACATTCTTTTTAAAAAAAAATACAATTCCATATTCTTTCCCTTCTTCTCTTCCCATTCTTAAGGAAAGCATGCAATTTGAAATACATTATACATGTGCAGTCATGCAAAACATTACCATATTAACCATGTTGCAAACAAAAACACAGACCAGAAAAAAAAAAGAAAAAGAAAATAAAAAATATAGACTGTTTCACAGATTTTCATACCATCCTTGGACAGGTGCCATGCCAATCTTCTCTGTTTATTCTGATTTTCATATGTGTGCTGCCAAAGCAAGCGCTCTATAAATCTCTTATTAGAAGACTTGCTTCTCATAGAAGCTGGATTCTTATATTTGTTTCTGAATGCAGTCCCTTGTAATTTGTCACGTTGATTGGAGCATATGAAGAAAATCCGGCCTCACCCAGATATATAATTTTAAAAAGGAGTTACATTTTAATAGACAAATAGCATTTTCATATTATTATGAAAATAATTTTGACCTCACAGACCCCCTGAAAATATCTCAGGGACTCCCAGCAGTCCACAGATCACACTTTGAGAATAGTTGCTTTGGGGATTTGTATATGACTTGGGGGTGGGAGGTCGACATTAGAGAGTGGGAATGTTTTTGTGGCAAGTACCATGGTCCCAAAATTATTGGCAGTGTTAGGTTACAATTTCAGTTAAAATTTTATATGTAGTATAGAAACAAAAATACAAAATATCTTAACCTTGTTTCTAACCATTACCCCTCAAACACATAGACTACAAAAAATACAAATTATTCACAAGGATAGGCATATGAGAATAAAACTGCTGAACGTAATTTAGTCTGAAGCGCCAACTTTCAAGTCTGGTGGTCACCCTGAAATGAAAACTGCTTCCATTTTTCCCATCTAACAGTTACTAGTCAATAAACATTTATTGTGTCTATGTGCCAGCATTGAGGGGGGGAGGGGGATAGGAACACAAATAAAAGGAAAGCCCGCCCTGAAGGGGCTTACATTCTAAGAGGGAAAGGCGATACACAAAAGATAACTGAAACGTGTAGGGTGTGGAGAGGGGGCCAGCAGACAGTACCTCCTACCTTCAGTGACTGTGGAACTGAAATTAACAAGAGCAGCTTATAGGAAATGAAGACAGTTGGACAATTCTGAGCCCTCTATAGAGAGGTCTGGAGGGGATTTATTGTTCCATCCTCCAGGCTCCAGTCAGAGCAGAGAAGCACCTGAAGGTGCTTCAGTATCCAAGCTGGATCCATCTACACATTAGTGAGATTTCAGGCAATCTCTCACCCTTCAGGACAAGGGCTTTTCTTCTGGAATGTATAGATTGGACTGTTCAGCCACAAGTTGGTTTTCAATGATATAGCATCCCTTGTAGCTTTCCAGAATCCTGGCTTGGAAATATGCTTTGTCCGTCTTGTTCCATATGTCTGACTCAATGTAGACATTGAATGGATCATGGGAATGCTCTAGTTTTTTGGAGCGGATATAGCTCAACATGATGCCCAAGGTAAAGAAACCAAAGAAACCAAGCACTATGAGGATATACAGGGCTTCCAGCTCAGCGTCAGCACTGTGATCTACAGCACTTAAGGAATGGTTACCTCTCTGGACATATTCTTCCAATGGTTTTGAAAGGAAGGGGTGTGAGGTGGTACTGTTACTCAGGGAAGTCATTGTTCTTCTCAGTGCTTGATAATTTTCTTCCCTAGTGATTTCTAAAAAAAAATAAAAAGATAAAACTCATTTTTATCCAAAGTATCATATGGGATATATATATATATTTTGCTGTTAGCACTATGCAACAGGATGATAGATTTTAAATCTTGCTTGTTTTTTCTTCCTTCTCTGCCTCTATATATCTCTGACAACCTTCTGTGGGCCTAGAGAAAATATGCAGAAAACTGTCTCACTATCTTCTCTACAAGTTTAATTTCACAAATCTACACAACCTCATTTGGAAGATCTCATTGGTCATCTAGACCAACCCACATCTGGATCAGAATCCCATCTACAACATCCCTAGCTTCAAGAAGACCTCTGCCTCCTGAGGCATGCCAGTCTGTTTTCAGACAGCTCAGCTGCTGAGTGATTTTTCCTGACATCAAGACTAAATCTGTCTCTGACAGATTCCTTTCTCCTTGTTTTGCCTATTGGACCAAGCCCAACAAGTCCAATACTTACTTAATAAAGGCTTCAAATACTTGAAGTCAGGTCTTTTTCCTTCCCCCGACCCTGAAGCTGGATAAAGAATTGTTGGCTATGCCAGAGATGTCAACGCAAGTGCCTTATTGCTCATGAGCCGCTCCTGCTCATCACCACCACCTCACGTCAGGAGAAGGAATCTGTGACTACCCTGAGGTGCCATCATCTGTGCACTAGCTCTGATGCATCATCGCCGCTCTACATTAAGAGACTTACTGTGAACTTCAAAGGTGTGGCATCATCCACCACATGGACCAGAATGAGAGACTTGGAGACTTAGTCTTTCTGAAGGAGGATGGAAAGGCTTAGGACTTCTGGCTTTTGTATTCTGTGATGTATTTTTTTGTTGTTATTATGTTTTGTTTGTTACTGATCCTTCCCCTTTCCCCCTTAGTACTACCCATTCTAGAAGGGCTATCCCATAAAAGACAAGATTACCCTTGTAATCCCTCCAAAGGGAGGGAGGAAGGACCAGACTTCACATTTTTGTTTCATAGTTTTTTTTTTTCTTCTTTCCCTCCCTTAGAACTTAGCTTAAAAAGGCCAAGGTCTCCTACTGCATCCATGGCCATCTCCAGTCATCCTTATCTATATCTCGCCACTGGACCCAGATGGCTCCAGAAAGTGAAACTGGTGCCTTTGTACAGCCCTCGCTCACTTAAATCCAATTCACTTGCATGTCATGGCATCACCTTCCTGATGTCATTGTCGAAGGACAAGCAACAAGTCTTAGTACTACCCATGATGGAAATACTATCTATTAATTTAAATAGTGAACGATCTTCCAGAAGATCCTTAGGATCTTGCCACCAAGGGATGGTATATAATAATAGCAATGATTTCTTGATAAAGTTTCCCTGACTCTGGCACACTTTCCTCCTCCCCACTTTCATAATCTGATTGATTCGCTTCCCTGATGTAGCTTTCTGGTCTAGAGGTAATAAAAGGTTCCAACTACATGTAGTCTGTCTCTTTCAGACTTGGCAGGTGACTAAGACCACGTGAGTCACATATCCTGACCAACTGACCAGACACATTTCCAGAAAGAGACAAAGGAGGACTGCATCAGGAAACTGCTGGTCTTATCACGTATGACCAGATTTGCACTTTAGGGAGATCAATTTGATAGCTGAGTTTATTGAAGTTACTGAGAGTGTGAGTTATCCTGGCCATGGATTGCCTGTATCTACATCTCACTGCTGGTATTACCTTATCTTGTTACGGTTACATTGCTAGTATTACTTTAACTCTTCCTATGATGTGATGTGTATTTGTGAGAGTGCACCTCAAATCTGGGGTGTGTGTGTGTGTGTGTGTGTAATGTTTTATACTTACTGTTTTCACCATGCCATCTTCATAAATTTGTTGCTTTGCACTAATTGTGATTATTAAAAGAAAGCTTACCAGTAGGAAATTGTGAGCTATACTTTTAGGAATGGATACCCACAAAGTATCCTTTAAATCTGATGATACTAACTGTTCTTTGGGGAGATAGATCAGAAGATGTACTACACTCTTAATACTGCCTAAGATCACATTTGGGCAGCTAGGTGGCACAGTGGATAGAACACGGGGCTTCAAATCAGGAAGCCTCAAACGCTGACTAGCTGTGTAACCCTGGACAAGACATTAACCTTGTTTGCTTCAGTTCCTGATCTTTTAAAATGTGCTAGAATAGGAAATGGCAAACCAGTCCAATACACTTGCCAAGAGAATTCTGAAATTGGGTCACAACTGAAATGAACAAGTAACCCAATCACATTAGCTTCTATATCACACCATAGACTTAATACTGAACTTGTCCTCTGCTAAAGCCCCAGATCCTTTTCTTTCCCCAGATCAATCACTATCTAACTACATCTTCCTCATCTTGTACAAAGTGGGTTTTTTTTAAATCCCAATATAAAGTTTTACAATTATCCTTTTAAAATTTTGTCCAATCAGATTTGACTCAATATAACATTCTAGTCAATCCAGACCTTTCTATTATTCAGCTTGATGACTACTCCTCATAGTTTTGTGCCTTTCTCCGTACTATTTCAGATTAGCCTCTTGAGCCAGGATGAATTGTCTTGGATGAGCATTCTGTTTTGAAGACACAAGAGAGTTAGACAATGTTTTAAAAAATTGGATTTCAACCCCTGAAATTGATTTGACTTTATTTCAATCATTTGTTAGCACCCTCTGTGTACTGAGTCCCAAGCAAAATAGTGTTTCTGCGCAATTCATCCGCAGATGAGGTTAGCCTGACAATATGGCCCCAATTTCGATAGGACTTTTGAGTTTAAATCAGCTTAGAAATAATACAATGCTTCAAAGATTTGTAATGTCTTGAGTATTTGCTCAAGGTACAGATTAAAGTTCATCTATAATTTACTGGATGTAATTCAAGATTTGTTGTGACCAAAACCTTTTGGACCAACTGATGAGTTTCTCTAAACTTCGGCTTGTCCTTGGACAAGAGCATGTATTCCATTACTGCCTTATACTTGAAACTTTTCTAATATGGCAGTACCTAATGTTGCTTGCACTCTGTTAGCCTAGCCCTTTAGACCTCAGGTATCTTCCATTCCATGATAAGCATTAGCATATGGTTTTAAATGGAGGCAGCTGAGAAATAGTCTCCCCGAATTTCCCCACCACTTCCTGCTTCCTCATCTCTAAAATCGCTTTTCCCTTAGAAGTCCTCTAAATACTTTCTTGTCTCTACTGGATGTTCCATGGCATCTCAAACTCAAAGTATCTAGAACAGAAGTCATTTTTCCCCCCAAGAATCTCTTCCTAGTTTCCCATTTCTATTGAGTCCCTAACATTCTTAGGTTTTCAATCTTAGAGTCACACTCAACATTTCCCTTTCTCTCATTTCTACCCCCATTCAAATAATTGCCTGTTCTCATCAATTTTACTTCCACAATATAACTGGCAATTCTTCCTTTTTCTCCACTCAGTCTAGTTCACAATCCCATCACCTCTCACCAGGACTATTTCCCTCTGTGACTCAAGAAGCTCCAGGTTCTCCAAAGGAAATTTGCCCTTGCATCTGGGATAAAACTCCTCTGTTTGGCTTTTAAACCCTTTTCAAGCTGGCTCCAGCCTACCTTTCCAGGATTATTGCACATTACTTTCTTTCATGCAGTCTTCTTTATTCCTGCCTAATTGGTGTACTGGTCCTTCTTCCTGTCATTCAATTTCCTACCACCATGCCTTTGTAAAGGCTAACTCTCAAGCCTGAAATATATTTTCTCTTCAGTTCTACATCATGGAATTCCTACAGGAAAACTAACTTGATCCCTCCCCACCCCCTCACACTCATGCAAGTACCCTTCATCCAGAAATTAGTTTTTTATCTACCTTGTATATATTTTGTATTTAATTTTCAAGGTACATGATGTTTCTCTCCAGTTGAGTATAAGGTCCTTAAGAGCCAAGACTATTTTGGGGGTGTTTTTTTTCCTTTATATCCATAGCACCTAGCACAGTGCCTGGTACAGAATTAGAACCTAATAAATATTTATGGCTGTTCTAATGATAAGCTCTATGGAAGGTCTCAGTTCTGTGCTAATGTGATGAGATTAAGGAAAGAGTTGGAGGGCTCTTAGTTTTTGCTTTTTTGTTAAACTGATAATTTGTTAAACCTGTCAACAATCAGAACTTTAAATGGAGTCCATGTAATTACTTCCCACCTACCTACCCCGACCTTAGAGCAAAAGACCCCACCTAAAGACAAAGGGGAAGTGGAAGTATATACTTTACTCCTTTCCAGAAGGAAGGGGGAATAAAATGGAGCAAGTGCAAGTTAGCCAGCTTTACCCTCCATAGTATGTCCTGCTGTCTACACACACACACACACACACACACACGCACGCACGCACGCACGCACGTACACATGTGCACACACACAAAGAGATACATGCATACATACTTTCTTGTGTGGCTCTACTAATTTAAATACAGGATTACATACCAAATAGTTCCTTCATCAGTGGTCAGTACTCTAAAAATGATGAAAATCAATCCTATAAACAGTGATACCAGATAATTAGCTTGATCTACTGTAGGTGACAGAATATTTACACAACTAAGCAATGGCTTAAGCAGACAGGAATTTTTGTGTGAAACTCAGAACTTCCAATCACCCCCAGAAAGAGGGAGAAAATGGTACGAAGCTTGGAAAATTTAAATAAGTTGTTCCCCAAAGCCAATGCCCTGTACTACATATTCCCTTCTTATTCCCACACTAAGTTAATTATCTATACTGATAACAGACTAAAAGCTTTTAGAACAAACATTCTGCCACAGCTGGCACCTTCCTTCCTATCTTAAAATTGATTCGAAGCTTTCTTCCACAGTGGGGGATCTAGAGGAAAGGGAACTGGGCTGAGAGCCAGCAGATCTGAATTCCAAGTCGTGCTAGTCATTGATAAATTGCAGGACTTGAGGGTATCTCAGCTTACTTATGAGTACAAGGAGAATAATAAATACTATGGTCACACTCATGAGCACCATTTATTGGTATATTGGGAAGTACATTGTGTTTGGAGTCAGGAATCCTAGCCCAGCCACTGATGCAAGCCAAGTTAAATAATCTATTTTATCCACGTTTTCCAAGAATAATAATGAAGAGACATTAAGAAGTAGAACAAAGAGGTGAATAAAAGTGACACCTATGGACAGAAAAGATTCAAGAAAGAGACAGAAAAGAGGGAAGAAACCAGTAGTTTGGATGAGAATCTCACCATCTATATGAAAGATAACGGTCTTCTTATTTCCAAATAACATTCAGCTCACCTACCTCATAGCATCGTTATGAGTTAAAGGGCTTTATAACCATAAAGGGGGATATTATGTGAGCTATATTATATATATTCTTTATATATATACACATATATACATACATATTTTTCTTGACTTTTCATAGTCTATTGGACGTTTTCCTAGTAGTGCTAAGGTAAGGTGCTCAACCAGATGAATTAGCCATATGCAGGGTTTTTTGGTTTTGTTTGGTTGTTTTAGAAAGATACCGGATTTTGACTTTACCATTTGACTTTGTTTAGCTGCAATAGTTGCAGTAGCTTAGTTGTAATAAAGCCTATATGTGCCTGGAAATTTTTGCAATGTATATTTTTGATAAATACAATTTTATTAAGATGTATAAAATCAGGAAGGATGTCCCAAACTCAAAGGGATTATTTTACAGAATTTTTGTTCTTATGAATAGAAATAACTTGTGGTCTTTACAAAGAACTTGTCAGCTGATTGAATTAATGAGGCTATTGACTTTATCTCCTTTTTTTCCTTTGCTGTCTCTTTAAGTTTGTATTATATAGGTTCCTATTCTCCACTACCTTGTATCATATTTGTCAGTCTACCTATTGGAAGAATAATAACAACCTACATGCCTATGCTATTTTGTAGTTATTTAGCACTTTAATACATTATTCCATTTACTTCTCACCCTACAGTATGGTGAATATGTGTTTTAATGGATGTGTGCACTTTTTTCACCAAACAGATTCTAACCATTTATACAAGTGATCTTGTTTGATTCTTCACATAGTACAGAGGCCCATGTTGTTCACTAGAATTATAGGGTCATACAATGAGATATAGACTAGCCTTTAAATGGCTATGTAGAAAGTCCTTCATTTTATAGTGTGAGAAAATGGGAGCCTGTGATGTTGTGTTTACCCAAGACCACACAGCTTAGGAAAAACAGAAGGAGAATTTAAACTCAAACTCTTTGAATGTAAAACTGATGTTTCATTATCATCACACTACTATGACTTTTTTGAAAATCATCCTTCAGTGGCCAACATTCTCATAAAGAACCTCTCCATACCTAATTATTCTGATCTTGAACAGCAGAAATGTCTGTTGATTTTCTCTGGGTTGAAAATTTTTCAATTTGGTAGAACTGCTCAGAACTTGTACTCTGTGTTGAAATAGTTTTCCAGAACCCAGGGTCATCCCCATACCAGGACGAGGCATTAGAATAGAATTTTAAGACAGGGTTGAGTAGATGGTACAGATGTTAGAATAATGATTTTTATAAATAAGTAAATTAAGGTCAGAGACTTGTCAAAAGTCTCACAGCTGAACAGCTGATTGAATCAATAATTTGGAAAGGGGGAAGTATGGTGTAATGAATATTAGGTCATTAAACTAAGAATCTTGAGACCTGGACTCTCTACTCTTAGTTTTGTAACTAGTTGTATAACATCTTTAAGCTGCAATTTCCTCATCTGTATATAATCTTTAATACCTCTTCTGTCCAGGAAAAATTCATGCTAGAGATGAAGTTCTGTTGGCCAGAACAGAATTATTTGCTTGATTATGGGCAGATATAGTAACTGAGTCTTTAAAAACTAAAGAGCCAGATTTTTTTTCTTTTCTCCCTGGAAGGAAAAAGTCCAATAGACTATGAAAAGTAAAGAAGAATATGTATGCATATATATATATAAAGAATATATATAATATATATAAAGAAAGAGTTCCTGTACAGTGACAGGTTTTAGAGTTCTCTTTTTGTCTGATATTCAAGCAAAAGAATGAAATGGAGAGGAATCAGAAGCTAGAGACTAGAAATGAGGAGTTAGAGGCCATTGTGACCTTTCTCAGTTGCAGAAAATGGGATAGTTAAATGCTAAATAGGCATGCCTGGAGCATAATGATCACTGCTAAACCATGCCTTCAAGAGACCAGATGAAACCTTGATTTTGCCAATTTTTCCTTTTCTCTAGCACCCACTCTTGTAGGATTTATGTGAAGTTTAATGCTTATCTGATATTTTAAGTTTGTTTCCATACTTCTATTTAATTAATACTAATTCCTATTCATTGAATCAAAGATGGTTCTGGTTTCTGTGCTTCATTATTGTGAAAGGGAAGGCAGAAAGGAAGATGGTGGAGTGACTAGAAAAATATTCAGACACAAAAGAAAGGAAAGAGACCACAGACTCTGAATTGTCAGAAGGAGAAGTGACTCCCAAGATGGGGGCTCCTGAGTTAAATGAGAGAGAATCTTATCATCATATTTTTATATTTAAAGGTGTGTGGGTGCCTAACCTTTCTGGGCCTTAATTTCTTTATCAATAAAATGAAAAGAATGGACTAGATGGCAATTGAGTGGTTCCTTTTGGCTCTAAAGTTATGTTCTGATCCTATGATAACATTTTTAAAGAACCAGACTATTCTATTCCATTTATCAAGTAGGAAAAAATTAGGCAACAAGAAATGACCCAACATTTCTACTGTGAAAGGAAACTTGTCAGTCATACTCATTAAAACAATTTGGTACTGAGTAAGAAATAGGTTGATCAACAGTTAAGGAACACAATATGCAGAAGCAAATAAATACTGTAGCCTGTTTGGCAAACCCAAAGCTTTGAGGTCAAGAACATATTATTTGATTACAAACTATTGGGAAAAAGCAATATAGAAGAAATTAGGTGTAGATCAACACATACCATCTAGCAAGACAAATGAGTGCATGATTTAGACATGAAGGTGACACCATAACCAAATTAGAGGAGTAAGGAGGAAATTGCCTTTTGGATCTATGCATAGGGGAATAGTTTATGAACAAATGAGATATAGAGGTACACAGGAGGTAAACTGGGCAATTTTGATTACAGAAAATTTTAAGATTTTTACATAAATAAAACCAATGCACCTAATAATAGAAGAGAAATAGAAAACAATCTTTGCAACAAGTTTTTCTGATAAAGATCTCACTTCTAAGATATACTGGAAATTTAATAAAATCATAAGAATAAAGGCTATTCCCCAATTTATAAATGGACAAAGAATGTGAGTAGGAAGTTTTCAGAAAAAGATATCCAAACTACCAAAACCCATATAAAAAATTCTAAATCATTAAAAATTAGAGAAAATAAAGTTAAAACAACTCCAAGGTGCTGCCTCATACCCGTTACATTTACAAAGTTGACCCCCAAAAAAGGAAAATGACAAATGCTGGAGCAGCTCTGGAAAAGCAGGTATGTTACTACATTTGGTTTATGTTGGAGCTGTGAACTGTTCTAGCCAATCTGAACAGAAATTTAGGACAATTCCCCAAAAGCTATTAAACTGTACATTCCCTTTGACCCCAGAATACACTTCTAGAGTGATACCTCAAAGAAAATAAAGATTAAAAGGATGTATATGGACAAAAAACATTTATAGCAGCTTTCTATAGTTGGAAACTGAGGAGGTGCCCATCAATTGGGGAATGGCAGAATGAGTTACAATATATGAATGTGATTAAATTCTATTGAGCTATAAAAATGATGAAGGGGGAGAGATGGGGAGAAAATTTGGGACTTAAAATCTTGTGGAAGTGGCTGTTGAAAACTAAAAATATATAAATAATTTTTAAAAATCCAATACAGAAAAGAAGAAAATAATTATGAATGGAATGATTTTAGAAAAACCTGAGAAGACTTGCATGAACTGATGCAAATTGAATTGAACAAAATCAGTAGAACAATTTATATAATAACAATAATACTACAAAAACACAATAGAATCAACCACAACTGGAGATAACTCATGATGTAACATGCTATATAGAAAGATGATGAATTTAGAGTACAGATTTAATCTTTTTTTGTACAGTGATAATGTGGAAATTTGTTTCACTTAACTATACATATTTGTATTTTTTTATTTTTGCTTTTTCAGTGGGTGAAAGAAGGGGAGATGGAGAAAGCCAAGATGGTCGAATACAGGCAGCAACTCAGATGAACTCTCCCAACATTTCACTCCAAACAATTTCAAACAAAAAAATTTCCAAATCAAATCAAATTTTGAAGTAACAGAACCAAGAAAAGGTCAGAATGAGACATTTTCCCAGCCTAAGAAAATTTAGGAGGTCAAAAGGAAAAGTCTATAATATCATGGTAGGGGCTAGCTTGGAGCACAGCAGCAGCACAAATGGTAGGCATTGGAGGGTGCCCTGATCATGGTAACAGTAGTGGCAGTTTTGGGAGCTCTCACCCCAGAGATGGTAAGAGGTTTGGACAAGTGGTCAGAAAAAAATGATAGATAAAACTCTTTGGGGGCACTGGATGCAGCTGGCACTGATTAGAATCTCTATTACCCTTAAGCAGTTCTGGGTCATTGTTCAAAGGCAAAGAGGAGCACTACCACTTACAGTTTCAGGAGAGCAGGGACCCTGGTCACAATTCCAGAGTTTCAGCTGTGGGTGTGCAGGAGACCTGATCAAAATTCCAGGGTCAAGAGGAATGCTTGTGTTTGCAGCTGCAAGGAAGCAGGGGACCTTCCTGGATAAGACCAGAGTACAGACAAGGACAGCAGTGTCCACACTTCTCCCTGGTTTACACCATCTTGTAAGTATTGAAAACTAGCAGACCCCCTAGAATATCTCTGAAAACAGCAGCACAAAAGAGCCGGAAGCTTGGTACAGTGCCTCTCCAATCCCAAGTAAGCAGAGCCCAACTTTAATATAAAATTCAAAGTCAAGAAATGGGCTAGAAAATGAGGAAATAGGAAAAAAAGAACTTGACCATAGAAAGGTACTATGGTTGCAGGAAAGACCAAAACATAATTCAGAATAAGTCAACAATGCCACAACAGCTATAACCAAAGCTTCAAAGAAAAATGTTAATAGAATTGGCCTAAGTATAAAAGAGACATAAAAAAGCAGTGAAGAAAAGAACTCTTTATAAAATACAACAGGTCAAATGACAAAAGAGGTACAAAAGCTCACTGAAGAAAATAATTCCTTAAAAATTAGAATTGAAAAAATAGAAGAAAATGAAAATAAATCAGAAAAACAACTGACCTGGAAAATAAATTAAGAGCTAATTTTAAGAATCATTGATCAACTTGAGATCCCTGAACAAAAAAACATCTTAGATATCATATTTGAAGAAATTTTCCAGGAAATTTATTATATCCAGGGGCTTCAATAACAATTGATGGAATCTACTCATCATTTCTTAAAAGAATGTCCAAAATAAAAATTATCTGGAATATTATAGTCAAATTCCAGAGCTCTCAGGTCAAGGAGAAAATATTGCTAGCAGCCAGAAAGAAACAATTCAAATATTATGGAGCCACAAAGCCATCTTAAAGGAGTGGAAGGTTTGGAAATTATATTCTGGAAGGCAAGGGAGCTAAGATTACAACCAGGAATCAAAGCTGAATATAATCTTTCGGGGGGAAGATGGATATTTAATGAAACAGTAGATTTTTGGTCTTCTTTAGTAACAAAGGATGAACACAACAATCAGTGAGTAGACACAACTTCCTGACTGGGGACCCAGCTAGCTGGGTAACTCTGTTCCTTCTCTCCTGTCTGTCTCCCCTTCCCCTTCCTTCCCCTCTCCAAAAGAAGGTAAGTTTGGATGATCAGAAGATGCCCAGTTAACTTGGGTTTTACTGGCTAGATGCGTTTATTTTCCCTTTCCTTTCCTTTGTTTTCCTTTCCCAAATTAGCCACCTGCCTAAGGGCTGTGTTCCGAACCCTCCAGGCTTCAGAGTGATTATCAAAAGTAACTGTTATTGTTTCCCTCCCGGTCTGATGTCTTCATTTTTCTTTGCCTCATTAAAGGGGTCACCCCTGGCTACTTCTTAAACAGGCCTATTCGATGAATGGCCTAAGTGAATACCTGAATAGACCTTGGTCTAAAGGGGTCAAGGTCTCCCAGTGCATCCTGGGTCATCTCCAGTCATCCTGAGGAATATCTGGTCACTGGATCCAGATGGCTCTGGAGGAGCAGTGAGGCTGGTGACCTGCACAGCCCTCCCTCACTCAAAACAAAGTCCAGTGCAAGTCATGTCATCATGTCTCTGATGGCGTGGTCTTCTCTGGCAATGAAAAACAAACGTAACAACAACACCAACAAAATTTTTCCAGTACCCCTGAGGAAAAGATCAAAGCTGAATAGAAAATGTGACATTCAAAGAAAAGATTCAAGAGAAGAATAAAAAGGTAAACATGCAAGAGTAATCATAAGAGACTCAATAAAGTTAATTTTTTTTTATATTCCCATATGTGCAACTCCTAAGAACTTTATCCTTACTAGGGCAGTTAGAAGGGCTCTATATAGCCAGAGGGCATGAGTGTGAGTTCGTTATGTTGGGATGATGTCTCCAAAAAAATAAACAAAAGAAGAGTTGAGAAAGAGGGATGCACTGAGAGAAGGGGGAAGAAAGAGACAGAATAGCAGAAATTTTCTCACATAAAAGAGATGTACAAGGAAGAACTTTTATGGTGAAAGGGAGAATGGTGTGGTGGTAGAAGGCAATATTTGAATTTCATGTCAGAATTAGTTCAAAGAGGGAAGAATATATATCTATCTGTATGTATATATGTATGTATGTATACATACATATAACTTGTATACATTATATGTATATATGTGTATATACATACACACACACACATATATAGTAGAGTTGGGCATAGAAGGCTGTCTTACTCAGTAGAGAAATGGGAGAGGAAGGGGTAAGGAGTTGAGAAGATGATAACAGGGAGGGTGGATTGAGGGAGGAGGGGTCAGAAGCAAAACAAACTTTTGAGGAAGGACAGGATAAAAAGAGAGAGAAAATAAACAAAAGAGAATAAGATGGAGGGAAATAAAATTTGTAATCATAAAACTGTGAATGGGAATGGGGAGAGCTCATCCATAAAACAGAAGTGGATAGGTGAATGGATTAGAAACCAACATCCAACCATATGTTGTTTATAAGAGACATAGTTGAAAGAGAAAGACACACAAAAAGAGTTAAAAGAAGGAGGTGGAGCAGAATCTATTATGCTTCAGCCGAAGTAAAAAAAGGAGGGCAGCAATCGTGATCTCAGACAAAGCAAAACCAAAAACAGACCTAATTAAAAGAGATAATTGGAGAAACTACATCTTGATAAAAAGTACTATAAACAATATAATATCAAAAAATTTTCAGCAAGTTCTCTCATAAAAGCTGCATTTCTAAAAATATAGAGAACAGAGTAGAGTTTATAAAAATAAAAGCTGTTCCTGAACTGGTTTACAGAAGAAGAAATCAAACCTATCTACAGTTATATTAAAAAATGCTCTAAATCAGTGCTGATTAGAGAGATGCACATTAAAACGACTCTGAGGTACCACCTCACACCTATTGGAAATGACAAGTGTTGGAGGGGATGAGGGAAAATAGGTGCACTAATAAAATGACTGCTGGAAGAGTTTGGAACTGGTCTGACCATTCTGGAAAAACAATTCAAAACTATGCCCGAAAGGTCATAAAACCATGAATACTCTTTGACCCAGCAATACCACCATTACTAGGTGTATATTCCAAAGAGATCAAAGACAAAGGAAAGGACTATATGTGCCAAACATATTTATAGCAGCTCTTTCTGTGGCAGCAAAGAATTGGAAACTGGGGAGATAGTCACCAATTGGGGAATGGCATATGATTATGATGAAGTAGTATTGTGCTACAAGAAATAATGAGGGGGATGATTTCAGAAAAAAAATGGCAAGACCTATTTGAATTTATGCAAAATGAAATGAAAAGGACTCAGAGAGCCTTACACATGATATCAGCAACGTTTTAATGATGAACTGTGAAGGACTTGGCTTCTCTGCTCAATATAATGATCCATGAATTCCAAGGAACTCATGATAGAAAAAATGCAGTCTGTCTCTAGAGAGACAACTGATGAACTCTGAGTGCAAATTGAAGTTCAATTTTCTCATTTTATTTATTTATGTCTTTTTTGATATAGTTGATGTGGAAATTGATTTTGTATGATTTCACATGTATAAGTGATGGCCTTCTCAGTGAGTTGGGGAGGGGGTGGGAGGGAGGGAGAGAATTTGGAACTAAATTTAAAAAAGAAAAGAATGTTAAAAATAAATAATGGCGCTTTTTTCCCATTCCACTACACAGGATCCAGAAAATTGTTGGGCTGAAGCAAGTTTAGACCCTGGTGCTAAAGCAGCTGAGGCCTGGACATGGTCTAAAATACCTACTTTTTGCATGATTTCTGGAAATCAGAAACTGAAAATCATCCAAAAATGGCTTCTTTTTGATATACATTCAAATCAAGAGAAAAAGTAAGAGCATCAATGTCCCCTTCACAATTCAGCTGATGAAGCAAGGTGATGTTCTAGCTCAAAGCCAATCCAAAGAAGACAATCTTGTCCTCCTGGGAATTTATCACTTGAATGAGGGTGAAGAGTTAAGTTTGGTCTGGAATGATAAAGACTTCAAGAATATTGAGAAAAATTCCACTCAGACTTATTGGGGGATTTTGCCCATTCCATCTTACAACTCTTAGGACCCTGACCCCCACTTTCCCCACACTTCAGAAAAACAGTGGACTTCAGTGCTAATAGTTTGCCTGGCTGTGCAAATCAATGCAAACAAGTCTTCTGCAGGGTGATGATATACTTCTCCTTCCTCCTTTTGAAATACTGGTGTTTGCTGTTCAATGAGGTTATGACTCAGAGGACCCAGATCTGAGAGGAAACTTCTCTGCAGAAGAAGAATAGATGTTCTCTTAGAGTATGGGTGGTTGGAAAAAGGAGACTCCTTAAGGAGTCTTCAGCTGAGTTTTCATTTTCCAAGGTCTTTGTAGATTTGGCAGTAAGAAGTCCTAATGCAAAGGAGATGGCATGGTATTTCAAAGTCCAAAGGAGGCAGCCTTCCTGGTCGCGTTCCCATACTTTGGAAACCATCCACTACTCACATAACTCTGAGAGGGACTCCAATCCCTCTCAGAAAAAGTGGTAAGGTCAGCCTGGAAGGGTGACCCTACAAACTGCCAAAGTATATCCTGCCTAAGAAATGTCCCTTGACAGAACAGAATGCTATTCACATATTGACCAGAGTGGAAGCCTTTGGGACAGAAACACAAATGTCCATGATAGATTGACACAGCTGCACTTTCTATATAGGAAGTTAGTGATTTTTGTCTTCCTCATGCTCAGGACACATAGCTTTAAAGGAGATCATGGAGTGGAGGGATGATTCCTCCTCTTCAGCCAGGGCTCTCTCATCCTTCTACAGCTGGAGGAAATGTGAATGATGTTACCGAAGTGACCAGGAGTTGTTCACACCACCATGTCTCTGTCCCTTTACCTGCTGTCTTTCTTTAGCCTTCTAAGGGTCTGTAGACTGAGCATAGAAGAAGTCTCTTCATCCCCTCTGGTCTGGGTGGGGAATAACTGACCACTTAGGAGATGCCTTTCCTTTGATGAAGTTACAATTCTCTGCCTCCTATTCCCTGATGGGGAAATTTCTCGTGCAGGCCCTGCACTAGTCACCTTGTTTACCATTTGCGTATTAGTGTAGGGAATGCCTTCTCCCAGCTCAAGGCAAGGACTTTGGTGCCTTCTAACAGCCTTGCCCTTGACTCCTTCACTCTGTGCTCTGATAAAACAAGAGACAAACATGAAGCTATCAACCTTCAACCTTGCAAGGTCCACTACAGTGATTAAAAAGCTATGTTCTAAGATAACTTGTACACGCACACTACACATGTATATGTATATATACATGTATATATTTTATGTATTATATTACTCATTATACAGTCGGAGGATGGACTGCACTGGACAGTTGTACCAAGTTCAGATGTAGGAGACCCTTTCTTTCCACCTGTATACTGGAGAGACTTGGGTCCAGAGTTTGGACACCGTATGACTATTTCCTATATTTGAAAAGTTCCTCAGGAAATTACAATTGCTCAGTTTGTCTATTTATAGAATTGCTGTGATGTTTACTACTGCTGTGTCTGTTAGACTCTGCTTTCCATACATAAACTCATCCCTGTGCTTGCCCCACTACCCCCTTCCCTGTGGGATGAATGTGATGGCCTCTTAGGGGCCCAGCCTGGGCCAGCCAGTGGGTAAGGAGGTGGACCTTCTTCACCTATACCTACTGATTGGGTATGGAAAGTTGTGAAGCCTTTCTAGTCATTAATTCTGCTTTTTGATATGTGCTTCGATATGTGATAAATTCTGTTCAAGATCAACTGAATGCTCTGTACATCTCTAATAAAGAGTATATTGGCCACTGAGGAAAAAAATAATGGTTATTTTTAAATGAAGAGGAGTTGAGAGGGAGAGAAATTAGAACTTAAAATTAAATTAAATTTTTAAAATATACCAGAAAATAAAGGCAGCTTCTCATAGCAGATAGAGAGCTCAGCTCAAAGCCAGGAAGACATAGGTTCATATCCCACATCTGACAAATACTGTATATATAATCCTGGACAAGTTGTTTTTCTTAGACTATAAGTTCCAGAGTTGTTGCTAATCAGAAATGCTGCCCTTTTAGCCATCCTCCCCCTCAAAAGTTAAAATAAATGCAGGCTTAAAATTGCAGTTTGCTTGTGGGTGGGGTTGGGTTTTTGCTGGTCACTCTGTTGTTCTGCTTTACAGAAATACAGTAATACCCACTATTCAGGAAAGGGGATGGAAGAGGTGAGAGAACAGTGACCAGGGAAGAGGCCATGATAGAAAGAGAAAGAAGAGGAGTGGCTATCCAAAGCAGGCAATGCTCATCTTTCATGGACAGCAGTCAGAGAAAATGGAGAACACTTTCCTTGTTATAGCTCTCCAGTAGAATAATTTCACCTTATACAATGGAAAATAAAGGCATTGAAGTAGATGGTCTCTAAGATCTCTCCCAGCTTTAAAATCTATTATTCTTTTCAGTTGAAATACTAATTTATCAGATCAAATATACTCTTATATCCAATCAGTTGCTGTTTCTTTCTACTTTCATACCCCTCTCTCCATTCATATACTTATGACCCTATTTTCAGGCCTTCGTCAATTCTCACATGGACTGCTATAATGTCTCAAGACTGGTCTCCCTGATTTCAGTCTCTCCCTTCTTCAAACCATTTTTCACCTGGCTGCACTCCTCTGGACCTCTCCATCATGTACCAAGAAACTTTTTATCATGTAAGATCACTTAGGTTTGGAACTCCCACCTCATCAGTCTCTTGGGGTCCCTCCCTTCTTCTGATTGGAGGGTGGAGATCTCCCAACCATTTAAAGAGGGCATCCAAGCCAGCCAGTTCTTCATTTTCCACTCACATGAATTCCTCTGGACATCTCCATCATGTCTTCACTCAGTTTTCCTACCCACCCCCCACTCCACCCTCTCATCTCTGCTTTTCAGTATTTTCCTCCATTAGATTGCAAACTCCTGGGAGGCAATGACTGTCTTTTGCCTTTTTCTGCATACCCAGTGTAATGCACAGTACCTGGCACATACTGGGCCTTTAATAGATGTTTTATTAAATATCTGATAATATAATCTTGCTAAAGTACAAGTCTGGCCATAAATATCATCCCCAGTTCAAAAACTCATTGCATGGAGAATAAAATACAAATTTATTAGCCAAGAATTTAAAACTCTATGTAATCTAAGCTAATTTCATATTAGAGTTAATTCTCAACATTCAAGGATTTGCCTCTCATGACTTCAAGCATTCAAGTGATTTTGTTAGCAATCTCATTTTCACTTTTGTATTGATAACTACACACATTCCCAGCTATGCTCAGTAGAGAAAAAAAGTGAGAGGCTCCATGCTCACAAGCTTGTGGAGTGGCTGGCAGTGTTTTGCTGATCTTATTCACCCTATCATTGTAAAGACTTCCCTGGGCATTAATTGAATATTTTCATTGTTTACATTTAAATCTCAAGTTTCGTGTTGCAGTTATGTTCCCAAAGTGTTGTACAGAACCTTTGCGTTCTAAGTCCAAGTGTGCAAAGTCAGTGATGCAGCTTAATGAGAAAATAAAGGTGTCAGATAAACTTTGAAAGGAATGTCTGCAGCTGCTGTTGGCCCAATCCACTAGAGACCTTCAAAGTGTCAATCCCATCATTGATGGCAGCCTCAAACTTAAATATCAACTTCTCCTGCTATGCTCCCATGCTCTGAGATCCTGAAAGAGGAAGCAGATGTCACTGACCAATTATTTCAAGACAGTTCATCCTTTAACACCTCCAACACCACCCACTAGTTGTGGAGGACAGAGTGTCAGAGGTGATGTTTCAGTCTTCCAACAGCGGAACTGAAATCTCAGCAACCTCTCTCTTGGTTTTCAAAAGGTAACCAAGGTTGAGAGCTTCATAGCAGTATAATATGTAGTACAACAGCCTCACACCACCATCTGACACAATGGAAAGTAAAACAGGCTTAAAAATATAGGTTAAAATATAGGTTATAGGTTAAAAAGATATAGATATATATCTTAGATATATAGATATATAAAATATCTATATAGATATATAAAATATATATATAGATATATATCTTAGATATATATATCTATATATATAGATATATAAAAGATGTAAAATGTTTCAGTTTTAAGAATTTCATTTCCTGTACAGTATTTATTGTTCTGTAGGTTTCATGTGACATGAAAAGTGAAAATTGTCTGAAATCTTTTTTATTGGTGTTAACATAAAAGGTCAGAGAATTCTAGGGAATTAGTAGTGAGAAAAAGTGTCTCTCATGTTATCAATTTTATTTTGTATGCTGCATTTTATGGGATAATTCATGGTTACTGTGTTGGGAAAGTGCATATTATCAGAATTGATGTTTTGTTATAAAGAATTGTATGCAGAAAAGGATATTTTCAGCAATCTCTGCAAAAGATTACAGTTTTTGGTAGTCTGGTAACCTAATCCCCTATTTCCCATGTTTTTTAATTTCACTCCATTTTCTAGGAACATAATTCCTGTGAAAGTCAAGGATTGATTGTACTTGTCTTTATGAATATGATGTCACAGCTGGTCCACTAGATATTACTCTCTAAACTCAATATTCTACCTCTTGTCACCATAAATTCACACCAACAGTCTGTCATGCTTGGAAAGCATTCCAACCTTATCAGGGGTAGTTAGGTAGAGCAGATGATAAAGCACTAGGTCTGGAGCCAGAAACATTTGAGTTCAAGTTTGACCTCAGACAGGAGCTGTGTGAGTCATTGAACTTCTGTTTGCCTCAGTTTCCTCATCTGTAACTTCAGGATAATAATAGCATCTACCTCCTAGATTTGTTGTGAGAATCAAATGAGCAAATAATTGTAAAGCACTTGGCACCATGCCTGGAACATAGCAAATACGACATAAATATTTGCAACTGTTATTGTTATATTATCTCCATTTATCAGAATCCTTGTCTTTTCTGGAGGCATAGCTCAAGTGACACTTCCACTGTGAAGCCTTCCCTTAATTTCTCAGTTATCAGGGCTATATCCCTTCTTAATTTTCCTTTCTTCTCATTATTCAGTCATTTCAATTGTTTCCAGTTCTTCATGATCTCATTTGGGGAAAACCACCAGAGAAGTTTGCCATTTCCTTCTCCTTCAGGAAACTGAACAATTTTCCTTGTACTTATTTATGTACATACTGTATACATCCACTAGGATGGAAGCAAGTGACAGAAGAGGGAGAAGTCAGTAAGCACAGTAACAAAGGCATCTGCATCAAAGATAAAGCTCCTTTTGTATGGAGAATGGATGACAGCAAGATCCCCAAAGAGGTTCTGTGTGGGTGATAAGGTGAGGTAATTGCAAGGGGACAAAAAGGAGAAAAAAACACCTAACCTTACAGGTGTCCATGAAAAAGGCCCATTTTCCAGGGATGTGGCCTCATAAACCAGTCTGAGTAGGCCATACTCTAAAATTATGGGTCCTTATAAATAGAAATCCCCAAATCAACTAATGGTCAAAGGAAAATTGTAACTTTAGCTCAAAATCTTCAATGAACATTCACAATCTTCTGGAATACAAAGGGGGCACTGTGATATAATGGATAGAATGTTGAACCAAGAAACCTGGGTTTGAATCCACTTGTAGTATAGGCAAAAGGTTAGAGCACTTGACTTCTTACTATGAAAAAGAGGTATTATTCATTCTGGGACTGAGAATTTCTCTGGTCTTTATGTACCCCTCAATGAGAAGATTCAGAACCTAAACCTTATAGAGTCTGATGAACCTGATACTCATATATATATATATATATATATATGTATATATGCATGTATGTATGTATGTATATACGTACATATATGTATATATATATATAAACAAAAACATTTCTTCTGTAATATCTTTCAACAGAAACCACAAAAATGTTACTTTGTATAGGTTTGATCTTTCTTTAAGAAAACCATATACGTGAAAATCTTAAACTACCAAAGATAAATATTACTGTGATCATTTACAGATAAAAGCACATCCCTTCCAACCTTTAATAATGTTTGGATACAAATGACACACATTTAATTATTCAAGAGCACATCTGTTTCTTTAAGCAAGGTTTATCTCTTCATATCATCAAAGCTATTTTCTTCTGAAATGCATCTGTAGAATAAGTTATGCTTGCACTCAAATTCTTACATCTGTTTATAGTCAATATAAATGGAATGAACCAAAGGAAAGTAGAAGGAATTATTTTCCCTAACACTGGAGACACTGAGATGAAAACCTGTCCATTCTTTACCAGGCACACACCATGTGCCAGTTAAGGCAATTGTCTGTTGACAGTGAAAGTTGTTTCCCCAGAAATTTGGTAGATTATAAATGTTTGGGTAAATAACCACTGAGCCATCCATTTTTCTCAACAGTGATTCAAATTTACATTTGACCAATTCATATATAATACTCTGGAAAGTCTAAGTAAATCTATCATAAATGATAACATGGGCAGCTGGGTTGTGCAATGGATAGAGTGCTAGACCTGGAGTCAGAAAGGCTGATCTTCCTGAGTTCAAATCCAGCCTCAGACACTTACTAGTTGCATGATTCTGTGCAAGTCACTTAACATTGTTTGCCTCAGTTTCTCATCTGTCAGATGAGATGGAGAAGGAAACGACAAACCATTTCAATATCTGTGTTGAGAAAACCCCAAATGGGGTCATCAAAAGTTGGATACAACAAAATAACATCTTTATTATACATCCAGGACTCAAAATTATCTATTATGTGGGTTCCATGAGTGCATATTTCCTTTGTTTTCCTTTGTGTTTCCTATTTTGTATTGCCTACTACATATGTTTTGGTCTCAATCTTTGATGTCATTAATGTAGAAAAATTCTAGTGTGAAACCTCCCTCCCTGTCGGCAGGCATCTGATCTACAACTTCTAATCTAAGTGAGTTATCTGGAGCACTGAGATTTGTCCAGGATCATTTTCACAGGGGTATCCCAAAGTTTTAGTGCAGTTTTAAGTTATAGTAGCTTAGAAAAGTGAGACTAGAACACATCTTTCTGATTTTAAGTCCAGCTCTCAATACTATATATACAGTAAGTGCTTAATAAATGTTTGCTAAATGAATAAATGAAGGAACATCAAGTTCTTGTAATGTTTCTGGGACTGGCCCAAGAGTCCTAACTTTCTGCATTACCTGAAAGGAATACCACAAGAAAATGGGAGACTTTCTCTTGCAATGTCCCTCTGTCACCTACTTTTAAAATAATGCTAAGGCAATTGCAGCTATAACCCGATTATAGGTTTAGAGGTCACTGACCCTAGAGGACATCTGGTCCAACCTTTTCAACTTTACAGATGAGGAAACTGAGGCCCAGAAAGGTGAAATGACCTGTCCAATTACAAAGGGGTAACAAATGGCAGAACCAGCATTCAGTCCTAGGTCCTCTGACTCTGTATCTAACTAGCGTCTTTCCCAGTGTCATAATTAGGATGATGAAATTCAAAGAAGCTGTTGATGTCATCCAATCCATCCCCTTCTTTTTTGAAACTGAGTACCAGAGAGATGAAGATAGCGCAGTATCACACAGCTAGTTATGTGGCAGAATGGGAGGAGTGTCTAAGTTCAATCTTCTGGGTCAGAAGAATTATTTTTTTTTCCCAGTCCAAGGTTTCCACTGAGGTTCTGATAATCATTCTATTGTGCCTGAAACTATAAAGTGAAATTAGGGATACAGAGATGTTTCTAACCAACCTCCCTAGTATTAGGTTCCAGCGGGTACATGCTACACAGAGATCTGCAAAGACCGTAAGGTGTTTCCTTCTTCCCCAAGAGGGGAAGTTCTAAGCTGGTGAATTTTCTAAGAAAAGTCATAATCTCTTACAGTCAGGCCATCAGTCAGTCAGCCAGCCAGTCAATAAGCATTTCTTAAATTTACTTTGCGTCAGGCATTATGCTGAGAGCAGAGGACATGAAAAAGGCAAACATTCCCTGTTCTCAAGCAGCCTACATTCAAATTTGGGAGACAACATGTAAATAACCAAGTACACACAACATATATAGTATGTGTGTGTATACACACAAATATACACATGTATGCATGCATCTATATGTTGAAGAATGCAGAATTTGAGTCCAATCTTGAAGTAATCCAAGTAAAAGTAAGAGATGGAGATGAGGAGACAGAACATGCTAGTCATAAGGGACAGTCAGCGTAAAGAGAACAGTGGCTAGGAAAGGAGGCACAGAGGCTGCAGTATATATGTCTTTCCTTCAACTTTTCTTCTTTCTCTTCTGTTTCCTGCCCTTCTGGATTGAAATGGTACAGTCCAGCATCTTTAATGGATACTTGTGTAAGAGTCTATTTGAGTACAAGAAAGCACTGAATATTTTAAAAGAAAACAAGTTACACTTTCAAGTATCCATATGGCAACTTAATCCCCTACTCCCAAAGCTACCTAGCAGAAGTTATTGGGGGCGTCTTTTAGTGAACAGATAAGAATGGTTTGTATTCGGATTATTCTAAAACACTAAATCAGTTTACAAGGAATGCTTAAAATAGACAATTTTAAACCTTAAATCTAGGTAAGTATTTTCAGCATCTTAAGAATGAATTTGGCTAAACAGAGGTGAGTGTTAACTTAGCCTCGGTCAAGGGACCACAATTCCGTATTCATGCATTCTCTCCTATTAAACTGTTAAGATTTGGGGGCCCAGTTTTTCAAGACATAAAACCCCCTACTTACCTAAATATATCCCAGGGGAAAGGAGCTGAAGTGACAGCAGCTTTCGAGTGGAGCCCAGAGCAGCTGGGATCAGAGGGAGCAAACCCTTCTCAGTCACGCTCCCTGCTCTGGCAGGTGAAGGGCAGGTGCTGGGAGGCTGTTTCCGCCCCCGAAGTGATTTCTAGGGAGCCCCCGGCCCCGCCTCCTGTCGGACCCCACACCTCGGCCCCGCCCACCTCGCTCTGGGCACCCAGCCCAGCTAGCGTATCTTCCCAGAGACCCCGCCAGTGTGCTCTGTTCAATCAAGCCTCCGGCTTCGCTGTCCAACCTTCCTTCGTCCTGATCGTCCCCAGGCTGACCAAGCGGGCCCGTCTGGCCCACCCTGGACCTTGTTCTTTGACTTTGTGCGCCACAGGAAGTAGCCTGGGGCAGTATTCTAGGCATGCTTTGTGATAAAGGGTGAGACTTGCTTTTTCAAAGTCCTCGGAGACGCTGATTACCTGGAACTCTCAAAATCAGGCCACGGACAGCCAGCCATATAAACTGGATTTCTGCACGAAACAGTAAATAAAACGCTTTAGCTTTGTCATGCTTGACTAGGTATCGTTAGAAACCCTGCCCAAACACAGTGGGACTCTGAAGTCTAAAATATAATTTCAAAAATTATCCAAATGACCATCTAATTTGCAAGACGTTGCAGAATCCTAGATGGGATCCCTGCAGATTAAGAGCTGCTATATATAACTCTTCACTGTCTCGTGCTGAGATCCTTGGATAACAGGAATTATTTTTCCTATTCATATATTCCCCTGTGGTGGAAATTCAGTGCAGTGTATAAATCGAATCTGCTGACAGATGTAATATTATTTTTGTAGAAGGAAAGACCAACCTTCCAAAAGTTTAAGAAACTTCCACAAGATTTCAGCTAGTAGTGGTGCTAGAAAAGCAGTCCAAATGTTTCCAGCAACTCTCTGAGCATGCTTCCCATATTCTTAAGGATCGTTTGTCTCAACTCTTTCCTTGAAAGTCTCACCAAGAGGCAGAGACATGAGAGGAAAGAACGAGTTGAGGCAGTTATCCTGTCCCACTAAAATTAAACTTCACATTCTTACCAACCATTAATGGAAACAAATCCAACATAGATTGAAATGTGTTCTTTTCTTCTCCCTAACCTCACCCCTCTCAATAATGACTGAGCTTTCTATTGGTTTCATTAATGTTTTTTCTTATAAAAGTTTATAAGAAGATATGCTAACTATAAAGAAAATTGGCATATGTGACCTTCCACTTAAACACTCTTTTCTTCCCTAAACTGTTTTCTCCACTGTCACTCCCAATAGAAATAGTAGACATTTCATTTAAAAACCATACAAAAAACTCTCAAACTTAAGACTTCTCAATAAATATTTGTTAGAATGCATTGCTGTTGAATGCAATCTACTTTGCAGTGTCTGTTCAACATCTCCCCCATTCCCCACCATCATACACCTTTAGTGGTCATTCTCTGCCCCATCCTCCAGGGAGGGTCCTCCGTTTTCAATCCCTAGTTGTGTTTTTTTTTGGGGGGGAGGGGGTGCTAATGAAAAGGGGTCAGCAGTCACTGCTTTACTATCTTTGATCAGGAAACTGGGAAACTAGCCACTGCACCATGCCTAGTCTCCAATTCAACAGACACATAAACATGTAGTGTTCAAGGCATTATGGTAGGTGCTGAGACAGACATAAAGTTAAGTTAGATGTGGTTCCCCACCTTCTTAGAGCTTACAATCTAGTGAGGGGACATACTCTATGCATGAATTATAACAATAAAATTAAATCTAAGTGAATAAAAGTGGTATAAAAGGAAATGGCATATCAAGTCCAGGACAGAAAGCTACGCTCTGCACCAGGACACTGTGGGCTTACACAGATGTAACTAGTTGATTTGAAACACTGGAATTCCATTTCTTCCTGTCTTGTTTTCCTCCCACATACCCCTCATTTGCTTGTAAGGACAGTTATACCCCAGAAAGGTTACTTCAGTTACATAAAATTCTGTTTGTGAAATTACATCATTGCCCCATTCATAATTCTTATCTTGTTAGGATTCTTCCTGTTGGTAGACTGAACTTTCAGAGCTCTTGATTTTGATAAGTGGAAGGATCTCAATTTGGGATATTGTCATGTTTTCACTGTTTTATTTTATTTTGGGTTTTTTTTGTCTTTTAAAATGAAGCTATATAAAGCTTGTGGATTAAACAGAATAAATGTATAAATTTTTAAAAAGCTACCTTTGGAGCCAGGAAGACCTGGGTTTAGTCCTGCCTCTGATACCTACTGGATAAGTGATTTTGGGCAAGTCACTTACTTCAGTGCCATGGGCAATTCTCTAAGACTAAATTGCAGGGAAGGAGTTTCCTAATCTGTAGTGTTCCTGTGCCATTGAAAGTAATAGGTTCAGTCCTTATGTGAAGTTCAAATGGAGAAAGGTAGTTACCAACTGGGAGATTAGAGAAAGCTTTCTGGATAAAGTGGCTTTTAAAAGATGGTTAGAGATTCATCACATGGAGGAAAAAAAGTAATTTTATTTAATTCTTTATTGCATTTCCTCAGTAACAAAAGGAGCTCTCACTTTTGATAGGGCTCATAGGTAATAACACTCCTGAGTGTAACAATACACGCATGGTTTCTCTTACTAGTCAAGGGGATGAGTTTGATTTATATACTGTCTCTCCCCTGGTGCCTGGGGGCTCCATTCTGACCTCACCGTAGACACAGGAATCATTCAAGGCAGGCACTCATAAAAATCTATTGAAGCACACAACAAAGGACAAAAACATATTATTTGGAAAGGTAAAGGACCAAGAGAATGGAAACCACCATTACATGATACAAGTATTTCATCAGCAGAACACAGCCGCAACTGGAACCTGGTTGGATGCTTGAGTGACACATAAACCAAAGAGTAAAGTAAAACTGGTATGTGATTGACTGAATTTCAAGTACTAAACACCAGGAAATTGAAATAGAAGCAGAAATAGAGATCACCCAGATGGAGGCATATCACAGCATCATTCTTCTTAACAAAGGGTATTAAGAATTTAAATATGCTAGAGTGGGAAGATGGCAGAAGAGCACCCAGGTCTAGGTAAGCCAGGATCATATGGTAATAATATTGGAGATGACAGTGTAGGCATCCCAAATGCTGGCCAGGAGGAGAAGGAGAAAATGGAAGGAACCCAGAGCCAGGGCTGGGTATGGACCAGAACCTGTGATGTGAAGCCCTGCCCCACTCCCCAACCTCCCACCGATAGCTCCACCATGCAATTTTTTCACTGACCACTATATGATGCACATCATTAGTTGTTTGGGGGTAGGAGTATTCTAGGTCTTGCTGCCATACAACACTGCTAAAAATGCTTGCATTGAAAAGATGAGCCTTTGCTGTTATGGAATGCTTCGGGTTAGTAAAAGTTCTTTACAATTTTCTTAAAGGAATCTAGTTAACCCTCTTCTGACCTTTTCAACTCTGGGTCTTGTCCATTGTCTGTCTTTACTGTGTGGCCTATTAACATGCCTGTTGATCTGGACATTCCAGTGGATCTTCTCTACCACAGTGATGACTACTTTCACTGTACTCAATGTTTATTAATGGAGGGTTGTTGAATAGGGTCATTTCTGTTGTTATTTCCTCCAAGAACTGCTGAATAATTTTGATATATGAATAGGGAATACCTTATTGCAGCAGAACACATTAGAAGAAGTTTCATTCTACTGAGTGGAGTGCTTTTATATCAGCAACAAATAGGAATCAAATGGGAACTTATATGTTCTTGTTATTTCAATATATTGTGAAATGGTAAAGATGTGACCCACTGTTGAATCTCACCTATTTGTTCCTTACAAATAACCTCATTGATGATAGCTTTAATTCATCTACAGACAACACTTATAAACATTTTATATACATAGGAGAGGAAGCATATGGAACAGAAATTTTTTCAGTCACCTTTTTTTTAAAGTATTAATAAGAGTCAGAATTTTTTCCATGTTTTTCACATTCTATTTGCCTCGAACACATATCTCTTTATGTACTCAAATCTTTCCACTCTCTTTAATGCCATTTCTTTCTCCTCCGTAATCAATCACCTCAAGGATTAAGATGTTAGAATCTATTCTGCTTGGTGGGGCAGGGGGAATGGGTAAAAAAGTTTTTCCTAAAACATAATAATTCTTACCCAGGTTTTTGATGTAATCTAGGACATTTTGTGCACTGTTACTTAGGTATGGCTTTGGATTGGGAAACAGGTTGCTGATGCAAATCTCTATGCCTGCTAAGGGGTTGAATTGGTATAGGAGTTTTGAGAGGAAAGACATCCTTTTCTTGGAAAGAACATTTCTGGGGTCAGAGAAGAGATCAAAGGAGAGAAATCCCCAGAAGAGGAAGAGACTTTGGAAGCTGCAGACACGAAGGAGAAGTAAGCTTTCACAGCAATGCGCTACAATGCCCATTGTGTAGGCATGGAGCCTTGCATCAGCATTCTCTCCACTAGTTTGCCTAAGCAGCAGTATGTAAAACCTCCTAGATTTAGCTGAAAATCTAGGTTACAGGGTATTCCTGCAAAGATGGCGGCGTACAGTTGTTGGAGTCCTCTGCTACGAAGACCCTGACCAGACTGTGAGCAGCTTCTTTTAGTAGAGAGATTCTGACTGTACACCGGAAAGGAGGAAGAGGGGCATGATAGTAACTGGTCAGACATTGAGGACAGAGACTGACCCTTTCCCAATATGAGTGTCACCTCAGGGATCAAGAGTTGAGGGACGAAATTTGCTGAGGAGCACCTGCAAAAGCATGGATGGATTCAAGGTGGGACACAACCCTTCTAAGGAGCTCACTGACCACTAGTGGAACCAACTCTTCAACAAGACAGCTGCCAGCTTGGTGGTGGAGACTGGGAAGGATGAAGCGAAGATGAGACTCAGGCCAAGGACACCAACAAGCAGAAACTATCTGGGGGCTCAAAGTCCAGCCTGTTGTATGGACGCTTCATAAAGAGTGCCATTCTCACTTCAGGAGTGGAGAAAGCAGAGAAGCAAAGTGAACACAGCAGCGAGGATGAGGCCCCTCTACCAGCAAAGATTCTGACAGATGAGGAGCTGATTCGCGCCTGTGATGGATATACTGCACGCAAGGGTGCCCACCATGGGGTCACCACGATGGCCAAGCTGGCATGGCTGGAAGAGCAAGGGTGAGCTTTGCTGATGTAGTACGTAGGGGTACCTTATTCCCAAGCTGAGGACGTACCTCAGAAGATGAAGAAAACAAGAGAAAGAAAAGTCAGGAAAACAGAACAGTCTCACGAGAACAGTAGGAAGAAGCAGAAGAAAAAGAGATAACAGGAAGAGGAAATAGAAAATGTGGTGGGCATTCAAGTAGAGAGGGAAGAGGAAGAAGAAAGCAGGATCTGGAAAATCAAAAAGAAAAGAAAAAAGGAACCACCAGAGGCTCAGGACTATCCCGATAACCACCTGTGTTCCTTTGTTGGAGACCAGGACTGTAGAGCCTGGAACCTCTGGGTCCTTTGCCCATTGCAGGGGGTGAGTGCAGAGGGGATAACAGGGTTCTACTATGGGTATCGAGACCACTGGAGATCAAGGTTTCATGACCATCCTCTCATCCTCCAGTTCTTCTACACAGAGGAATCAATAAACACCTCCCAGGGCTATGGCTTTCAAAAAGAAAAAGAAAATCAAGGCTACACTAATATTATTAATAACAATGAATATGCTCCTAGAGCCATAAAGATAGCTACTACTTTGAGTTGACTCTTTAATCTCTATGTTCATAGGATGCAACATAACAAAAAATTGTTTTTACTCATTCATGTCTGACCCTGTGATCCCATTTGAGGTTTTCTAGGCAAAGACACTGGAGTGCTTTCCCATTTCCTTCTCCACTTCATTTTACAGATGAGGAAACTGAGGCAAACAAGGTTAAGTGACTTGCCCAGAGTCACACAGATAGTAAGCATCTGAGGCCAGATTTGAATTTAGAGAAATGGATCTTCCTTCATTCAGGCCCAGAACACTATGCCACCATAAAGCAGCATTTATTCAGTGACTATGTAAAACACTATTAAGTTCAGAGAGTATAGAAGAAAAGAGGGCCTAGAATGGGACACTGGGGGACACCCACAGTTAGGGGTTCACCTCTGTCACAAGGCAAGAGGTATGTTTCATCATCAGATTTCTGGAATCATGGTTGGCCATTGCATTGATCTCAAGTGTGTATTCTCCTTTATAATGATGTTTAAGTAAAACAGCATCCTTGTCCTTGTGGAATTTACAATTAAGTAAAAAAAAATTAGAGAAAATTGCTGTCTTTGTTATAAGTACATTAGAGAAGTGATCTCCAGCATAGGGGCCATCATCTTTCTCTGAGGGTAAAGATCATAATTCGACCCCAAGGTACGCACGATCCAGAAATCACAGTGTGGGACAAAGGTTCAGATCCCAACATCACTCTGATGATCACTGGTGAGGCTTGTCTCCACCACAATCATACTTAGCCCCGCCCTCTTCTTTTTACTGAGCAAGCTTTCCCCTCCTCCTTTCTGAGCTGGGTATTAGTCCTGGGACCCCCTAGCTTTAGAATGATTATCCATAGTAACTGTTGGTGTTTCCCACTCAGCCTCATGTCTTTCTTTTTCTTGACCTCATTTAAGGGGGCTATGCCTTGGCTACTTCTTAAACAGCCTCACTGTAAGTGAGCACCTGCAAAGACCTTGGCCTAAAGATCGAAAGGTCTCCCAGTGCATCCTGGGCCATCTCCAGTCATCCTGATGAATATCTGGCCACCGGACCCAGATGGCTCTGAAGGAGAAGTGAGGCTGGTGATCTGCACAGCCCTCCCTCACTCAAAACAAAGCCAAATACAAGTTGTCATTATTTCTCTGATGGCATGGTCTTCTTCAGCAACGAAGGATGAGCACACACACACACACATATAGAACCTCAGTTTACTAGTAACCTGGTAGTATGCTTACACTGGACCAGGAAAAATTTTTCACAAAATTTATCTTGCAAGACAAACAAAAACTTGTGGTCCAAGTATCATGTTTGGACTTGAACGGCTTGCGAAGGGACGATGCTCAGCTAGGGCAATCACTTGTTTCTGAAGCCACGTGAGACTGCACGCCATCTCAGGGAGGGAGGGAGAAGAGAAGGGGAGAAAGTTTAAAAGTTCTGGAAGTGATTGCTGAAAACTGAAAGCAAATAAATTAATTTTAAAAAGTCAAAAACAAGTGTCGCTAGATAGATTCCTAGTCAGAAACAAATGTAAAGAATAAAAAAATCATTGAGTCAAAGCATGAAAGTGATTCTAAAAAATGAAAAATAAGGGAAGCATTAGTCTTACTTTTAGTGAAAGTAGCATAAGAGAGAACACTCCTGAGGCTGAAATCCCCAGTGTTCCCATAGAAGGAGATTCTCCGTCCAAGCAATAACCCTTCCTCTTCCTCTCCCTCCTCCGTCTCCCTCATGCCAGCCAAGACTCTTCTCAAAGGTAAAGTGCAGATTAATTTATTTTATTTTCAGTTTATATTGCTTTGTATTTCAGGCACACTAGGGAAAAAAAACTTACTTAACATTTTATAAATAATTATTTTTACATGAATATTTTTGGGGATGTGGTACCGACCATCCAACTTTACATTATTTCCTATAGGAAAATTTGCTTTGCCATGTGAATGAATCGCATGACAAACAGAATCTTGGAACGAATTAAATTCATAAATCAAGGTTCTACTGTGTTATTTTATCTGATTCTCACAGTGATCCTGGGAGGTAGGTGCTATTATCATCCCCATTTTATAGATGAGGAAACTGAGCTAAACTGGTTAGGTGACTTGACTCCTTGAGATCAAGTAAGCATTTTAGGCCAAATCTGAGCTCAAGTATTCCTGACTACAGACCCAGTGATCCATCCATCGTGCCACCTAGCTGCCTGTTATTATTATTAAAATTATACCCTTGGCTTCTACCCATCTGTGGTAGGAGCAATATCTTGAGCCCTGCCTCTATGCAAATTAGGTTAATATTTTCTTAAAAGTTATTTTATTTTAACTTAACTTAAAAGTTATTCTATTTATTGGGAGCATCCTTGGAACATTCTTGGTGTAAGAGACTAAAGACTGGTCACTTGAGTACAAAACTGCCATAGAAACTCCAGATGTCTTTCTGATACTTGAGTGGTAGGAAACAAATGCTCAGGTCAGGTAAGGGAGTGTGTTCAGCTGAATGAGGTCTAGGTGACCTCCACATCTATCCTTAGTAAACATCCTACTCTTGCCATGGCTAAGTAAATCTCATTTTGTTAACGTTTGAATAAACTATGAATGTCTCAGTTCCTGGCTTGAATCAGGTCCAGAAGTGTGGGTTCTGCTCTCAGATGGCAGTGATCAAAAAGCAAGAGCTCCCACCATCTTCCGTTTCATATTGTTTGGAACAGAGCAAGTCACAGAATGAACAGGCACCTCACTACATTGTCTTTGCTGACAAACCTACTCCTCTTCAGAACCTCCCTACTGCTCTCAAGGTCACCAGTGTCCTTCCAGCCGCCCAGGTTCACATAACTTCATTGTCTTCTTGGACTCTACACTTTCCTTCACTCTACAAATCTAATTAGTTCGCAAATGTTGTTGGCTCTGCCTTCCCTTTTCCATTATCTGCCCATTCTCTGTACTGACATGCCCATCCCCCAAGCCTATGCCTTTATCCACTCTCACTTGGACTACAGCAGTAGCTTCTTTTCCTACCTCCATTCTCTCTCCCTCCATGAGTCCTTCATACATCTGAGAAAGTAATTTTCCAAAAGTGCAGATCCAACTATGACACTCCCTCCCACTAAATAAACTCCCTATTGACTCCTAAGATCAAATACGATTTTATCTTTATCTTGTTTTAATGCCTATTTTTGTGCTTTACAATGTAAATAATTAGTAACACAGCAAAACATTATACAATTTACAAATCAGTAAATATACTTTTATTGGAGGTTTATGTTAAAGTTTTATTTTTCTGATAGGGGTGCACTACTAGAAAAGATTGGAGACCTCTGTGAGGTGTGTGTGTGTGTGTGTGTGTGTGTGTGTGTGTGTGTGTGTGTGTGTGTGTGTGTGCATGGAGAGTGGTTGCTATTGACATAAGGGGATCTGTATGTATAAATATATATATATATATATATACACATATGTGCTTGTGTATATACATATATGTGTACCAAAAAATATACTAAATATACTAAAAATATATACTAAAAAAGCCAGCATTTTGACCTGCTTGTCCGTCTGCCTTCCTGTTTTGCCTTTTTTGCTGTCTCTGTGTCTGTCTGTATCTCTGTCTACATTTATCTGTCTCTGTATCTCTGTATTTGTCTTCTCTGCCTCTCTGTATCTCTCTGTCTCTGTCTTGGTCTTCTGAGTCTGTGTCTTCATGTCTATCTCTTCTCTGTGCCTCTGTTGGTGTATCTATCTCTCTGATTTTGTCTCAGCATTCCTATGTGCTGGGGTAGAAGGAGGAAAGACTAAGGTGGAAAGACTCCATACCAAAGCTAATCAGACAACTTTTGTTTATAGTCTTATAAAGTTCCTGAAGCAATGAAAATTTAAATGACTTGCCCACTCTTCAGGACTAAACCCACAACGCAATTTGGCTTTGTATTTATGAGTAATTCTAGACCAAAAGTGAATGATCTTTGGATTTTGCCAGTACCATTATTAACCTTTTATCTTTCGCAACATGTAACCTAGGCTTTTACTCCAAAGCAATAACCTATATTATGATTGCTCTTAAAAATTTTTTGGGAATAGTCAAGTATTAAAGTCTGATGACTGTAGTTGGTTCAAGGTTTCTAGTGACAAGGTGATACTGGACTTGCAGCCTGGCTCCCCCAGGGTAACTTCAAGGGTATATATTCTTAAGCACTTTCAGAAAGAAGGGAGGTAACAGAGGAAGAGGACAATAAAGGAGAGAACTTATCAGGCTCATAAATGGGCAAATCACTTAAAAGCAATGTAGTGAGAGCTTCATATGAATTAATTCACAGTAACACTGACAGGATACAGGCTTTGGGAAAGCCCCCATCCAATCTTCCTCAAACTTTCCCACAAGTTAAAGTCTCTGGCATTCTCCTACCCATTCCAGTAATCCTCTCAACTGACCCTTCATTGTGACCTATGCCCACTCTCCCAATTCTCTGTTACCTCTGAATTGCCCCAGTTACTTCCCACCCTTAATCCTATCTAGACCTCATCCTCTCTTGGCTATGTAGTCCAGATCCTGCTGTTCTGGCCCTTCTCTCTTATCTCCCAGTTACCCCAGACTACTTGGTCACTCCTTGATTCCTCTCACAGTCTTTCTGTAAATAAGATCTATCATGAGCTCCATTAAAGTGCTCAGATCCAATCTGGTCCATTAGTGATACAAATGCTTAGATTCCTTAAGAGTCTGACCAATAGGATGGATTTTTAAGATCACACCCACCTTCATTTGGTGTTCAAAGAAACCTTGTCTTTAGCTGAAAAAAAAGTGGGTCAAATTCATTCGGGCAGGACTCGAGTATTGCTATTTTGGAGTTCTAGCACCCCTAAACCTCCACAACATCACTGGAAACTGTGATGGATATGATGGCACCTTCTAAGAAATTGGTTAACATAAAACCCAAGTGGCACAAAACTCTCCAGCATTACAAACTATTTGAAGTTTGTAAAAAATGAACTTCCATTATCCTAGTAAATACTAAAGGATTGATTTGAAAACACTTTTGCCCTAATTCCTTAACAATTGATTTTAGAGCTAGAAGGGAATTTAGGGATGGTCAGTATGATACAGGAGAAAGAGTATTGATGCTAGAGTCCAAAGGACTTGATTCAAATTTTGCCTCTGGCGCTCACTACCTGTGTGATATTGGGCAAGTCACTTAAACTCCTTGGGTTTCAACTGGAATTCAGAGGCCTAGAGAAGGTAACTAAACTGCCAAGGTCACACAAACAGGTTTCAAACTCAAGTGATCTAATTCTCTAGCATGCTTTCCACTGTAACTCTGCCCCAAAAGGTTTCAAAAGTATATTCTGTTGCGTACAATATTCATAATTTAAAAAAGAACTGGCTGGCATGCCATCTCAAGTACCATTGAGAAGCTATATAAATGATGGTCTTGGGTGGAGTATAAATGGAAAACTGAGTCAGGTAACTTCTTGCCTATGAGGGAGAGTAGGGGAAGTGGTTGATCTTGGATCTGGTTGTATCTTCCTATGGAAAAAATCTCCTTCAGATTGAACGACGAAGGGTAAAACAATGTTGTGAACCAGATTGGAATCTGTGTGGACTGGTTTTGTTCTCTCCCTACTCAAATTTTTCGTGCTGTTGTATAGTCCAAGGCTAACTATGTATAGTATAAAGTCCCTGTTGTCTGGAGCTCATGTGAATTACACCTCCTAGCTACAATGATATGATCTCACCTTGTTCTGTTATTGAGAAAGAACAGCTCAAAATACACACTGACCTTCTTATGCCTTCCTCACTGTATGAATTCCTTCTGTCAACAAATATTTATTGAATGCCTATTGTCTATTATTCTCTTCTAACAAACATGAAGTGGAAAGGATCTAGGGCTTTAATTACAGGGCTTAAATTAAAATGATATAAGCCAATGACAGATGATGCGATAACACTTTCATTATATATAAAATCTCAAAATCTCAGATATAGAAAATAGATCACAGGTGGTTTAGTTCAGTCTATACTGGCATAGAAATCCCTAGCATGCCATCCAGCCTGTCCTTGAAAACCTTCAGTAATGAAGAATTAAGGGTTTTTTGAAGTAGTCCATTCCACTTCTAGACAACTCTAATTGTTAGGAAGACGTTCCTTATATTAACTCAAAAGCTGCTTCCCTGCATCTATCATAGAATTGAGTGTTAGGAGAAACATTAAAAGTCATCCATTCCTGGCCCATAATTTTACAGATGAGAAAAATGAAGCTTAAAGATTATGTGTTTTTAAGGGCACACAGTTACTAAGTAGCAGAGCAAGAATTTGAATCCAAGAGTTTTTATTTCAAGTCTACAATAGTTTCCATATCTCTATATTACTCCTTCTCATTGTTCTTAGTTGTCTTAGTTCATAGCTCTTAGGGTCTAAGGAGAACAAATCTAACCTCTCTTTCACATGACAGCCTCTCCAATACTTGAATGCAACTAGTATATTCCACCCAAGTCTTCTACATATGCCTAGACCACCTAAGATGATGTACTCATATGGAAGACACTGGAGGATCTACTTCCAAGAGCCTAGAAAACTGGTGAGCATGGGTAGACATTCTACATTGACCTACCATATGGTTGGAAGCACCATTTTCCTGTTGATTACATAACCCTAACTGTTCCCATTGATTGCAAAACTGTATGTGTTCAAAACTACTTAACTGATAGCTGTTTGTTTTGTTGGGGCTTTTTTTTTGTGGCACTTGAGTCCGAAGGTGAAGGATCTCATCACTTACACCACATATGTCATGTTTTCCAACTCATCTCTGTTATTAAACTACCTCTATTATACTTTGATCTTCCACTGATAAAGCATTATTCTGAGGTGGGCCAATTCTCCACTAAATTCTAGATTAACTGCTATTCCTATAAGAGATGCTGATAGGAGTCTTTAGGATTTAGTGGCTAGAGCACTGGCCTTGTAATCAGAAGGTATGAACTCACTATAGTCAGTTATAGGCAGCTAGATACACTGGACCTGGAGTTGGGAATTTTTTTTTTGTTTTGTCATTTTTTAGTCCTGTCTGACTTTTTGTGACCCCATTTGGGGTTTTCTTGACAAAGATATTGGAGTGGCTTGCCATTTCCTTCTTCAGGTCCTTTTACAGATGAGGACACTGAGGCAAACAGGGTTAAGTGACTGCCCAGGGTCATATAGCTAGTAAGTATCTAAGGCCAGATTTAAACTCTCGAAGATGCATCTTCCTGAATCCAAGTCCAGCACTCTATTCACTGTGTCACCTAGCAACCCCCTATGCTGCTAAAAGATCAGATAAAAGAACATCTATGAACAAAAATATTTATAGTAGCACTATTTTTTTTGGTAGCAAAGAACTAGAAACAAAGCAGACAGCCCTCCATTTGGGAATTGCTAAACAAACGTGGTTTATATTATGCTTCATAAGAAATTATGAAAGGAACAGATTTAGAGAAACCTGAGAATACTTATACAAATAGAAACCATAAACTGAGCAGAAAGAGAAATATTTGTGCAATGACCATAGCATTGTAAAGGAAAACAACTTTGAAAGACTTAAGAACTCTGATCTATTTCATTCTGCCCAGCTATTGGTGGGAGGTGATGATGGATTGTTGACTTAGAGTGAGATTTATATTTACAGACACAACCAAATGCAACACAAATTTATATGGTTTGATTATACTTATTTGTTATAAGAAATGACTTTTATTTGGAGGGGGATCTGTGGGGGGAAATGGAGAGGAGTCATGATGCAATAAAAGTGAAAAGAAGGAAACATTTGAAAAATACACAGGGGAGTCAAAGGACAGTAAAAAAAAATGGATGCAGAAAAGATGGCGATCTTCATGTTACCATATGGAATTTAATATATCAATCTACAAACATTTATTAAGTGCCTACTGTCTTAATACTGTGCTAAGCACCATGAATTGAAAAAGACAGTTCTCATCCTCAAGAAGTTTGCAGTCTAACAGAAGAGACAACATACAAACAAATACATACGTACAAAGCAATCCATCTACAGAATAAATAGGAGATAATTAACACAGGGAAGGCACAAGAATGAAGAGGGGTTGGGGAAGGCTTCCTGTAAAAGATGGGCTTTTAGTTGGAACTTAAAGGAAGCCAGGGAGGTCAGTAGGTGGAGTTCAGAAGGGAGAATGTCCCTGGAATGGAGGATAACCAGTGAAAGTGCCTGGAGCCAAGAGATAGAAGGTCTTAACTGTGGAAGAGTCGGGAGGCTGGTGACACTGGATCAAAGAATACACGTTGGGGAGTAAGGTTTAAGAAGACTGGAAAGGTAGAAGGGAGCTAGGTTATGAAGGACTTTGAATGCCAAACAGAAAATTTTGTATTATCTTCCTGGAGACAATAGAGTTGATTGACTAGAGGGATGACATGATCTTACCTGCACTTCAGGAAAAATTACTTTGTTGACTGAATGGAAGATGGGAGTAAGGAGAGATCTGAGGCAGGCAGATCCACCAGTTGGCTATTACAGGAGTTCAGGCATGAAGTTGAGTGAAATCAGGTTAAGTGAATACCCCTCAGGCATAAATTCCCCAAAACCCCTACCCTTCCTGCCAAAGCTAAAATAACTAAGTATTCCCCTTAGGCAAATAAAATGCTCCAGGATGGAGGAGAACCACACCAAGTTCCAGTCGCGTGACCTGGTGTACCCTTCCGTTTCACCACCCCTTATGCCAGGTATATCAACATTCTTTCCTTAAGTTCCATATTTGGTAACAAAAACCTTCAGTGGTGAGAAACGATCCTTTCCGTGTTCTTTGTCTCTGGGGTAGATTCCGGCACTTAGACTGTTCGCCTAAATTCCCAGCCAATGGGAAAAGAGGCTAATGGGCTTCCACGTTAGGACTATTTAATGCTGTACTCCGCTCTGCTCAGCTGCACTCCCTTGCTGACACCGTCAATAATCTCATTGGAAGTGCCCCTTCTCCTGAGATTGTAATAAATTCCTTTTTGCCTTCTACCTTGAGAAGCCTCTGAGCTTAATTTGAGTAAGGGTTGCTCTATCCCACACAAAGTGATGAGGACTTATGTGAGAGAAGTGGCAAAGTCAAAGAAGAGAAGGCTTTTGAGACATTTTGCAAAGGCGAAATGGAGAGGTGTTGGGAACAGATTGGATATGGGGAGGGATGGTGAGAAATCCAGAACTACTCCTAGGTTGTGGGTTTAAGGGACTGGGAAGATGGTGTAGCCCCTTATAATAATAGGTATAATATGTACAGAGTGGGAAGGGGCAGTTAGAATCAAAGACAATGAGTCTATTTTCACATATATTATGTGCTACATGTAGCAAGTTCATGGTTTCATATATTATCTTCTTTTTCTGGCCTTCTTGGTATGTGAAAATGTTCTTATTCATTGATAGTTTTCTAGTCCCTAATTTAAAAAATTCTGCGAATGAGTTTTGGGTTTCTGGATGACCAAAAAATTAGAAATGACAGACCACAGTTGAAGTTCCATGAGCATAAGCATTAAACTGGAGAGGAAGAAGTAAAGATGGAAAAAACTGAATACTATATGAGACAGAGTAGGCATAATGGAAGAAGGTAAACAGCAAAAGACAAACCTTGATGTTAACAGGAGCCAAAAGTGAAGAAAGAGGCCAAATATAAAATCCATGGCATCAGAATTCTATTTACAAATGAACAAAATATGTGTAACAAACATGGTGATCTAAACATTAGTCTTTTTCATGAAACAGGAAATAAGATATATTGATGAGAGGAAATTCAGGGACCAGAGCCCCTAATCCATTTGAATGCAGAACAAGAGGCAAAAATAGGGGCAATATTATTATCAGTCTATACCAGAGTATACTATAGGCCACCCAGACAGAAAGAAGAAATAAAAACTTTAGGAAATAAATCCTAAACCTGAAACAAGGTGTGTGTGTGTGTGTGTGTGTGTGTGTGTGTGTGTGTGTGTCTATTTAATAGTATATATGTACACACATATATATGTATATTGTATGTAAATAAACATACACATATTAGTGTAGGGCACTTCAATTATTTGAACTGTATCTGAAAATATGTCTCATTCTACATCTCTAGTCAATAGATAATAGTCACTAAATATTTATTAAGAACCTTGTGTGTGCCAGGCACTGGGGATACAAATAGAAAAAAGAAAAACAGTCCCTAACCTCAAAGAGTTTATAATCTAATTGGAGAGGACAACACATGAAAGAAGTCCATCACCTCTCTCACACATAGAAGGAAGCCTGCTTCATGAACAGACTTTTGGAGTTGTGGTTCATTATACTGATCAGTTTTTTGTCTTTCAAAGTCATTTTCTTTTACAATGTAGTTTCAATTACAATGTAGTTATTTGTTGTCTTTGTGGTTCTGCACTCTTGACCCTGCATCAGTTAGCATGCTTTGCCACATTTTTTCTAAATCCGTCCCTTCTGTCATTTCTTAGAGCACAATAACAGTCCATTACATTCATATGCAATTGATGTTCAATTTTTTTAGTTGTGTCTGACTCTTCATGACCTCATTTGGGGTTTTATTGGCAGAGATATTGTAGTCATTTGCCATGATATTGTCTATTGTTTTTACATTTCTTCATTGATTCATCAGTTTTTTAGGATTAACTCTTCAGTCTCCATTTAAGTTTGAATATTTTAGTCAAAAGCTCTATATTGATAACAATTTTTATTGTATTTTCATTAGTAAAGTATGTGTTTAAGATTCTACATTTCTGTATTCATGAAATTTTTATGTCCTATTAAAAGGTCAATTTTAATGAAGTTGTCATGTACATATGAGAAATATATATGTTTTACTTTTTACTTCCATTCATTAATTTCCAGAGATCGATTGTATTTAACTTCTCTAAAGTTTTGTTGGTCCTTCTTTCTTATTTATATTTTTGTTAGATTTGTCTAGCTTTGAAAGGGTTGCAGTGAGGTCTCTACTATGACAGTGCTTGCTGTTAATGTGTGTGGACACAAGTTACATATATCAACTGACAAAAATCTACTGACATATTCTAACCAGTGCCAAGTCAGATGCTGTTTGCTAGGGACAGCCAGCAGCACTGGCCAAATATGAATTCAGCATACCTACCTGGACAGGGAAGATCAATGTGGATGTAGATGCACCTCCTGGAAGCCATTTGACACTAAACTATTGTAATATTTAAAGGAGGAGTGAAGACCATGTATGACTGGGCTATAAGTAAATGACAGCTGAAAGTTTTGACAACCATCAGATGGCATGCCAGCATTGTATATGAATCTTCCTTCATTGGATCAGCATTCTTTGCCTCAGTTGTCTATGGTTGGTTGTCAGGGAGAGCAGATGGTGGAGAAAAGACCATGAGAAATGTTACAAACTAAGAAAGGAGTGATTCCATAGGAATGGAACTTTCGGCCCTAGAATTCATCTTTCTGTTTACACAATGGCAAAAGTTGTAACCGTTTTTTGGGAGAGAATTTACAACATGGTATTCTAATGAACTGTCACCGATCTCAAGCATTTGGACTATGGTAGAGACTTTGAAAGCACATTGTTCAAAGAAATTTTATCTTTGACTTCAAGATGTCTACAATCATAATTTGCTAACTTCAAAGGGACCTGCTGCCTCATTGTTTCATCTGCATATTTCAAACTTGTTAGTGACACTGTGGAATCAACGTGTGACTTTCCTGTGCACAATGCAGTTCTACCAGGAATGATGCTGTTGCATTTACATGTTACTTGCTAATGTTTAGGTCTGAGCTCATGGCTAGCGATTGATTTGTGTTTTGGGATATTCTGCTCGTGGAAAGATGGCAGATACTCCTAACTAGTACATATCATGGCAGAAAGAAAAGATAAGAAAAACAACACCCCGTTACAACCTTAGCTCAAAAGGACCCTGACACCCAAATGACAGTATAATGAATGCTTAAATTTGAGGTCAAGACTTTCAACAAGGGAACAGTTTTGTTGAGAAATCCTTGTGTTCATGGAGTATACTTGTTAGAAGATCATTTAAACACTTCTATACTCAGTTGGGGTCAACTTGCTTGCTTACAAATAGTCCCAGAGGTTGTTGGGGTCCTTTTAAAGAGCATTCACTTGCAACAACTTATTGCCTATGGGTGAGCTCCCTGAGCTCCCTGATGAGCAGATGGGGTCTATTGGACATTGGACTCAGTGCCTTTAAGCAAAAGAGCCTGCCAGTTATGCATGATGACCTCAGGGCAGCTAGGGAGTGCTATGGATAGCACAAGGGTCCTGGAGTCAGGAGGACTTGAGTTCAAGTGTGACCTCAGACATGACAATTACTAGCTGTGTGACCCTGGGCAAGTCACTTAACTCGAATTGCCTTGTCTCTCCCTCCAAAAAAAAAAAAGAGATGGTCTGACCTAGGCAACTGCTCAGAAACAGATATTTCAAGTGAAGGCTGTGTTGTAACATAATAATCCATTCAAAAAAGGGAAGATGTTTTCTTCCTAGGTGCAATACGTTTTCTTCTTAGAACTTCAGCTGTAGAGGATTATAGACTAAAGAATGACCTAGCACATAGCAACTTGGTTAACTCACCTAGTTCTCTTCAGATTCAGGTATAGGAATGAAGAACAATAGTTCTGATAGGCAAAATGATCAGACAATAATGCCAGCTAGTTCACATAGGTCAGCTAGATCTATCGTATCTGACAAGGCAAACACGAAATTACAGGGGGAAATGACAAAATGGTTCTACATATAGTCAGATGACAAATGCTCACTTTTACACTTATGATGGGTGTCTTGCATATAATTGTATATGTACATTGATGAATGTAATTACTTATTTTTTTATTCATGTTTATTTGCTTTTGTGATAATATTATGCATCTACTTTTAATAATGCATAGTTACAGGTTTATTTGTATATACCTGTTTTCACCTACTTTGTTTTTCTATAAGTCTACTGATATAACTGCTTTACTTTCGCTGTTATGAATACTTGCCTGTATAGTTTGGATATGTGCTATAGACTGCTATGACATATTCTTGTAATAAATCCTGTGTGTAACCAAGACCTTTAGTCATAAAAGCCGCCTGTCAAATGATGGTTTATACTCTTTTATTTCTATTGCATGTATTGTTGGCATATAATTGTTTTAAATGGTACCACAAGATTACTAGTTGGGATTCTGGGTCAATTATCCATATTCTCTTAAGGGTGGGTGTATATTTGGTTCAGCAATGTATAATTCCACATGCCAAGTGTATTGCAGCAGATTTTGTAATTTCTGATCCTGTGTCAGGTCACCAGAGACAACATTCAGTGGAAGAGAGAGGATTCTGGTGTCTCCACTACCTGACTCTAGGAACCACAAAGCTGTGGTTATGTTTGAAAAGACAACTTCTTTTTCATCTCATACGAACGGAAGGAGAAAACAGAAATCCCCATGGCAGGGAGGGAGAAGGAGGGGAATTAATTCATGGTAGGGTAGGAATTCTCAGTAATTGCGTAAGGGACAGGGAAGTCAGAAGGGAAGCACCATGGCTACCACTGCTGCTATAATTACTGCTATGTCGGAAAACTTGAAGTAGAGAGATTGTAGTTTCCTTGCTGCTCAGAACAGTAATGGTGAAACTCTTAATTCCCCATTTAATACTTTGGGTTGATCCTTCTCCCATGTGCCTCCCACCCACCCACCTGATGGGATGGGACCCGGACCCTGAATTTTCCCCACACATTTTCAGCTGCCCAGATCACTGGTTTCTCCCTTAAGGTCAATGGCCCTCCCTAACCCACTTTGATTACTTAGTTTACTTGATAATTCCATCTAGATCCTTTCACTGCGGGCACCTTGGGCCCCCAGGCTATTTACCACTCCTTAATCCATCCAAATCTTCTCAGTCTTTTTTGTATAAAAGGATCAGTCCCATCCTCATCAAATTAGAAGATTCACTAGGAACTCTGCCCCCAACGATGGTGATATAATAGTGGATTCACTTAGCATCTAGCCAGCTTCTATTGAACCTCACAAATAAACCTCCCTAGTTTGACTAAAAGAAGACTTGAGTGGTGGAATTGAGGCACATCCCCTATACCTTGCATTTCAGGGTTCTCAGTACCCCAACCCACAACTTTCCTTCCTTCCTTCCTTCCTTCCTTCCTTCCTTCCTTCCTTCCTTCCTTCCTTCCTTCCTCCCTCCCTCCCTCCCTCCCTCCCTCCCTTCCTTCCTTCCTTCCTTCCTCCCTCCCTCCCTCCCTCCCTCCCTCCCTTCCTTCCTTCCTTCCTTCCTTCCTTCCTTCCTTCCTTCCTTCCTTCCTTCCTTCCTTCCTTCCTGTCTCTCTTCTCCCCTTTCTTTCTCTTTCTGCATTGGTTAAATGTTCTTAAAAAGAAACCAGTTTCTCTGCGATATTATTTAATGCATATGAGTTTATCTTGGAGGAGATTCAAAGAAGTAGCAGAGTGACAGGCTATGATCATCCTGAGGACATAAAGGAAGAAAAGAAAGCTTTTCAATTCACTAGTGCTTTCCCCTGCCTAGAAGTTGGGGCTCAAGTAAATTAAAGAGATTTCACTTATATGCAATATTATAACTCTCCCAAAGGAGAAAAAAGGATTAAACCACATGAGTCCAGTAAAGCGATACTTAGCAGAAACTTTCTAAACTGACTAAGGTGGTTGGAGTCAGACAATGACCCTCTCCATCGTTCTGGTTTTAAAGCATGGCATCTGTATATAAAACCCTTTCTGTGAGGGGTGGAGTGAAGGCATTAACTAAAGGAAAGTCACACCCATGATAATGCCTTATGGGAAACTCAAGAAAGGAATACCTCCACCTACAAATGGTGGGGGGCATCCAATAGAGAATAGCTAGCTTTCAGACAAATGCAACTCCCAGCCACTATTAGATATTTATGAGGGAATATGTTTTAGGAAATAAAGAAGGTAGACAAGGAAATTAGATTTTTTTGTTTTTTCTCATTTGTGCAAAGTGACAGGCTAGTGGTTTTTGCAGAAAGTTTACAAGGGGTTGTATTTCAAAGTGGAGTAGTAGAAGCTTAAAAGTCCCGATAACAATTTTTCCACAAAGATGTCTGCTGTCCAAAACCCCTTTCCTATGTACCTTTAGGGGACTTCTCTCTCTCTCTAGGTCCTCCAAGCATCTCAATTCTGGCATGACAGATATGAGAGGCCTGAGGGTAAAAGCCTTCAGTTCAAAATGAAGAGTGAGAAACAAATTGTTTGATCAAACTTTTATTCATATTAATATTCCTTTCCTTTAGATGACCTTGGTTCCCTTGTTAAATTAAATTCCCCAGGGGTCAATGGTGAGATTGAGGGGGGAGGGTTTTTGATGAGTTTAAATTATTAAATTTAAAGTTGTTAATATTCTCAATCTCAAGGGAAGATAATCCTAGTAATATAATAATCCAGTCAAGCAGCCATCCAGGTAGACACTTTACAGTAAAATAAAGGAATTTCTAGACAGCATTTATAATAGAGGGAACATGTCATATTTGCCTTTCTTGGTGGATTAATGGAGCATGCACAGATATTTCATGTTTCCCTATATGGGAGCCAGTTTCCAACTCTGCATGACTGAGGGACTTAGACTGTGTGATGCCAAAGTCTTCTAATTAGCTACAGATGTTGCATTCATCCTTTATTGCCGAAGAAGTTCATGCCATCAGAGAAATGATGATATGGCTTGCACTTGACCTTGTTTTGAGTGAGGGAGTGCTGGGCAAGGTCACCAGCATCACTTTCTCCTCCTGAGTCATCTGAATCCAGTGACCAGATATTGATCAGGATGCCTGGCTAATGAATTAGCTGCAGAGCAGAAAGAACTGACGACTAAGGGGCCCCTGAGTCACAACTGAGTCAATGACTCCTACACCACTCTCTTTCATTTGTAAATGCTAGGAGGTAGGACTACTTTGAACTCCCTAAGAGCTGGGTGAGGGAGACACAGATTCCAGCTCTCTGCCCTGGCCATGGAATCTGGGAAGACATGGCTGTTTCTGCTCCTTTGTGCCTACTCTTTCCTGGTCTTTTGTAAATGAGATAAAGAGATCCCATTAGAGGTCCCATTAGCAGTTGGAGCTGAATGATGGCAATAGCAATGTCCACAGGAGGCAGTAGCCACATCTCCCAGGGTATTGGTGAGTGACTGCTGACATCAGAAAGACAATCAATCACTCCAGGATGGTGGCAGCTTTAGGAAAAATGACCCACTGTGGTGGATGTTATAAGGCTCAGATTCTGGGAGCCCAGCTTGAGTGGCCTGCCCAATAATGGACTGCCTGACTTCTTGAAGATTCTATGAAGGAAAAGGAAAAAAACTTGTCCAGTGGAGTTTCGCCACATGTGTTTTCGATAAATGTAACTCATTACCATTGTACTTTAAGTTTGAAGCACTCTTCTCATAGCATACAAGTGGAAAAATCTGAAAGAGAAAAAGCAGCAACCCCATCTTGAAGACCCTAAATCTCCAAGGGCAATTTGTGGCAGTGAGCCTGAGGCCTGGGAGAGCATATTTTATTTTCACAAATAGCATTTCACATCAATGCATTCAAGACTATTTAATATATTTGGAGAAGCTATATATTAATATATTTAATATAAAATTTAAGACATTTAAGACTATGTAATATGTTGGGAGAAGCTAGGTAGCACAGTGGACAGAACACTGGCCTAGAGTTCGGTTCAAATCTGGCCTCAGATACTTGCTAGTTGTATACCCTGGGCAAGTGACTTAGCCCCTATTTACCTCAATTCTTCATCTGTAAAATGGGGACACACTGGAGAAGAAAATGGTAAGCCACCCCAGTGTCTTTGCCAAGAAAGACTTTTGACTGAACAACAAATATCAATTATTATAAACAAGCACTTGATACTTTCAATTTTGTTTTACATTCCATGTTCTTGTTCTTCATTGCTTGAAGTGAGGACATCTAAGTCCTAGGAGCTTAAAAAAATGCCTAGAATTTCCACAAAGGATTGACACAAAGACAGCAAAGTCAAATGGAAACTATTGTTACCTTTCTATGTTAGATGAAAATCATTGTTGCAAATGAACTTAGTTTGTGGAAGCCATTTTTTAAAAAAATTTAGATTTTATTTTAATTTAGTCCTAGAAGTTTCTTTAATCACAACTTCATAAAGAAGCATCCATCTGGCCCAAAATGCCCCTATAGCCACTGAGATATTAGATAAAATTGTCCACATCTTGTTAGCCATTCTTGAGGAAATGACATAGCAAACCAATCCTCTGTACTCATCCTTCTCAATTAATGTACCCAAAGATTTCAAAGCATAGATCTGGAAGATATCAGAAAAATACCTTGCTCCCAATCAATTCTGGAAAACCTTCTCCTACTTTCTACTCTCCTCCAAGGACAAAGTGTCTTTAACAAACACCAGAGATGGGACTTTTCCCATATAAAAGGGAAGACTGTGGCACTTTATGTGAGAAGTGCCACCATCATTCCAATTTGAACACAGAATTGGATGACCATAGCACCCACCACTAGTTTCTAGATAGCTGGAAAGAATATCCTCTGATAAGTCACTTTTAGATGGGTAAATATTTTGAATGGACTTTCTCTTTTGTTCTAAAGGAGACAGTTTTTAAGCAAAAAGGGAAAAAAGTGATTTTGCAAAAATATTTTTTCTTTATTAAGACTTATATAAGCTCATGGATTATTATAGAGGATCCTAGATTCTACTTTGCTGCTCTATGTAAATTTCCACATTGGTTGATTGATTTAGAACATAGTTTCCTGGGTGGGTCCATTTTAGATTATCCTGGTAGATATGGCTCTAATGCCGACATTGTCTTAGTTCAAGTTCAATTCTGGGACAAAATGAGGCAATCATAATTCATTGGACATTTAACAAAGTAGTTTTACTTTAGCCAAACACAGCAAGGATATATCTATAGCAAAGATACCGTGGTTCTATCTTCACTTTTGGTAGACGCATTTCCCTTACCTTCTCAAAGAAACTCTCTAGATAGGGTACAGGCTCTGGAAATTACCTCGAACTCTTCATGGAATCTTCCCACTTGATCTGGCAAGGCATTTCAATGAGGCTATAATCCCCTCAACTGGCCTTTCATCATCTCTATGCCCAAGTCTGTTACCATTAATTTAGCCGAGGCTTTCATTCTTGCCGCCAGCTGTTTCCCACCCTTGAACCATTTTTTTGGTTCATGGCCTCTGACCTCGAGTCACCCCAGCCTTCTCAACACTCCTATAAACATCTTCCCTAGACCCTTCCTCCAATCACCCCAGACTACCTGGGCAACCTTAGATCCCTCCCACAGTCTTTCTGTATGTAAGGACCTTCTTGCCTCCATGAAAATGCTCAGATTCAATCTGGCCAGCTTGCATTATTGATACAAATGTTCAGATTCCTTAAGAGTCTGGCCAATATGACAGATCTTGTTTTTCTTTGGCTGAAAGAAGGCTTGGGTATTCATTCAGGTAGGACCCAAGTGTGGCTATTTCAGGCTCCCAGCCCCCTTAAGCCTCAACACTCAGGTTTACAGGATATGGTGACTAATGTGGTCTTAGGCAACTAGATGAGGAGGTCAGACTCTGCATGACTGGCAACTTTTATTGCCCCTAGATCAGGAAACTGCCTCAAGGAAGTTGAAAGCTGAAAGAATGTGCGTGTGTGTGGTATAGAATGTTGGGAAATCACAGCTGTCTCTGAAAATATATTTTTAAAAAAATATATTGGTATTACTTGTTTTCACTTCACTTTCATTTCTGAATACATCCCTTCTCCTAACCATCTCTTGTAGCATAGGATAAAAAAATGAAAAAAGCTCAGCCATAGCAAACAGTACTTCAGTTGAGTGTGACAATGTGTCTAGGAGTCTACAACAGAGGCCTACACTTTATGCAAAGAAGCGAAAGAGGTGCATTACCTCAACTTTTCTACATGGTCAAGTTTCTTGATCTTTATAACTGCATGGCAACTTCATATTTTTGTTTCTATTGAAAATACTGGTTAATAGTGAAAGGAATTAAAAATGGAATTAGTTTCCCATTGCACTTAATATGTGTGTGTGCATGTGTGTGTATGTGTGTGTGTGTGATATAGTCAACGTTCAAGAGGCAGAAAGGCTTTCATTCTGATGGATAAAGAAAAATTCTGCATGTTGAAATTTTGGAAAGACAGATTCTAAATTCAGAAAAGAAAAAAAAAATTGGTGGATGCAGAGCTTTTGAAAAATCAGGATGGCATAGCATAGTGGAAAGAGCACCCACTGGATGTTAGACTGAATTCTCAAAGTTGGGACCAGTACGAACTTGATGAAGCTCTATGTGCCCCACAGTGCCTGCTTCACCACAAATTGTCCTCATTCACTCATTCTGCTAGGGCAAGTCTTCACACGCTTGGGATAGACATCCCCTTTACTTATCCATGGTTTGAGGTCCATCGGTTACCTTCAGCTTGGTTTAGCAGTCTGCTGAGATAGTTTTTATCAGGGTGTGGTTACTGTGAATTCTACAACTTCTTTGGAAGCACAGGCCAGGAAGGCATCTGAAGCAGATGGTGTGAAGAGCTTAGAGTTTGGTCAGACAGGGAAGACGCCAAGATCATCTACTGAATCTCATGCCATCGCCACTTGTCTTGACTTTGGACTTCAATGACTCTGGAAGAGTGGGGTTGATGACTTTGCATAACCTTGCCTCACTTACATCCAATTAATGACGAGTCAAGACATCACACTTCGATGTCGCCGGTCCTTTTCAAAAATGAAGGATGAAAAACAACTTGGTCAACCCACAGAGTCCTAATTTGTAAAATGAGGAGTTTGTCTTTCGTGATCTTCAAGCTTTCTTCTTGTTTCACCTTCTGTGATCCATGAAGTAAAAGTTAGGATTACTGCCTTCTCATTTTCACAAATTCTTTAGAATGCAGCATTTAGTCTTCTGTCTTAACAGTGTCTAGAATCTAGAATAGACCGTTGCTAATGAAGTGTCCATATTGAAAAAAACTGATTTAAAATTTTTTTTATCCCAGAGTTTTTATTCAATCTGTTTAAAAGCAGATCAGTAACTATTCTGCAACTAGAGGTGGCTGGTGCCCTGAGAATTTAAGGGACTCCCCCAAGGTCACATGTGCAGTTAGTGTCCCTGGCAGGAAGAGAAATCCAGATATTCTCGTTTCTCACCTGGCTGCCCTACTCTGAGAATTCTCTAACTTCACTATGCCCCAGAAAGCTCACTATTGGGAAAATGCCATCACCCTCCAAGATCCAGTGAGAACCTCCATGATGTACCTCATCACCATCCTCTGGCTCTTTGATTGGAAGGTGGGGGTCCATGAACTGCAAACCTCCCTTTAAAGAGCAGAGCTCAGACATCGCCTTATTTCTTTCCTGGTTGACTACTTTGGGACCTCTGATACTTTCTCTTTCTCAATTCCTGCCCCACTCAGCACCTCTCCCCTCCAGCTTCCTTTTGTGTGTCGTCTTTTCCATTAAATTGTAAGTTCTTCAAGGGCAGGAGTGCTTAGCACAGTTCTTGGCACATGGCAGGCACTTAATAAATGTTTATTGACTGAATTTAGACTCTGAGAACATTGTACTGTGTTCACTCTCTCTAGGTAGCTAAGTGGCAAAGTGGATAGAATGACAGGTGTGGAGTCAGGAAGACTTCATTTTATATCCAGACTCAAGCACTGACTGTGTGGCCATGGGCAAATCGCTTAACCTCTCTTTGCCTCAGCTTTCTCACACATAAAATGGGAATAAAAATAGCACCAAGATTAAGTGAAATATTTGTAAAATCCTTTGCAAACGTTAAAGTGCCATGTCAACACTAGTCATTGCTATTGTCAATTGTGCCATGGCAATTTGTTAGGCTGCTCCTCTGCTTTACATATTTTCCATCCCCATTTGGAGGAAAGTTCAAGTACAAAGTTTGTCCCACATAATCCTAACCTACAGCATTTGTGTTTGTTTTTGCTTTGAAAAAGCAACTGCTACCTTCTCAGAACAGACAATGCTTTGCCAGGACCAAGGGATGACCTGATTGGGGGAGAGGTAAGAGCTAGTCTTTGTTCATTTCTCTGATCTCATCCAATTGCTTCTCACCCTTTCACACTAAATCCTTTTTTGGGGGCCATTTATCTACCCTGGGCTTGGAACTTTCCAGGATACAGGCCTCTAGCATAGCAGGCACTTGGCTGGAAATGTTAGCCGTGAGCATTGGAAGTAGTAGCTGCTTGGTTGTTTTCTGTGAGGAATGGGGATGGGGGATGGGCAGAGACAGAACTAAGTGCCATCGCTCCAGAACTAAAATCAGGAGAAAAAGATTCTAAAAGTATGTAACATTTTTCACTCTTTTGCCTTGTGGCTTTCACAAAATGTCTCACAAGAACTAGGGTCTAATTAATTTTTCCACTAATCGCTATGTAACTAATCTTTCGTGAGTCTGAAATAAATACTTAATAAATGCTGGTGATGGACTGAGAGACTTTTACCTTTAGGAAATAAATGAGAATCTGAAATATTAAGGAAGGTTACAGAACACCAGGCGCAATGCTTTGATAATTTTCCCTTTGCCCTTCAGGCAAAAAGTAGAAAATTACATATAGCTATAACATATAGCTATAAATGATTATTTTACGTATGTACTAATGGTGAATGTTCAACAGTAGTTTGATATTCAACAACAGACAACCTGTGTAAACTATTTCTTGTCAGAATTTAGCTACAATATCTATGTGAAATTGCTTTAATTTTTATCAATTTGAACTTATGGCCATATAGTCTTGTCAAAGTAGAAGGCTCTTTTGAAAACCTCAAATTTCCTATGATTATTAATTCATATAACACATTTGTAAAACCTTAAATATTTTCTGGGGTGAATTAATGGTTCCAACTAGAATAAGTATAAATAGTTGTGTGGAATATTCTGTTCCCCATTCCTTTCACCATCCTTGACTTCTTTTTCAAAAACAGATTGTCTGGATGTACCTAACAGATCAGAATATCAGAATATAAAGGTGTTCTACCAAAAACCATTTCAATAAACATTGGAACTAAAATCCACAATAGAAAGTCATGCATTTGGTGTACTTTTGCATGCTGTTTTACTTTTGGGGCAGCTAGGTGGCACAGAGTGCCAAGGCCTGGAGTCAGAAAGACTCATCTTCCTGAGTTCAAATCTGTCCTCAGACACTTACTAGCTGGGTGATCCTGGGCAAATCACTTAATCCTGTTTACCTCAGTTCCCTCTAAGCAACTGGAGAAAGAAATAGCAAACCGCTACAATATCTCTGCCAAGAAAACCCCAAATTAAGTTATGATGTCAGAAATGGCTGAACAACAAAATTGGTTTTATTTTCTATTAAACACACCATTAGGCTTTGGTGTTCCTAATTGTATGGAGCCATGTTGTACATAATGGATACTGTTACTCTGTTAGAAGTATTCTTCCATCTACTGGTCAAATAAGCAAGATTTCTTTTCATCTTTCTAGTATTCAGATCCAATTTACTAGATTAAAAAATGCAAAGTTTTCAGTGTATTTAGAAATGCTTAAGGAATGTCAGAGTCTGACTGCTTATAACAAAGAAGGAAAACTATAGCATACACTATTTCCACAAAATACATAAATATGTTATATATGTACACCTCTCTCTCTCTCTCTATACATACACACACACACACACACATATACATATATATGAACAAAAAGCTTAGAGATCTAAATAGAATCAGTGACTTCAAAAGTGGAGGGAGGAAAAAAATCTTTAAAAATCTGTAATATTTTAAAAGACATTTTTGGGATGAGATCTTAGGAATTCTGATAGCCTAAAAATGGAATCTTACCTCCCAAATACTTCCCCAACACCACACATCTGAATTTTAAATTTTATTATATTGAAGGAAATTCTAGCCTTTACAGTAGGGGTTCTTAACCTGGGGTTTGTAAATTGAAAAAAAAATGATAACTGTACTTCTAGTTTATGGCTTTAAAATATTATTCTGAGAAAGGGTTCATAGACTTTATCAAATTGCTAAAATAGTCCATTAATAAAATAGGTTAAGAATTTCCTGCTTTCAAGAGTCATTTGTATTAGTAAGTACTTTCTTTTAAAAACTGCAAATAACTTTGGAAAGATTAGTAAGCTAACAATAAGTTACATCATGATGTGAATTAGACTGGTCAGGTTTTAATTCCTAAAACTTAGCTAGCATGAAGACATTCGAATGAGGGGAAAGAGAAGCCAGGGGTTGGGAGGAGGTATAGAAAGGGAGGTGGGATGAACTTTGCCTGTTTCAAAATTTTGCCTAGGACTGACCTTGTGCCAAGGAAAGATGGAGAAAGTTCATCGAATTATCTTTTCTTCCCCTCTGGATGACTTCCTGATTCTAAAACCCCGAAAGAGATTATATAGGTTTTTGCGAATTGACTGGACCACCTAAATCATCAAAATGGCTCTATGGTAAAAAATTCTCACATGTTCCAAATCAACTTTTGTAACAAAGCCTATTTACAATTAGAGAGAAAAATCACTGTCACCTCTTCTTTTTTTTAGTGGAACTAAATGGAATTATGGAACTCAGGAATTTTGTGCCAACCTTCATGCACACAGAGAGTGCTAACTTCTGAATCTGATTTTTATTAATTTCTTTACCAAGCATATGGTATACACTACCTGATCCACAGTGAAGGCTCAGGAGCTGCTAGTCCCAAACTACTTGCGCTGGAAACTCACTTTGATTTACGATCTATTTAGAACTCAAGACTGATACTACCCAAATAAAACAGAGAACAGAAATTGTTTGCACAAAGAGTGTATTGTGCCAATTTATTATAGAATGCAGTTTAAAAAAAATGATGTTTCAAGGTTAGGTTCTCCAATTAAAAACCACAAAACTAGAAACACTTGAACAGCTATGTAATGGTGGTTTTTCCTCCTGGTATGTTGTAAACAGAATTCTGAGAGCATTTCACTACATTCTTCATCGGAGTAACTAAAGAGTAGCTCCCAAACTTATCTGCTCCTTTAGGGAAACCATATTTCAAATTTCTGAGGCATGCATTGTTATTTGGCATTAAGTACTTCAACATGAAACACTTTGCTATGGCATTATAAGTCCAAAACGTAATACTTATTTACTGGACGCACACACTTCAACTAGGAGAAAAATGACATGTAGATAGAATTCCACTTGAAATTTGGGGAAAGGCACTGCATCCCTCTTCTATAATCACACAGTTACTATCCACTTCACATGCTTTGAACCCAAGCTCTGTTAAAAATGTTTTAACAGCATCTTCTACAACATACAGATACACATGTAATTATGCTTTGCAATAGTCTTCCATTGCCATATTTTCACCCAGCTATACACAGCTATGAATATACTTTAACAACTTTATTTACAAGTTTTAAGTTTATTTTCATATTTCAGTGGAAAAAAAAATCAAAATATTTGCGCCAATATTCCCCAGATAGGCCTACAGCTAGCATTCATATTTTAACAAACATTAAATAAACCCAAATCCCAACAAAAATATACCTAAACTAAGACTACCCATTTGCTAAATTGTGCAATAAAAATGCTATTTTCTTAATTCTTCAAGCTAAATCCCACATATGAATATTAAAATCCAGATCAATTTCTTTTGGAAAAGTTACCTATGGCACCAACTAAGATGTCAGTGAATGCACTCCAGCTGTAAATCCAATGTCACTAAAAACAGAGGACTAGGATCTGGAAGGGTAATAAATATTAAAGGCTTTCTCAGAATGTAAAACAGCAAAGAAACTCAATAAGAGGCTGACACAGAAGTTAGTTTGGAAAGTCAGTAACTACACATGCACAAAGTAAGAAAACAGACGGAAAAAGAAAAGATTTCCAAATTCCCACACTGTATGTTTTTTTAAACAACGCTATTGCACTATGTATCCCACACAATGACTGCAGCCCACCCGATGATGAATTCTATCACTGTAGATTGTGTAGCAACATAAAGCTCTCCCCACACCTGTGATCTTTTTTCTCTGAAACAAAACAAAAACAAAAAACCAGAACATCCCACCTGAAAAGAACAAGTACAAGTGTCACTTATGGACGTTTTCAATTCTTCCCCAAATGTCTGATCATCATTAACTCAGTAATGGACATAAGGCCATTCTAGGGCTCCATGAACACTAAGTGATGTGCAGCACTGAGAACAAGGAAACAGGCAGCTCCTTGATTCTTTTCTGAGCAACATGAACTGGAAATCTGGCCACAGCGACCCATCGTTGTTGCCACCACAAAAACCATGACCTGACATTTCCACAGTAAAAGATTACTCCCTATGAATGAACAGTGGTTTGGAATTAATCTGCGCCATCATGCCAGTTCAGCTTAAATGAATAGGAGTGTACTCTGGTCTTCTTGTCTGAATAATTTTTGGTTTGGGCTTCTTCATTCCTTCAGCCTCATCATCCTCTTCATTCTCCTGATCACTCTCACACACGTGGACCACCACGCTGGGCGTGGTGTCGGTGGCTGCATGCAATTCATATTTTTCACCTGTGAGTAGAGAACAATCACAGGACATGTTAGAAATGTCCCTCCCAAATGTGAAGATAAAACCAAGATGGAAATGGAAATGGAACTGGTCAATGGAAATGCTGCTGGTTAGAGTACACATCAGTTTGAGTAACTGGCCAAGGGAAAATGAATAAATTTAGGGAGATGGGTATTTGTCATGGCTAGACCAGGAATTCTTAGCCTTTTTTGTGTGTAATGAATCCTCTGAAGACCTACAGACAGAATATTTCTAAATGTATAAAATAAAATACATAGATAATGAAGGAAACTAGTTATACTGAAATATGTATTTCAATCTAAAAATTTTAAAAACAAATTCATGAACCCTAGATTAAGAATTAGATTCTGCAATTTGCTGTATTTGGTGAATTATTCCTAAAAAGCAAGAATAATAAAAAACCTTCTTCCAAAGCACCCAAATCTTCTGAAATAAAAAGAAATCTGCAGCTCATTTTTAATGATGTAATGACAGAAAAAAAAATTGACCACAGACCTCTGAAGAGGTTTATTTTGTACTCTGAGACAAGCTGACAAACTCTAGGTGACTACCAATTTCGTCTTTTCAGTAACCAAAGGACATTTCATTCTTACTGCTCAAGTGTATTTGTGAAACAGTCAAAACTTTAATACTTTTGAGGACTTATCCCTGTATCAATGCTTTCTCCTTTGAAAAAGACAGCCAATTACCTATCTATGCCATGGGTTGCTTTGTGTTCAATCCTTTTGCAGCCAACCTGCTAATGCGCGGTTTTTTAATTTAGTGAGGTTTGTCCTTCAGACAAGTAGCCCATCCCTGGGCCTATAGCTGAAACCTTTCTGTCTCACTAGATCATGTCAGTACATGTATTCCACTAAGACAGCCTGGAAATTGCAGGGTCACTTGCATGCTACAATGAGGCAACACAGGACTTCAGTGGAGGATCCAATACCTGGCATAGTGCTTTACATACATCAGGGACTTAGAAGAAAGGCGATGCGAACGTGGGCTATCTGAATTTTAACATTTTCCCCAACGTCCTTCTCCCCTCACCTTCTTTTGCTTTTCTCCCTAGACTTCTTCCACTGTTACATACCTGGCCCTAGTTTGGAGATAGCATATAAAAGATCATAATTAATGACTGGAGTAGCATCTTCCACTTGTTTCCAGCCAACAGGTGGAGAGGCAGGAGGAGAAATCAAAAACTGCTTGTCTGGATTAGGTGGAGCCAAGTGTGAGCTTCCTATGTGCAAAGTCTAAAGAGAAAAGAACATCAACATGAACATTTTCAGAAGAGCAAGCAATTAAAGCATATGAACAAGCCTCTCTCATTATACTATAATCTATTGTACGATAAACTATTAAATATAACTGAAATGCCTGAAAAGACAGTTGTGAAACTAAAAAAAAATGCTCAAACGTAAAAACACTTGTGAATCAAGTAATAAATCTAAAGCGACTTTACCATGGTCTGGGAAAAAGATCCTTAAACAAGTCATATTGTCTGATCAGCTGCGTGACTGCGGGCAAACCACTGAAACTTTCTGAGTCCCAGTTTTCAAATCTTGCGCTTAACAATAAATAATAAATGAGGACAAAAATCCCTGCACTACCTTCCCCAACGGTGTACTGTGGGCATATGAAATAACGTATGTCAATATGATATAATCACATTACTAAATAAATATATGCAAGCTTTTAAAAAATAATTATTCGACATTTAGAGCACCCTCTTAGTTAGTAAAGCTTACAGGTATAGATCAGGAGTTCTTAATCTTTTTTGGTGCTCTTTGGCAGTCTGAGGAAGCCTGTGGACTCTTTCTCAGAATAAGATTTGTGTTGACTCCTTTCATAATGGAAGAAAATGTTAAATTTTAATAAGTTAGTGAAAATAAATAATTTTTTCTAGGTCCACTAAGTTCATGGACCCCTGAACTCTATCCATACACCAAGCAGACTCCAGGTTAACTGCCCCTGGAGGAGCTTTAGTAATTATGCTGAAATCATGTACCCATCTTGATAAGGGGGTAGATGGCATAAGGTGAGGTAGCCAAAAGATGATAAGAAGGGAGTAATTTGACAGTAAAAGACTAAGATCATTGGGAACCGTTGGTCAAGAGGCAGAGGGCTGACTCCTAATTTGAAGAGAAAGGCTCACTAGCATTACATCTGAAGAGACTTGACATTTTAGATCTTTGCTTTTGTTAGTTAACAATCCTCCACTAAAAACCCATTTCTTGAGCCCCCATTGAAATACATCCCACCCTACTGAAATAACTAACATAATTAGGAAGATGGAAAACTTATACTAAAACTTTTTCCTTGAACTTAGGAGTAACATTTCCAAAACTCGTTCCCTTAACACTCTCTTTCCTTGGCCCTTTGGGATTACTCTCAATGTATTATTATTGTTAATAGCACAGGATAGTGGAAAGAGCATTGGACTTAGATATCAGACAAAGTGGGGCCTAGGCTGGTGACCCATACAGACAGAAGGACCTTTTCAGAAACTGGCAAAACAGAAGAGAAGGGAAAATGGGAAGGATCCATAAATAAAAAACAGAAAAAGTTGGATGATAGTGCCTCCACCTGGTACATTACTTTGGGCAAGTAATAAATTCTTTAGGTCTCGGGTTACAATTGTAACACTAACTCATGACATATGCAGCCTAAAAGCAGTAATGATAATATATAATACAATCATGTATATAACAATAATAGAGCTTATAAAGGCTTACAAATTAAGAAATTATGAAAAACCTATTGTGTTTATTATGACTTAGTTATTATCCTTCTCGTGCTCATCAGTGTCATAATGACAAAGCTCCTGATGGTGGTGAATGGGGAGCTCATGTGCCTCCTCAGAATAGAGTGCAGGCACAATTAAAATTGCATTAAAAACATACTATTTGTTTTGGGTGTGACCTTTTTTATGGTTAGAACAGTTGGCTTTAAGGATACACACATACACATATATGTATATGTCTGCCAGGCCTAGACTAGTTATGTAAATAAAGTTATTTTCTAACTCATAGTTTTTGGAGCAGTTTTATTCCTGAAGATGCAGAGTAAGAAAAAATGAATGCTGCTTAATACCCTTGGATTTAGTGGCACTATTATTTGGACTATAATTAAAGGATGTTATTAATAGCCTCCAGAAAGATGTAAATATTAAATCTATTACTATATTTATGTTTATTATAGTTACATTATGTATTTATATGATATATTTGCATACAATGTATTTATATTTTATATTTATACATAATTATATAATATATTATAGCCTAATGTATCATATTTTTATATATTTTTATATATTTATATAATTATATATTTATATAAATATAAATAATATTAAATAAAATTATTTAAACAGCATTCTTGTAATTGAAAAAGATGGGAAACAATCTGAATGTCTAATGATCAGGGAATAACTGAACAAACTGTGGTATATGAACATAACGTAATATTGCATTATGTGGTTAGTAGTGTGCAACTCTTCATGACTCTTATTGGGGTTTTCTTGGAAAAGGTAATAGAGTGCTTCGCCATTTCCCTTCGCAGCTCATTTTACAGATTAGGAACTGAGGCAAACAGGGGCAAGCGACTTGCTCTGGGTCACACAGCTAGTAAAAGTCTGAGGTCAGATTTGAACTCAGGAAGATGACCCTTCTTGATTCCAAGCCCTCCACCAAGCTGCCCAAGTATATCATAAGAAATAGCAGAGATGAAGACTATAAAGAAATGTGGCAAGATTTAAATGAAATAGAGAGTGAAGAAAGTAGCTAAAAAGCAGGATGATACACAAGTTACAAGAGAGTACACAGATTTCGGTTGTTGGTGGAAAGTAGGGCAAAGGCCGCCAGTTCCACTTGACCTCAGTCTTTCTCCTTAGTTAATTTGTCAGCAGAGGGCAGCAGCTGTTCAGCAAAAAAGCTCAGAAAAGAGGAGGATGACGATGTGTCATCCGAGCATGTTGGTGGCTCTGCAGTGTCAGACTCTGCATATATGTGCCTTCCCTCCCACAAACGACTGTACCACAATATCATGACCAGAGAACACACACAGAGGGACACACATGTGGCACAATGTGGTGAGGACACTCTCTATCTCCTGCAAAGTGGATGGCTTCCTCTGGTGTTAACATCATCACCCTGCTCTCTGCTGGGTGTCTTTGCTGAGCTGCTGCTGCTCTCTGCTAATGATGAGTGGTAATGTGGTTTCTTCATCTGCCTTCTTTTTGTATGTTTTCCCAGCAGGGAAGCTTCTTCACTTGGCTGCTAATGCTCTGTGCTGAGACTGACTGACCTTCAGGTGATGCTGTTTCTTCCCTATAGAATTCATAGGGCTGGCCAGTCCTTTAGCTTCACAGTCCCAGCTAGCTTTAGCTTTTTTTGCAGTGCAAACCTTAGCTAAACAAGCCAAAATAGCTAGAAAGAGAAGGCCTTAAGCATATTTGAGTCTATTATTTAACTCCTATTCTCCTGTGGCTGCTTAGAGTTGCTTGGCATAAACTCATTTCAGTTATGGTCTGAAGTTCCTTTTAATTTCCTTCAAAAGTTGAGCACCAGCCTGAATCCCTTTCAAATTATATTGCACTTAGCAAATTGTAAAAGAGCTGAGTGGAGCTGGAATGAGAAGTTTTTCATCTCTCCATAATCCTCCAGGTTGCCATGCAAAACAACTCAGTAGAAGAACTGAAAAGGGGAGGGTGGATCTGCCTGAGATAGTAGTGCCTTTGCCGTACTTCCCATAATCAATCAAATCATGGTACTCTCTACATATGAAAATAATACAATAGCAACAACATCTGAAAAACATAAAAAAAAAAAATGAGAGCACATGTAAATAAATATGACAAATCTGATATTACTTTGTTGATGTCAATTTGTGTATTTAGGATACACTATAAATGTTGAAAAGCTTATAATTTAATGTATGATCTTTTGGCTTTTGTTTATGAAAGTGAGATTGTGTTTGTTGAAAGTTTATATCAAATTTATATAAGAGAAGATTTAAAGAAAAAAATGAACGAAATCTGTATTATTTTCTACTTCCTTCCATAAATCATCATTATACACAGTCACTCTATTTACTTATTTCTACTGATTTCAAACATACCTCAAAATATTCTAACTACCCATACTTTTATGTTCTCTGTAAACAAAACAAAATGTGACCTGCCCACCATAGACGGGCTTAAAAGTGTGACACAGGTTTCTTTCTTGAGTCATCACCAAATCAGTTCATAAATTGTAGTAGCAGAACACCTGGTAATAGAAGGTGAGGGGGGGGGGCAGGGTGTGCGCACATGCAGAGGGAGTCATATTTTAGAAGAATACTCTGTATTTATTCCAACTTACCTGAGCAAAATATAATTTCATTTCCTTCCCAAGAAACTCAGTCTTATGGAGTTGCAGTCGCGCATCTGCTGCAGACAGTGGGTTACTGAAGTTTATTCGTACTCGTTTGAAGCTCTTAAAATACTGAAATGTGATGTCCTTGTCATATGTTCTAAAGAGAGATTCAAATTTGGCCTGAAAAATGACAAAAAGAGCAGTTATTAAATCTCAGCAAATTTTTCAAGGTTTTAAATAACTGACAATATATAGGGGAACTCAGCTAGCTTGAGCTGTTCCCAATAATTTTAGGAACTGACAAATTTTTATTTCCTTCAGTAATGGAAGGACAGAAATTTAGGCTTCCCATTCTGATAAAATATTGTAATACAGCCTCCCAATAAGAATTGATATGCAGTCTTTCATTTTGTGATTGATCTCTCTCATTCTACCTTGACTCCCCTGGGAAACCTGGGAAATCAGGAACAAGGTGTTTCCTAATCTCCATCTGGAAATTCTCAAATTTCCTTAATTTAATGTAGCTTAAGTTTATTGATTTTCAGAATGTACCCTTTATATTTGGCTGAATTAAAAACCCCATATTTAAGGCTCACTTCTATGTGTTTTTGTGGAAATATGCAGAACAACTATTTGCTGAAACCACCATTTGCAGAATGGTACCACCCAAATGTAGAGAACCATTTTATGCAAGACTTAAAAAATAATAATGCCAATCTAAATCCATTTTGATGAAAAATAAGTTTAAAACAAATTAATGAAAAAGTATTTCTAATTTGGTAGAGGGAATTAAAAATTTGTCTATTTTATCCTTTCACTCATTATTAACAAAATAATAAGGGGTTAAAAATAATGTAAAACAAATAGTTTCTGAAGACATACTGATTTTAGACTACTTATACATTTTTGCCTCTCTGAACTGTTATGTAGATGCATAATTATTGTGCAATGGCATGAGACCTTAGAAATAAAACTTATTTGATTTATTATTAGAAGTTTATAGATAGAATACAGACCATATTATTTCATTTAAATGCTGATAACATCAATGTTCTCATTAAAAATCCACTTTTAAGAGCTCATCTAAATTTGGCAGTATATTATTACCCCCAAAAGCAATTTATCATAATCTAACATGGGGAGCAAACAAAAGACACTGTGAAGCTATAAAGAAATGAACCAAGAAAAGAAGAGCTAGAAGGTATCTAAGAGAGATCCAATCTGACCCTAATCCCTTCCCCTAATGGTATTCTTCCCTTTTTCTAGTATTCCCAGAACACTTGATCCTTTCCTTTGTCTCTTTCCCTTGCTTCTTTCTTGCCCAGGTTTATATTGTATTGCTTTGCTTACATGTGATATCCCACCTTCTACCCTGCCTCAAGAATGTGAGCTCCTTGAGGACACAGATTATTTCATTTTTGCTTTTGCATCGCTAGCATATAGCATGGTATCTTACTTTAAAAGTATCTGTAGAAACCTTATATTTTACTTTTTACAACAATAATAATAGCTAGCATCTCTATAGTGCTCTGAAGTTTTGCAAAATGCTTTACACTTGTTATCTCATTTGATCCCCAAACTCCTGGGAGGTAGATACTATTACCATTTTAATGTTATAGATGAAAAGTTAAAGGTCTAACAGAAGTTAAAGGTCTAAGAAGGGATTCAAACTCCCATTTTCTTGTCTTCAAATCCAGCATCCTATGCACTGTACCATGATAAGGTGACTTCTATTTATATCCATTCATATTTCTTCCCAAGTATTCTTAAGAAAGTAACACAAATTGTAAATTCACAGAATGTTAGAGAACATCTAGACTGAGCCTCTTATTTTTTTTCCCAATGAGATTAGAGTTAGCACTACGAATGAAAGTCCAGGGACCCTGATTTACAATGTTTGGTTTACATTACAGAGCTATAACAGGTATAAGATCAAGATTCCCAATAAGCAGACCAGTTAAGACTGGTGGACTGGGCACTAATCCTTACCCCTCCCTCCCTGCTATTGGATCATTTCTTTATTAATTCTCTATCAGAGTTCTAAGGTAATCAAGGTGTATGTTTTGATAATTCCTAATTAACAGAAATGCACACTATCTCTCACTAATCACTTAACTTCAAGCCTCCACCCTAGTTAATAAATAAACTAGAAAAATCTCTTTTCTCATATGCTTTTGTTCCTCTATCTCAAACCCCTGCTCTTATCGGTTAAACAACGTCAATGCTAGTGGTCACATAATTTATTCCAGCAGCAAACAACCACACAAAAACATAAATAAGTATTTATAATGCATTGACAGTGAGAAAATTCACAGTCTGTTTGTGTTCTTCTAAAGCAGAGGGAAACCAGTGTAACAGAACTCTCACCAACACTGCCATTGAATTCTTCTCAACTTGAAATATAGTTCTCTCAGTATAGTAATTAATAATCAAGTCTTTGAGGAATTCTCTTTAAGGTGTCTCTTCTAAATGAGAGCTAAAATCCAGTCTTTCATAGGGTCTCTTCAGGTTCTCCCTCAAAACAATTTAAACTCTGCTAGTCTTTGAATTGACTCTTGACCTCAGATTCAATCTCTCCCAAGAATAAATAATAGCTAAACTCTCTCAGTCCTTGAACGTACTTTTAACAGATGATGGATAACTCCTTCAATCCCAATCTTTCACAGGAATGAATGTTAACCTCTACTCATCCCAGTTCTGTCAGCAGGTGACAACTAACTTGCAATTTTTCTTTTCAGGAAACAGCAGTTTAAATTTTGTACTTTGGTCTCCTTATACTGCAGTGAATTGCTAGTTCTCTCCAAGAGACCCTTGTTTATTAAAGTTATAGTAGCAACATCTCTGTGGGAGAGGCAGTTGAAACTGATTGTAAAAAAAAATATATCTATCTATTCATCCATCTATCTACTATCTATCATCTGTTTTTTAAGATATTTCTGTCCAAAATAAACAAAATTGATTTAGACTAACAGAAAAGACATATGGATTCTCAACGTGCCAGATAAGCTCCTTTGCTTCCATCACAGGATAATATCCCATATCATTCTGATTTGTGTACATGTCAAATCCTCACCCACAAGAAGAATGTAAACTCCTTGATGACAGACTTTTCATTTTTATTTCATTTTTATTTTATTTTTAATCTCCAGAAATTAATTGTATTAATGTAACTTATCTATACAGAATTGTGCTTGTGCTAAGGGAGATGAAAAAAAAAATCACCCAAGAAGAGGGAACGGATTTACTTTAAATAGTCATGTCAGTAAAAAACAAGAATTCATTGCCTCTGTAGTGTGTTTACTCCCTTCCTGGATTTACGGGGATATACCTAAAGGAATGGATAGAAAGAAAAGGCAGGGCTTAGAGCTTACTGTTTTACCCTCATAATGAACAAGGGATAAATCAGCAGCTGTCACCTACATACTGAGGAATTTTGGTATACAGTGTCTATTATATGTGTTTATTGAAAAATAAGAACAGTGATACAAACTTGATTTGCTCAATGCTATCCTAGATCTCTTTTATTTCTACAATTTATAATTCATATATACACACACATATGTTTGGGTTATATGATAAAAGTGTTTCAGCTGCAAGTGTATTGCTAAGTCTTTTCTCCTGCAACATAGGCAAAATTCAAGTGGAAATGTGGGCTTAGTCAATCTGTAATTGTACATGATCTCATAAATGGATATCATGACTGTTCAATTATAATTGAATTCATAGTTAAGAATAGGTGACATTAAAACAGAAGACACAAGAAAACAGTCATAGAAAAGGAAATGATAAATTCCTAGAATGTATGCCTTGTACTGATAATGACTTATCATCACTATTCCCTTAAATACAACCAACTTTTTTCTTGTAGAGGTCATGATAATTCCTGCAAAGTATGAACAAGATTATATATTGCTATGCTTTGTCACGCTATCATTTTTTAAGCAATCAAAAACTACATCACTGATTTAGTCATATCTTCTTGGAAAGCTGTTGGACTTAGAAGTTCAGTCCACACTTGCTGTAAGGGAGGGAAGTGCAGGAAATACATCCTGGGTGAGGGATGATATCAGAGAGAATGAGAAAGTATATTGGAGAGTTAGGGAGGAATCAGGAGTTCTTGGCCCCTCCAAGACTGCCTTGTTAGAGGCTATTGGGAGGGAAAGGCTGGCAGCTGCCTTCCTTGCCTCAACTACTCTCCTCTATCCTCTCAGGGGAGAGGCTTAGCTTCTAGTTTCAGTCCTAGGGCTCTCCATGCATATAGTTTCATATATATATATATAAAACATCTAAATATCAATTAGTATTTGTACAAATTAGATTAGAATATTATAGCCTCTGGAGGGGATGGAGCTAAGATAGTGGAGAGAAGACAAGGAATCACCTGAGTTCTTCCCCAAATTCCTCCAAAGATCTTTAGATAATTCCCTGAAACAAACCTTGGAGTGGTAGAACCCACAAAAGGATGAGGTGAGAATGGAGTACAGTCCAGTATAGGCCACACCAGTGCAGACCAGGTCCCAGCAAACCAGGAGCTGGTCTTGGGACAGAATGCATCAGCAGCTGCAGCGGCTGCTTCCAGCTCTCAGCCCACAGACAGTAATGGGGCCAAACAACTGATCAGAAGGAGATTACAGGGGTCTCTTTGCTGGCACTGGGGGCAGGACTCTGTTGCTTTGCCCATATTCAGATGCAGGTGGCAGTCTGGCTGGCAGTCCCAGGGTGAGGAGGAGCACTAGCACATCACAGATTGAGGTTGCAATGGAACAGTTCCAAGGCAGAAATGAGTGTTTATGGTCACTCACAGACCAAAGCACAGGTCAGAAGAGTAGTAAATGCACTTCTTCTTAGATCATACCTCCTTGGGAGAACTGAAAACATACAGGTCCCTAGAATTATCTCTGAAAACAGCTGAGGCTTGGGAGAGTGTGCCCTCTACCCTGGAAGCAGAGTCCCATTTTAGCAAAGACTTAAAAGCAAAGAAATTGAGCTGGGAAAATGAGCAAACAGAAAAAGAATTCTGACCATAGAAAGGTGACAAGGAAGGTCAAAACACGCACTCAGAAGAAGATGGTAAAGTCAAAATGCTGACATTCAAAGCCTCCAAGAAAAATATGGATTAGTCTCAGGTTACGTAAGAATTCAAAAAGGATTTTAAAAATCAACAAAGAGAGGTAGAGGAAAAAATGGAAAGAGAAATGAGAGTGATGCAAGAAAATCATGAAAAAAAGTCAACAGCTCAGTAAAAGAGACAAAAAATACTGAAGAAAACACCTTAAAAAACAGAATAGGCCAAATGGTTAAAAAAAGGTTCAAAAATCCAATAAGGAGAAAAATGCACTGAAAAGCAGAATTGACCAATGAAAAAAGAGGCACAAAAATTCACTGCATAAAAGAATGCCTTTAAATTAGAAAGGAGCAAATGGGAGCTAATGACTCCATGAGACATCAAGAAACAATAAAAAAAAACAAAACAATAAAGAATGAAAAAAATAGAAGATAATGTGAAATATCTTAATAGAAAAACAACTGACCTGGAAAACAGATTCAGGAGAGATGATTTAAAAATTATTGGATTTCCTGAAAGCCATAATTTTAAAAAGAGCCTAGACATCATCTTTCAAGAAATTATCAAGGAAAACTTTCCTGACATTTTAGAACCAGAGGGTAAAACGGACATTGAAAGAATCTATCTCCTCCTGAAAAAGATTGCAAAATGAAAACTCCCAGGAATAATCTAGTCAAATTCCAGAATTCCCAGGTTAAGAAGAATATATCACAAGCAGCCAGAAAGAAGCAATTCAAATAGGAAGTAGGAAGAAAAGGAGATGGGGGGGGTGCAATGCCTGTAGAAAGGAGGGTAGATTGGGGGAGTAATAGTCAGAAACAAAACACTTTTGAGGAGGGACAGAGTGAAAGGAGAGAAAAAAACAGACTAAATGGGGGGAAATAAGATGGAGGGAAATACAATTAGCAATCATAACTGTGAAAAATTTTTTGAAGCAAGTTTCTCTGATAAAGGGCTCATCTCTCAAAAATAAGAGTCAAATTTATAAAAATAAGAGCCATTACCCAACTGACAAATGATCAAAAAATATAAACATTCAGTTTTCAAATGATGCAATCAAAGCTACTTATAGCCATATGAAAAAAACGCTCCAAATCACTATTCACTGGAGAAATGTAAATTAAAACAATACTGAGATACTACCTCATATCTAATAGGTATAAGGTTAATATGGCTAATAGGAGAGAAAAAGAGAAAGACAAATGTTGGGACAATTTACATACTAATGCACCATTAGTGGAACTGTGAACCGATTCATCCACTATGAAGAACAATTTAGAACTCTGTCCAAATATTTACAGCAGCTCTTTTCTGGTGGCAAAGAATTGGAAATTGAGGAGATGCCCATCAATTGGGGAAGGGCTGAACAATTTGTGGTATATGATTGTGACAGATTACTAATGTGATATAAGAAATGATGAGCTAGATCAAGAGAGACTACATGAACTGACGCAAACTGAAATGAGTAGAATCAGGAGAACACTGTTACACAGTAACAGCAACACTGCGCAATGATCAACTTTGATAGACTTAGATATTTACAGCAATACAATGATACAAGATAACTCTGAAAGACATCATGAAAAATACTATCCATCCACAGAAAAAGAACTGATGGAATCTGAATACAGATTGAAGCGTGCTTTTTTTTTAACTTTCTTTATATTTCTTAGATTTTTATTTTGGTCTGTTTTCTTTTATACGACTATTAAAGAAATATGATTTACATGATTACACCTGTATAACCTACATAAAAAAGAATATACAACCTCTGCCTTAAATAACATTACAATCAAAATAACAACATCTTACAAGCTTTATTTAGAGTTCATAAAGGCTTTTATATACATGGTATCACTAGATCCTTAGAACTGCCCTGTAAAGTAGCCAATATGAGTATTGTTATTACTTGCATATGAGTATTTGCATATGAGGAAACAGGCCCAGGGAGGTAAGTGACTTGGCTGAGTCATATAGTAAGGTCATATAGTAAGTGGAATAGCCAGCCAGTGCATTCATCTAGATATTTTGGACTTTGCTCCCTTCAAAGCCCAGATCAAGTGCTACTTCTACTGTAGCCCTTCCTCATTTTCCCAGGTGTTAAGTGTTCTTTCCTCCCTAATCATTTCCCCTTCTACAGTATACTTATTTGTACCCTCCCAGATGGGGTCTAATTAACTTTCTATTTTTGCCTTTGTACAACCAGGTCCTAGCACAATGCCTTGCAAATAAGTGAAGAATAATTTTGTTTGTTTGTCTGTTGTTGGTGCTATAAAAGATGTTGCCATTCAGTAAAGTGTTTATTCTATTTGTTAAGGGACAAATTTAAAGTAGCCTGTCAGGATTCATATAAAATCTAAAGTATTAAAGGCCAGTTAGCTAGATCCAAAGAAATGTTAACAGGCAAACTAGAAAGGGAAAAAATCCTATAAGGTAACAAAAATTATCTAGGTTTCACTGGGTGAGCCATTCCTTTGAATTTCATTAATTACCATAACTTCATTCACTAGAAAGCTATGCTTTTTAGTAAGGCACTAAGACTCCACATTTCAATGATTTACTGCGTTTTTTGATTTTATTATTATTTCTTCCTTCTTACAAACTAGAGATAGAAGCTGAGTGTTTAAGACAAAACAAAGCAAAACATTGGTCAGGTAAAGCCCATTTCCACAAAAAATGCAAACAATTTGCTCTCTTCAGATTGTCAACACTTTTTCATATCAGAGTTCTATTCCCCACCCCCAACCAAACAACACATTTTTGAGGAAAATTTACTGTCTTTTGTAACATATCCACAGACACAATGCTAACTTCTGTTTTCCCCCAAAAATTTCTTTCAATGTGTGCAGATAATTTTCAGATTTTAAAAATAAAATTATCTTAAACCCTTCAAATTCACACAATAGCAATGAGACTCAACCAAATGACTTTTTCCCAGAGCTAAACTTTTAAACCACATTAATTTTGGAAGCCTTACCCTGGTTTCACTTTCGCAGAAGACATCACTGTGTGCAACACAGGCAATCAAGGAGCTAAAACTGTAGTTAAAATTTTTAAAATGCATCTTGTCTCTTTTTTAACTGCTAATGGTAGCTAGAGAGAAAAGTAAAGTAAAGTCCCAAGTGGAGTGCTTTTTAAAGAAGCTACAAGTTCTTTTGGTAGAGAGCATTTATAAAGGAAAGCAGTCCAGCCCCTTGGGGAAAAAAAGAGTAGCTTTCAAAGGATCCTGTATGGGACAGCAAATTCCTGAATAAAGTCCTGCATGCTTACAGGCAGTCAGGGACAAAATGTAAGCTTCTACTGGAAAGAGGTGACGTCAGCACATTAGTCACTTTCCCTATGCTAATTAACTTTGCTTTGGGAGGATGGAAAAAACAGCTGAGGTTTGCACAGCAGCTGCTTTATCAACTCCTCTTGCAGCATAGTTTCCATTGGTAGTAATTCCATTCAGTGCTCAGACAACATGCTCCTCACTTGAATGGGATGGCTCTCCCTAAGATGGAAAATGTTACTGCAGAAAAGGACGAAGGTCTATGGCAGTAAATAGTAATTACCCTTAGGGGAAATCTCAAGGCTCTTGGAAACTTGGAAACAAATCTCAGCATTTTTGATCCTTGTGATTTCTGAAAAACTTGATGAAAGTTTCAAATTAAGAGATTAGAGGAAAGATTTTTGAAATCTGTCTCGATCAATAAACCTAACAGTGAAATTAATTCTGAAATATAATTTTTCTATATAACTTTTGACTGGATGAATGTTCCAATTACTATTCACTAAGTTGTGTTTCAATGCTTTATTAAGAAAAAAAAGGGTCCCTCAGTTTTTATTTCTACAAGAAGTCCTAAAAATTTCTTTTGAAAACCTTAAACTTGACCATTCTTATTGTCCGAAATCTAAAAGTATGCTGCTCCTGGAGACTTACGCAATGTGTGTTTGTGTACATATACATAAACATACATATATATCTATATATAAATATGTATGTATACACACACACATATATACGTATTTAAATCACACAATCATAAGACTTCTTTTTTAAGTTGCATGGGGAGAGAGCAAAGAGTCAGAATGCACAGCCTTACTTGAAGACCAAAGTTCGGATGGAATTTTTTTATGTAAGATTACACACAAGCTTGGGTGAACGTACTAGGACAGTTAGATTCTTTGCTCTTTCTACTTCAAAAGACTGAAACTCTTATGAAAATGTTAATTACTTTGCCGATTCAAAGTACTAACAAAGTACTTCCCTTCCTGGGCCCTTAACAGTTATTCCAATTTCCTTTTACAACCTATGTACAAGCACATTACTTTAAAAAGCTTTTATTCATTCATTCTGGAATGAAGCACAGAATGACATTTGAGCTTTCAAAGTAAAGGAGTGCTTGGGGTAGCAATCAGAATGTAAATTTTAAGATAAATTTTGAGGAATTCTTAAAACTTTGTGGGTGATTTAAAAACCAAACAAGACAAAAACTTAAAAGCAAATGTATCCCATCCAAAAAAGTGAAACATAATCATATTTAAAATGTTTAATTGTGATGCAGTTTGGCTGGTAAATCATGTACGTCATGTAGCCTCTGCTATGTCAATTAACCATCACTTTCAATGTGAAAAGATCTAAATGTACACATTCTAAAAGCTGCTGAAAAATAAAGGTCACACTGATCCCCATAGCCAATGCTGCTCTCTGAGGGTTGTTAGACTGCTTATTAGATTGCCTATTACTGAAGAACTTGCCATTTCATTGCCAACATTCAGCTGCTTAACCTGGACATAGATTTAGGGCTTGGGGTGGGGTGGAAGGAGGTGGAAAGGCATTCTGGTTCTTTTTTGGAAGCCTTTAACTTCATTCCACCCTTTCTGATTGGGCAGAAATGGCTTTGGAATGTCCTCCACCTACTCTACCATCTCTTTTTTTTTTCTCTCTTCTCTTCCTGTTATGTGGGGAAATATAAAACATTAAAAGTCAAAAAAGGCCTTTTTGATCCAAATGCTTCATTTGCAGGTGAAGGAATCGATCTATGTTCAAGAGATGCAAAGTGACATGTACAAGGTCACAAAGCAAAGCTGGCATGTGTCAAATTCTATCTCTAATCCAGTTTTCTATCCATTGTACCACATTGTTAAACAGAGATAGGAGGTAAAAGGTGGTCAGGGTTGATAGTCAGAGAACTGAAAATGTATATGAGAAGAAAAATAAGGAGGAAGAGGAAATTCTACCTTCTTTCCTCCTCTGAGCAAAGTTAACACACAAGTAAGCTTGAGGAAGAGCACTTACAGCACCAACAATGAACTTACATTTTTAGTTATGTTTTAGTTACTTTAGTTATTTGTTTGATGACACAGACAAAACAAATTAAACCATTTGGTACTGTAGGATTTTAGAATTAACATTCTATAAACAAGGGGCACACTTCTTAAATAAGGCTCCCTTTCAATACAAGCCAGCCTTTGATTCAAAGTGTCATTTAAATTGAGTTTGGCTGACTTTCAATTTCAGGTGAGATTCTGTCATTTAAAGTCCTAGCTTTCAATGACTAGTTACAATGATCTTGTAGTTGGGGGCTGGATTGACACACTTCCCATGGAGCAAGGACCCTTCTCTCATGCTCTGAACTCTTGCTACAGGACATGCTCAACCAAAGGCCTATGGCTGGTATCTGGATCCTTGTGACCACAGATTGTGCCAAAGATGACTGGTAACTGAGCCAGAAAGAAGATGCAACCAGTCAATCAATCAGGGAAGATTTATTAAGTACCTATAATGTGCCAGGCACCGTATTAAGAGCTTGAAATAACAGATAAAAAAAGTAAAAAGAGTCCCCACTGCCAAAGAGCACACAGTATGACAATGGAGACAACGTGCAAACAGCTATGTTCAAACAAGCCATATTCAGGATATACTGGAAATAATCTGCAGAGGGAAGGCACCAGAATTAGAAGCATCCAGCAGTCTCTGTTTCTTTTGAGGCTTTCACTGGGGCCTGCCATCTCTCCTCTGGACTCCTAGCAAAGAAGGGAGAGGATTTTCCTTTTCTGGGTACCTAGCAGCAGTTATGGCTACATGCGTATGTCAGTGAAAACCTGAACTTCTCTAGGTGAACTGGCAAGTGTATCTCAAGTCCTTAGCTGCCTCTGCTGCTCAGTATTTCTTTTCTGGGGCACACACAGGTGACAGAACAGTGCTATCCTAAGAGATGGATGTTTCCAGTCTTGGTGGCTCAGGAGAGCCAGCGGGAGCTGCTTCCTACAATGATACACTTCTCAGAAGAGGAGAGGACTGCCGACAGGAAGATTTTCTCAGTAACGGAACCATGTCATTAAAACATCTTGGAGCCACATATTATGTCATGCCTTCCTGGACAGGCAGATGATATGTACCTTGGATAAGCCAGCAAAATCTGAGGTGAAAGTAAGATACCTGTTCAGCAGTCCCATAGCATTTCATGCTTTTAAGTACTGACTTTCTGGAAGAGCATAATGGAGTATTATAAAAGAGTACTGAGAGTATTATGTTTTAGCATTAGTATATTAATAATGGAGTATAAATAAGAGTGTTATATTTTAAGTGCATGCTAATGTGCACTTAAGTCTTTTTTTTTGCTTTAAGAGCTTCTTTGGTGATAGAGGAAATAAACAGCTGTCTCAAAAATATTCTAATTACAGCTAGTATCTTTTTTTAAAAATATATAATTCATTTATTTTCAGTTTACAACATTCACTTCCACAAGATTTTGAATTCCAAATTTTCTCCTCATCTCTCCCCATCCCCTCACCACAGGACAGTGTATACCCATCTATCCCTTCCTCCAATCTCCTTCTATCACCCTCCTTCTCCCATCTCCCTCCCCTCTATATTCTTATAGAGCAAGATAGATTTCTACAACCCTATACGTTGTCTGTACATCTTATTTCCCAGATACATGCAGAAACAATTTTAACATTCATTTTCAAAGCTTTGAGTTCCATATTCTCTCCGTTCTTCCCTCCCCACTCACCTTCATAGGGAAAGCAAACAATCTGATGTAGATCATACATATGTCAGCTAATATCTTTTTGAAGAGACCCTGTGAATCCTCTTTCGGGAGAGACCCCAGACATAAGCCACACCTAAGAGTTATTTAAGAGATTTCTCTATGACTTTGGGGTTAAGGGTACAAATAGAGATAGCTGGTGATGGCAGTAGACTGAGTGCTAGGCCTGGATTCAGGAATACCTGAGTTCAAATCCACCCTCAGACACACCAACTTTGTGACCCTGAACAAGTCACTTAAAACATCTGTTTGCCTCAGTTTCCTCAACTGTAAAATGGGGATAATAATAGCACCTACCTTGAAGAGTTGTTGTAAGGGTCAAATAAGACAATATTTGTAAAAAGGGCTGAGCCTGTACCTGGCACACAGTAGGCACTATTATACATCCTTATTTTCTTTCACTTCTCTACAGAAAAAAAGTCTGAAGTCAAGTCAACAAACATTTATTAAGTGCGCACTGAATGCTAAGTGCTGGGGATAAAAAGAAAGGAAAAAAATAGTCCCTTTTCTCAAGAAGCTCATAGTCTGTTGAGGCACACAACACACCAACAATGTGTACATCCAAGACACATACAAGGTAAACTGGATATAATTTCAGAGAGGAAGGCCCTATGATTACGGAGGACTGGGAAAAGCTTCTTGCAGAAGGTAGGACTAGTCGAAACCTGGAGGAAGCCAGGAAGCTGAGATGAGGAGGTGCATTCCAGGCAGTGAAAATGTAGAGCTGAGATGAAGTGCTCTAATCCAGTCCTCCCACTACAATTCCATAATAGAAAGACCACTGACCTGAGAGTCAGGAGGATGAAGCTTTAGTTCTGGCAGTGCCACTGACTAGCTCTCTGAAAGGATTAAGTCACTTAATCCTTCTGGAGCTCAGTTTTCTCATCTATAAAATAAGGAATTTGGCCTAGCTGATAATTAAAGTTCCCTCTGGTTCATTTATTCTGTGATTCTTTGATACTGCTATAACCATCGCAGTGGTGATCTGTGTGAACTATCACCTTTAACTTATAGTCTCTCAGTTCTTTTTCCTGATAATATATTCCTTAGCTTTTAGACACAAACTTTGAAGTAGCTTGCCAAGTATTCACTAGCCTATGAAGAATGAAGATATATACAAAAAAAGTAAAAAAAACGATTTGGACACTGATATTGATTCAATTCTAAACGTAACTGTGATTCTATTATTTGTAAAATAATTATACTGTTTTCCCTGGTCTACTTTCCCTTCACAAAGGGCTGGTCTTGGAATCTAGGGGTATGATTGATTAAGACCCATGATGTTAATCATATCTATTGCAGGAATGGAGACTGCCAAGAAGTTTCTGTGTACTTAGGGGTAAGGAATTTTAGTGGGTCTAAGCAGGCAAATTCAGGAACTGAAAAGGTCAGAGGCAAGGGGCAGTGTTTGAAGGAAAAGCCGAGTCCACATCAGAAATCACAACAAGGTTTAACAAGGAGTAGTAAGGCTAAAAATAAATGTCACAAGTAAGACCAATAGGGCCTAGAGGTGGGATGAAGTTAGAGCCGTCAGGTTTTGGGACTGGACAAGAAATGAATGATCTCAGCGTGCTGTACTAGGTCTGCCTCATGGAGCAATGGGAGGGTTAAGCTGAGCTGTGTGGAGCCAGCCTTGTCTGAATTCTAAGCCCTCATCTTCCTTATAAGGCCATTTGGTATCCATTGCCTCCTGGCAATCAGACAGTCAGGTACATGCTTTGTTCTGGTTTGCAAGTATGATTTAAATAAGAATGGGAGCTTCCACAGTAATAGAACCATGTCATTACAACTTTTTGGAGCTGCATGTTAAACATGTTCTCAGAAGAGTGGAAGACAAAAACAAAAGGAGTGCTAACTGGCACTCCCTCCACCCCCCCAAAAAACCTCAAAAGGAGAACAAGTGCCCCTTAAATGTTTTGGTTGGCTCAAAACTTTAGAAAGTAACTAGAAACTTAATGTGTTTTTCCCTCATTAGGATTATAGAAATCACAAATACCTTTGATGTACTTTCTTGAACTTGTACAATGTCATTTCACATATATTTTCATTAAGAAATTTTGGGGCGTCATTTTCAATACAGCAACAAGGAAAAACTGAGGTTTGTGTTGAACTCCATCATTCCTATTATAGCATTCCTACAACCCAATTAAGGTTACCTCAGTTATTCCATTATAAAGCACAAGGAGTTTATAACTCTACCTAAAAATATGCTGTGGGCTGAGAACATATGCACAAATTAATTGACCAGAAAGAAAAAAAAGATTTTTGACTTCGATGTGCAAACTTAAACTGGGTGAATGAAGAACTCTTTCATGTTCTTACCCTCTTCCCTACCCCTAATCTAACACTGAGCTGTTTATGAAGCGCAATGACACACCACATTGACATCAAAGAGTGTCACCTGTTGCACTTAGCCTCAACTATGACAACTTCAATTTTATGTGAACTTTCTCTGAGTTAATAGGGCAATGTTATTTAGTATGTTCTTCCATTATTAGGTAAGGCAGTATTCTCCCCACTGTTGAGATCATACAAAATAAATATATTGTGTCATAATTCTTTTTCTCATAAGGTCAAAAATGGGATGTAGAGTGGTATAGGCTGAGCAGTAATAGTGTTGAATAGTTCACAGTATGGTAGAACAGATCAGAGGTATAAGCAAATGACTGAAGGAAAAAGTTAAAAATACAGTTTCATCAATAAAGGGGCTAAATACATTTTTCCCCATTAAAAAAGGGAGTAATTTCCATCTTAAGACTGGATACTCTTGGACAACCTTTTAAGATTCTACCTTGTTTGTTAAATTCTTTGTGTGTTTCTAATCCCATTAATCATACTTTACATTCCTGTTTTCAAGTTTCCTTATTACCTCAACCTTTCCTTAGTTGGTAAAGGTTACCCACTCTTCTGTAACTTATTGGAACCAACTGACCTTGGAATGTTTAAGATGAAATAAACAGCCAAAGGCGAATCATAAGGATAATTAATGATTCTGAAACTAGAAAGTGAGCATACTTGTGTAATATCTGTTTCAAAAGCCTCTTTCTACACATGCTGTAGTCACAGTTATGGTAGCTTTAACAGTCAAATGTGGAAACATTAACATGCTATGTTGTGGAAATGGGAGTTTTTCACTGTCAGTTTATAGACTGTTCAGAGTGGTGGCTTGAGAATAGAAAATAAATGTTTTATTGTCATGACTTGAAAGAAACTGGAGAAGACAGAGAGAAAGAAGATGGTAATGGAACTGATCAAATCCTTATTTTGCAAAGAAAACTTATTTGTTATCCTGAATGAAATGAATAGTGTGGAACTGTCTTCAGTCATAAGAGGGACAGTCAGAGGTGACTTTGGCTGTGACTACTCTTTGAGTTGTTGTTTCATCATGTCCATCTCTTCATGATCCCTTTTGGGGTGTTCTTGGCAGAGATACTGGAGTGGGATGCCATTTCCTTCTCCAGCTCATTTTAGAGATGAGGAACTGAGGCCTCAGGGTGACCTGCCCAGGGTTACATAGCCAGTAAGTGTCTGAGGATGGGTTTGAACTCATGAAGATGAGTCTTCCTGATTTCAAATCCAGTCCTTTATCTACTGTACTACTTAGTTGCCTACTCTCAGTTAAACACTATAAATAATTACCTGTTTTTCTTTTATTATTTATTTGTTGATATGTTGCTTACTCAGTAACTTCAGCATTTATTTAATCCAAGAAGAACAGGAGACTTTTCCATTTACTAAACAAATGTGACCTACCATTAGGACTCTGGGCTTAGCTAATTGGGAAATGTTGAAATGTTATTAATTAGTGGGGGAATATATAAATATACCCCTGAATTACCTTAAACTGAGGATAAGAAGACAAAATATGGTGTGGTAGGAGCTGTATTAGCTTTGTGTGAATAGTGAGGTGGGGTGCTGAGAGTTGTCATTTGATGAAGATGTACTGGGCTGCTGTGCCTAGGCTGTGATGGGGACATGTTTGCAGTCTCTTTTTTGGGGGACAACTGCCATAGTCCTTTATTCTTCCTCTCTTCTCTTTCAATCCTGTTTATTACTTATGTAACCTTAGAAAAATCACATCACCTCTTTGGGCTTCAGTTCCCTGGTCTACAAAATGAAGAAGTGAGACAATGACTGCTCCTTACCTCTTTTCTATGGGTAGTCCTGTTTCACATTCTATATATGAGGCAATAACTCAAGGAACGGATGAATTAGGGTGGTCCTGTGGAGGAAGGGAGGCATTTGGCTTCTTAAAATGCCTCTTTAAGTATAAAAGTTTCAGCCTGGGGAGAAACTTGTGTCAGAAACTTTCCCTGAATTCTTGTGGCCCTCTGGGGAATCTCTTCCTGATCTAGCTGTCTATTTGTTGTCCTTATCCTGGAGGAAGAAAGTAGTATTTTATCATGATTTATGTCCTTTTAAATTTCTTTTTAATTTCTTACTAGAAAAACTAATTTTAATTTCATTTTATGATCCACAATGCCTCACTGCATTTTAAATCTTGAACCTGAATTGCTTGCTGGACTGGCCCACTAGGCATGGAATGGGTCACATGGTGGTTCTGGTTGATCCTGTTTAATCCTGTAACATTTTTGGGAGAAAAAAGCGAAGCAACAGAAATTCATTTACTCAGAGATGAACTGAGCCAAAGCAACCCTAATTTGGGCCTGGCTGTTTGCTCTTTTTAGCATCTCCCTTCCTGGAGTGACTGTGCTCTGTTTACTTAAACTACTATAGCCTCCTTAGTTAGTGGATCTGGCCCGTGTGATCGGATCATAAGGATTAGTAGCTGGAAGGGATGGCCAAAGTCATTCAGTCTCACTTCTTCATTCTGTAGACCAGGGAACTGCAGCCCAAAAAGGTGATGTGATTTATCCAAGGTTACATAAGTAATAAATACCAGCTGGGATTCAAATCCAGGGCTTTTTCTATTTTTTCCACAACCTCCCACTGGCCAGTATGAGTTGTAAAGCCAGGATTCAAACTCGGGCAATGGCTCCAAATCCAATGCTATTCCTTTTCCATTACACCACTATTAACATTAAGGTGATGAGAAGATGGGACAATGGATTCACTGGGCTAACTTGTTCAACTAAACTTGGCATTTGCTCTTGGTTTGAGTCTCATGAAACATGAAGCACCTGAATATAGTTCTGACAAACCCAAACTGACTCATTCACAGGTTAAGTCATTTCCTTTAGATTTAAGCCTGATGGTCTGTTTTCCATGTTAAAGCCAGCCTAAACTTGAATCTTAAAGTAGTGTACTGGAAGCTAGGTGAGATCCAAGGTTAAGACAAAGTCCTTGCACTTGTAGGGCTCACAGTGTAGGAGAGGATGTGACGTATACACAGATAACTGTAACAAAACAGAATTATATAATAAGTACATAAAAGAGATGAAATGAGGTCCAAAGTGGTGAAAAGTGAAATAGGAACTGTGGTGAAAGAGGGAAAGGAAATCAGAGAAGATTTACAAAGATGTAGTATTTGAGTTAGGTTTCAAAACATCGGTAGTAATTCAGCAGGCAGAGGACAATATTATAGGCATAATAGCTTTGTATCTGTCTCTGAGTGAACATTAAACAATCAAAATGGTAGGAATCAGTCTCTAAGCTCCTCAAGAGGGGAGGCTGTCTCATCCTCATTTGGTATTTCTAGAGTCTAATATATACCTGGGCACAAATTGATAGAACACTAAAAGCTAAAAATTCATTATAATAGAAGGCAGTGAGGCAAGGAAAAAAAAGGATGTAAGTCTTTTGTCATATTTGGAATCTAAATAAAACCCTTTTAAAAAACTGAATCACATCCACCAAATAGTAATGAATGTCTCCTATGTGACAGGTGCAGTACTAGGTTCAAATGGTATCAAGACCCAGATAGAAGAATCCCTGGCTTTAAGGAGTTGGCCTTCATTAATTCTGCTAAGGATAATTTGCATCCACATCCATTTTTTGAGGCTCTCAAATTGTTTCTGCCAGATCAGAAATATGTAGGTAGAATTTTTATTACATTTACAGGTTGCTTCAATTCAGTTCTGCTCACAAGTTATGCAAAAAAGTCAGTATATTTCCTGTCAAAACACAAAAGACAAAATCAAATGTAAACACAAAACAAATATACCACACTTTGGATTAACCCTTAACCTCTAGAAAAGGAATTATGATAACAAAAAGGTAACTAAATGGCAGGGAACTGACACATGTCAGGAAGCAATTCATTCTTTCTAATAGTTTACAAAATAATCATCCCCACAGTGAGGATTAGTGGTGGCTGTTACTGGGAAAGGAAACCAAAAACTTATCTGGAGGCTAAGCTCAGGGTTTACAGAAAGTGAGTTTGTTTTTTTCCAAATTCTAATAGTGTTTAAACATTGTCTATTCAAGGAGATTTTTGCTGTTTTTTCTTCAGAAAATCTAGACAGTCCTATTAACATTTTGGCATGATCACTGATGATAAGAACTATCAAAAGAGTCATGACTGACTGTATTCCTTCTCCTTCAAATCTTTCCATTAGGCTGGGAATCAAGAGGTCTTGGGACTGCCCTGATCCTTCATACTCAGAGGGAAACCATCATAATGGTTTTCACTGGTTCCTCTGCAATGGTGAAATGAGGTGATTTCAAGGTCATCACATATGAGGACCAACTGAAGGAAGGGAGATGTCTTTGGAGAAGAGAAGATTTAGGGAGGGAACGTGATCGTTGTTTTCAAATATTTGAAAAGCTGTAACTCAGAAGAGGAAAATATTTCTACATGGTCCCAGGCGGTAAGAGAAGGAACAAAGGAACACATTTAGGTTTGACATAAGGAAAAATTCTCAAATATTCGATTTATTGAAAAGGGTAAAGGGATGACTCCAGAGCAAATGGGTTCCTGCTTACTGGAAACCTTTGAGTGATAGAATCTAGTTAAAAAACAAGCATTTATTAAGCAACTACTGTGTATCAAGCCTTGTTAACTGCTTGGTATACAAAGGCAAAAAGAAAAAAGGTCCCTGCTCTTAAGGAGCTCTTAAGGAGTTGAAAAAGGAGAGACAATAAGAAACAGGATATATACAGGGTAAGTTGGAGATAATCAAAAGAGGGGAGGCACTCCTACTAAAGGGCAATAAGGAAAAGCTTCTAAGAGAAGTAGGATTTTAACTGTCAGGGAAGCCAAGTAGAGATAAGGAAGGGATAAGGGACATCAAGTAAAAATGCCCAGACTTGGGAGAGAGAGTAGCCTGTGTGAGGGGCAGCAATGAGGCTAATGTCACTGAACCACAGAATACGTGAGTGTGAGTAATGTATAAAGAGACTAGAAATGTGGGAGAGAGGAGCTTTGTATAGAAGAGGAATCTGTAGTTACTCTGGGGGTAATAAGGAACAACTGGAGTTTTCTGAGTCCAAGGTGACATAGTTAAACTTGAGCTCTAGGCAGAGAAAGGATTGTAAGGGAATGAAATGTGAAGGCTACTACAGCCTAGGAGTGAGGTGATGAGAGCCTGTAGCAGCAGGCTAGCATGTCAGAAGAGAGAAGGGGTAAAGATAACAGGACTTGATAACACTGAATATGGGGGAGGGATGAGACAGAGTAAAGATCCGAGAATGTTGAGTTCCTATATATTAACATATTCCTAATAAAAGAATATTATTTGTAATTTCAAAGAGCTAGAAATAACTTAAATATTCAAAAGTTGGTGGGTGACTAACTGAATAAAATTAGATATAACAATATAACAGAATATTACCCACTAAAATTAGGATAAAAAGAGAATTGTAAAGAAATTTAGAAAGATATAAAATGGACCCAAAAAAACCACTATATATATTGATTACAACTATACATAATAGGTTTATTATTTTTATTTTAATATAAATTAATAATTTTAAAAATTATAAATTTTAATATCTAACACAGTAAATATTGATAGGATATAGTTTACATAAGTGAAAGTTCTTGCGGGGGGAGATGTTTCTCAATAACTTTTAATGGTATAAAGGGGTTCTAACACTAAAAATTTTGAGAACTGGTGCCACACTATGCATATACTGCTTCTCAGCAATGAAAAAAAACTGTAAACTAAAAAATACTAGAAAAATGTTACTGATATTTGTAGAATCACAGTATTTTTTATTTATAGACATTTTCTGACAGAGATAATATTGCCATTTACTTTAAAAGGCAGTTAATTAATTTTCAATCTAACTAAAATGACCACAAAAGTTGCCCCTCCATATAAAGTTTAAATTTACTTTCTAATAGATATAGACACCAGTAACAAGAGTGGCCCTTCATAGGGCCTTTATTTTAAAATTGTTATAAATGCTAGAGCAAGAAGAATGCTGTCCAGAAAAAATAAAAATTATCCAGCTTAAAATGAGATTTAATTTTTTTTTAAAGTTTAGAAATTCTCAAGGCAAAAACCAAAGGGTTTATTTAAAGAAGAAAAAAGCCCACATCTAAATTCAGTAGAAGTCAGAGGGTAAAACTGTAGCAAGAACAATTTAGTTACAACAATGGAATATTCCCTGAGGTATACATTTCACAAGAAACTGTATAATTCCATTTCAGATGTTAAAAAAATGTTGCATGGAATAATTGTGTTTTTCCTTTTGGGAAGGGAAATAGGAAAGGTGTATGTAGTTTTATCCATTAGAAGTTCTTAATTTACATGTACTACTCGGAAAGGAAAAAAAAAGAGTGGAGAAAATTAAGTCCAACCTTCATGATTAATATTATGTAAAGGCATGCCACTAAGAGGGCCTTCTGCTCCCACTAAGGTGGGGTGGGGGTGGCTCTGAACTCAAGCAGACTGAGTTTAGTCCTAGCCTTTTAGAAGTCTGGGGCTCTCTGGCTCATCATGATCCCACCATAAAGTACAACCCTGGGGGAAAATGTCTTTAAATAAGGTTTAGGAATGGTTCATGCCTGAGACCTCCTCAAAAGGGATTAACAGGATACAAAACAGATTAGGCATAGAGCTGCTATTTCCTCCATCATAAAAAAGAAATGTTTAAAATACAAAAAAAACTCATGAGCACAGTGACAAATACTTAAAGCATGGAACAGTAGTCCATCATACTTTATGCTCTCCTAGGAGACATATATATATATATATATATATATATATATATATATATATATATATATATATATGTGAAAGTTTAAAAACTTGAAATCAGAGGTATGTTGGTAAACGTTTAACAACAGGCACTATTAAAAAAAGTGAATATGAAAGACTTTTAAGCTTAATCTACATTATTGACATTTCTCCATCACTTACATCTAGAAAATTAACAAAACAATAAATCAAGCCCTGGTTTGCCAATTTCCCAGCGTGAATATGCTCTCAATGAAAATCGAAAAACTGATAGGAACTGGCGAGGTGGCATTATGGAAAGAGTGCCAGGCCAGGGGTCAGGAATACTCAATCTTTCTGCATGGCCTCAGATACTTACTAGCTGTGTGACCCTAAGATAGTCACTTAACCCTGTTTGTCTCAGTTTCCTCATCTGTAAAATGAGCTGGAGAAGGAAATGGCAAATCATTCCAGTATCTTTGCCAAGAAAACCCCAAATGGGGTCACAAATAGTCAGACACAACTGAAATAATTGAACAACATCAACAAAAGTTTGAGTTGACTCTAGCACACCTTTGCTTGAAATACTTTGTGAGATGGCAGAATAGGTATTTTCCTTTCATTTCAGATTTTTCACCATAGCAGTAACATGCTCATGGTCCTTGATGTATGTTCTGGCAAGCCAAGTATGCCTGACTTGGATTCAAACTCCTAGCACTGGTCATGTTCTTTGAGAAGTTCTTTTGGAGATTATTTTTGCCTGGTAAGACAACTAGCACCTGGATCCAGGAGACCCTGTCCTCTCAAACTAAGAAGTTAGCCACTAATGCTAGGAACAATCCTCTCAGGATCTCTCAGCAGCTTGTGCTCAGGGAAAGAAAATAGACAAAGCAGCCACAGGCTTGAGATAAAGTCTCAAGCATACCTGACAAACATGACTTCTTGCCATCTATGAGCAGCTGCCATTGCTACTAGGGATATTTCTTCCCTCCCCTTCCCACTCCCAGAAGTAGAGACACGAAGGGTCCCAACATTTTCAAAAGACAGTTCAGAAGTTTGGTCTCTTTTTAAGAGTGGGATTAAAAAAAGGGGGTGGGACCTATTTGTACAAAAACATTTATAGCAGCTCTTTTTATGGTGGTGTAGAACAGGAAATTGCAGAAATGCCCATAAGTTGGGGAATGGCTGAACAAGTCATGGTATATAATTGTGATGGAATATGACTGTGTACAAGAAATGACAAGCAGGATGATTTCAGAAAAACCCAGACAGTGGGGAATGGAATGGTTTATTTGCGTCAACTGGATTCAGGTGTGTTGGTAGAGGAGCTATGCTGTTGAATATGTTCCTTCCCCCCATTTCCACCACCTCTCCCTCGTCCCCCACCCCGCACTACAGACTCAGATGGTGAGAATGCTGAAACTCCCTTATCCACCTGAGCTCCTTCTTGGGTACTTGAAAGTTTCTGGGCATGGAGAAAATCTGTTTACCTTTATTTGTTTTAAATATTCACTTTGATTTTACAAACAGAATTAACTGACATTTTCTAGATATGATATGATCATTGGGAAATATGGATGGGAGAAAGCAATCAAGAATACTCCCCAGAGATAAGATGGTAACAGATCCAATCCTAAGATGTTATGATAGAAAAGCCATCTCTTATTGAAGACCTGGTACTAACAAAATGATAAGGAGAATTATAAACCTTTTGATATTACTTCCAGTAGTGAAGTATTTATTTACATGTGAAAATCCATTTACACAATGAGTCACTAGAATAGTGAGGAATAAGCAGGAATGCTTGTACAACCCTGTTCGCTACCCCGTCCTGTTAACACCTTTAAAACCTGTACACAGCATCACATGTGTAGTTGTCACTGCCACATTAAGAACCATGGGAGGAAGGTTGGATCCACCAAAGAATACATAATAAGGGCAAGTATGAAATGTCACCTCTTTAACTATTGCCTTTTCAATGTCAGAGGTGAACGGTGAAGTATTGCTTAACTAAATTAATCCAAAGATGTTTCCACTCTTAGTTTGCTCACCACAAACAATGTAAACTCCTTCTGAGTTGGGGAATCAAGGCATTTTTCTGAGGACAGATTAGGTCTTTGAGTTAAGTGAGTCTCAAGACTTTAGAAAAGAATATGACATTCTTAGTATTAAGTCTTCTAGTTAATAAAGATCAATAAGGTTTTACATTCTAATGTGAAAAAGGACTTCAAACTACAATACTGTAAAATATTCTTTTGCAATATTTCATATCATAGCTGAGGCCTTAGTGGTATATATTTCCACACCGATATTCATAATATTCAAGCTCCATGGAGCAGAAAGCTTTCAAAATAGAAAGACCTAGAAGAAGATCTATGGCAACAGAATGAGGTGAATATCTTCTCCATTCTTCCATCTGCTACTGGAGTTGTATCAAAGATGCCTTCCATGAGCTTACAGAAGATGAATTTATATTTTAATACCTTTATTCAACCACAAGAGCAATTATTTTAGCCATCCATGCAACAGTTCATTTAACGTTAAATAAAAATAGCATGATAGGGACTTCTCCCAGGACTACTTTCAGTCTACTTTGCTGGATCTTCATTCAGGTCATGCCCAGGTTCTCAAAGGCTCTGTCCTGGGCCCTCCACTCACCTGGTGATCACAACCGTGCCAATGGATTCAACTATCTTTACTTTGTAACTGATTTTCAGATTTATTTATCAAGCTTTAACCAAAGCTTGATACTTTTCTTCTCCAAGTAGGATTATGCTCAGTTTCATTTGGTAGATTATTCTTGGTTTGTAAGCCTACATTCTTTGCCTTCTGGAATCTCACTCCAAACTCTCCATTCCCTAATGACAGTGGCTACTAAATACTGTGGTTTCCATGGTACCAGAATTCTTCCTGGGCAAACAATACTCCCAAAGTAATATGATCTGGGAAGAGGTCTATTTGTTGTCCTGGTCTGAGCTCTGCAAGTTCCTGACCCAGATTTGAGTCCGTTGGCTTGTGTGTTGTTGAATTTTCAGGAGACTGCTCCTAGACTCAGTCTCTGTTAGCCTTCTAAGATGTTCTGTAGATTTAGAGTATCTGAGCTGTTAGTTCCTCTTTGCTCAGGAACTCCCACCCTGGTTATTCCACTGTAGGCTTATTCACTGGGCCAAAGGTTGCTGGGCGCAGAGTCACACAGTGATGTTTCTAGAACTTGTTCCATGCTTGATGCACAGTTAGGGCCCCTGCTGTCTTACTACTGCTCCTCTTTGTCCAGCACTAGTTCAGATCTCCTGGAGTCTCTTCTCTGACTTAGCACTTCATGTCTTGGTGTTCTGTCTTGGCCCTCTTTCCACCTTTGAGTGCAAGAATGCTCCTCACCACTGGGTAGACCCCTGACCAGTTCTGCGCACAGGGTCTGAAAAGCTTCTGTCTCCTTAAGATGCCCTAGGCTTCAAAAATGACTCACTGTAACTTTTTCTTGGTTTTCCTGATCAGAATTTGGTCTGGTGTGTTTTCTGGATCACAGAGGAGGTATATTAGGCAAAAATGCTTCCTCACTTGGCCTTCTTGTCTCTGCCTTGATTCTAGTTATCTTTATGTGCTATCCCCTATGCCTGTAACTAACTCTCTCCCTTCTCATCTCCACCCCCTAGATTCTGTGGCTTTCTTCACATCTCCTGTAGATTGAAAGCCTGAGGGTGAGGCACTATTTGGTACTACTAACCACTTGGAGTATGAGATTTGAGCGAACCTTTGAGTCCACTGAATCAAATGTCTTTATTTTACAAATAAAGGTATAGGTACAATAAGGTTAAGTGACTTGCTCAGGATTACACAGCTAATAAAGGCATAGCTGGTATTTAAGCTTAGGTCTCTTGACTCCAAATACAGTGTTCTTTCTACTATGCAATGTCTTTGTGCTTTAATCTGAGTGAAATAATATGTAAAGATGATAAAGTTCAATATTTTGATGCTAATGCAAGTATATTTCAGAAGTATAAAAAGAACAGAATGATGCATTGTGGCAAAAAGAACAATAATCCAGAAAGCAGGAAAGAGCTCTAATCCTTGTTCTGCCATGGGCCTACTGTGTGATCATAAACAAACTAATTAATCTTTCTGTTCAAGTTTGACCATTCATTAGTAGCAAATAATAACCTTTGCCTCTTTGTGTATTCCACAAATACATTTTGAGTTCCACTGTAACAAACTTTACAAGTTACTCTGAAACATAGACTTCATGGTGTCATACTGTTTTCAGTAAGAAGCTTTTCACAAGAATCTTTACAGATCTCAATCAAGGAATTACAACTGAAATAGGACCAGAAAAAAGTCATTTGTCTAATGCCCCAAAAGGACTTATTTCATATACTATCTTCTTTTAGAGATAGTTCTCTTATGGTGACATTTAAGACTTTTAAAAAGGGCAGTATAAATATCTCCTAAGCCTAAGAAGCGATAATAATCACAGCAGTTCACACATGCACATATTGTTTAGAGATTTGAGTGTCTTGGTGGTTTAGAATTTAAGAAATGAAACATGTCCTTTTTTAAAAAGGGAAAAAAGTCTTCTCCATAATTCTTTTGAAATTTTTTTAAGTTTATCAGTTGAAGGAAGTTTTTGTTTTTAAGTTTAAATCTGTTATGTGCCAGGACCTGAAGAGAAAACACAACAAAACAAAAAAATGAAATAGTCTCTGTCCTTAAGAAGCTTATATTCTTCTGGGGTGGGGTGGGGTGGGGAAGTGGGACAACAGGTACATAGAAAAGTAAATATGAAGTACATTAAAAAAATACAAAGTAATTTTTATGGGCAAGAACTAACTTCTGGGGAAATTTGGAAAGCCCAAATGTAGAAAGGAGAGCACTTAAGTTGGGTCTTCAAGGATTTTAGGAAGTGGAGAAGAGAGAGAGTTAAGATACATTAAGGAATGACAAAAATATGCTCTAGGTCACAGCCTCACTTGGATCAACTTTCATTTACAAAACTGTGGCTATTCAGAGGAGTCATTTTAATCAGCTTTCTGGAATGAAGGTTTCCTTTTAGTGGAAAGGTGTAACTATGCTATTACTGCTACAAATGCCAGACACAAACAAATTCAATCTCTCTCATTTCTTCTCTTATTAGAAGAAGGGGAGGATGCAGCTTTTTATAAAAAGGATAAGAACTACAAAAGAGTTTAGGTCTGACAAGTCTATGCTTTTGACATGTGTTAAGTGATTTCTTTAATTCCGATTCAGTCACCAGAAAAAAAAAAGGGCTGCAAGAAAAAGGTGGCCTCCTTCAGCTGATACTCTTACTACTAAAAAGATACATGCATACTCCTAGCAAAAACTGTATAATTACAGTTTGCCTTGAGGGTTTTATAGAGGAGTATTTGGAAGAAACCATGAGGCTAGTTTAATGATAGTTCCAGTTCACTGAACTATGGCCTAAGCTGCTACTTCAAGACTATTTCCATCTCCAAGCATGTGCTTATGGTACAAATGTATGTTTAGAGGGAGTCTCACATACCAGAGTAATGACCTGCTATTAAATAATAACTTACGAGTACCCTGTTCACATATACATACTACATACACTGGATATAGTAACATAATCTTGTATTATGCATAATAAAATATAGTAAGGTAAATAGCTCTTTGACATTGATTAATATGTGCTTTTCAAATACAGAATTCTTGGCAGTATTTCTCTTTCTTTAAAGAAAAAAAGCCCTTAAAATAGCTGAAAAGCTTTCAAAAGAGCTCATTACTGTATGAGAAATCCATCAAAAAAGTACCATAACCCTAGCAGTCATTCCACTATATTCTTAACCATACAACAGAAATATTCCTCTTCAAATAGAGAATATATTTGACTTCATTTCTGCTGTTATCTTCTAATAGGAAAATACATGCAAATTTACCATTCCAGAAAATACCTATAACAGTTTCCTTAGGGGGGAAAAACCATGACAAATGCTGAATCACCTCCCCTATGATTTTAAAGTAATGATGTCCATGAACTATTTGAAAATTCCACAAGAATGAAATAACCAAGTAGAGAATTAACCTATTTCTTAAGAGAACAATAAGGGCAAAGACAGGGTGTCCTTTCATTCTGGCTTAATAATTCTTTAAACTTATCACAAAACTCAGTTTGTTGAACTGGAAGAAAAAAAAAAAAGCCAAAACCACATTCTTGCAATTCTATATCCTTTTCGAGTTCTAGCCTGCTCTTTTATTGAAATAGGGAAGTTTCTTTGAGGAAATCTCCTCTCTCTCAATGCAGATCAGCATATAATCATCAACTTATAGTTTTAAAACATCTGCTTTGGGCTCTGAGAGGTTAAGTGATTTGCTTAGGGACCTATGAAGAATACATGTAAAAGGTGGGACTGGAAACCAGGTCCTTCTGACTGCCAAATCTCTAGTCTCTCTATACCTGTATGATTCTCAATATTATATATAAACTGTTGAATTCTTCCCCTGAGCTACTCTGATTCAATTCCTTTTGGCTTTTTTTTCTTTTAGCTGGAGTCCTGAAACCATTATCCTTTTGTATCTGAACTTTACTTCTGAAAACTTATAAACTACTTTTTGCATTTAGAAAGCAGGGACAAGTTGGCAAAAGCTATGCTGAGAGAAGACAAGGTGTGTTGAAAAGAGCAATAGGAATATTGGTTTGGGCTTTAGCTCTGCTATTTCCGTTATGAACCTGGAAAAATAATTTAATCTCCATCAGCTTAATTTCTCTCAGTCACAGAATGAAATGAACACAAGCTATTACATAAAGGTGTGAGTCTCAAATGAGATATTCTGTTCTCACCAGGTTTTCATGGCTCTGCTCTCTGTCTTGATTTTCCTCCTGCTTGTTTGACCTGTCTTCAGTTTTGTTTGATGGATCTTTATTCAAATCAAATGACTAACTCTGTGGCCCACATAGCTCTGTCCCAGGATCCTCTTCTTTCTACCGCTCAACCATTTGGCTTGGTGATTTCATCAGCCCCCAAGGATTCAGTTATCATCTCCATGCAAATAATTCTCAGTCCCAACTTCTCTCCCAAACTTCAGCCTCTCATCTCCAACTGCCTCCCAGACATCTGAAACTGGATGTTCCACAGTGTTAAGGCACGAGCTCAGATCTCATGTGAACGGTCTTGGGTCAGGTAAAGGTGAGGGCTTAACCGCTGAGCTCTCATGAGGCCCCCCAGAGAACAGCTGGGCATTGAGGAGTGAGACATGAGTTATCTTGTTTTTCCACCTCTTCTCAGTGGGAACTTGCTGGGGAGAGCATCCCACCCTTGAGGTTGGTCCATGGTCTGAGCAGGTTTTGTTAATTGGCTAAGGGGCCGAGAGCACGCTGTCCACGAGTGAACTATGTAGTTGGGAGAGCTTAACTGGGGACAGGAAAGCCTGAGAAGTGGGGTTTTCCTTTCTCCTTGGGAGGGAGAAGGAGGCTCCCGCGGGGAGAACTCGTCCTGCATGTCAACATGTAGCCTGTATCGGTAATAAAGCCTACACCTCTGCTTCACTCTGGCGGTCTCTTCTCCCGTAAGTTTATCCGGCTGATCACCGAAGACCTGGTATAGAGGTAAGACGACCCAGTAGCCCACAGCAGTTAGGCCGGATACCACAGACTTGTTAAAATCAACTCTTTATCTACCCCCCCAACCCAAACTCTCCCCTCTTCTTAACTTTCCTGTTACTGTGGATAGTACCACCATCTTTCCAGTCACCCAGGCTCACAACTTAAGTGCCATCCTCATTTCTGTGTGTCTCACACTCTACATTTAATCAGTTGTCATGCCTTGTCTTTCCCCCTACAGTTCCCACATACAATCCTTTCTATCTTCTGGCACTACCCCTGCCCTGGTGCAGACCCTATTAACACACATCTGGATTATCACAATAAATAGCCTGGGGATGGGTCTCCCTGCCTCATCTCTCCCCACTCTAGCCCATCCTTCACTCAAGTGTCGGATTGATCTTCATACTATGCGAGTCTAACCAAAGCATCTTCACATTCAATCAACTCCAAGCGCTCCCGATTGCCTCCAGGATCAAACATAAAATCATCTGCTTAGCCTTTATAGTCCTTCATAGGCCTCTCATACCTTATTTCTCTCCAAGTATTCTACCACCAGTGATAACTGGCCTCCTTGCTATTGCTACCATAAGACACTTCATCCCCCAACTTGGCACTGTCACTGCTGTCCCCAGGCCTGGAATGCTCTTGCTCTCCCTCCTCATCTCCATTTCCTGGTGTCCTTCAAGACTCAGCTGAAGCTCCCTCTTCCTGAAAGAAGTCTTTCCCAGTCCTTAATTTTGATGCCTTCCCTCTGAAACAATTCTCAATTTATACTACATATATATATCTTGTATGTACATCATTGTTGGCATGATGTTGTTTCCATTTGATTGTAAGCTCTTTGAAAGGAGAGATTTTTAAAATATTCTTAATATTTCTTTTTATATCTTACATTTGTCCAGCACTTAAAGCATAGTGTCTGGCACATACTCAGTACTTAATTAATTCTTGTTGAGTGACTGATAATTATTCTTTGTGTATAACCTTAAGGGTAATCCCCTTTACCCTCTAGAAGAAGTAGGAAGGCAGTGAAAAGTTTTCAGTGACTCTATATGAAGGAATACTGCTAAACTGGACATCTACTTCACTGTAAATGTGAAAAAATCAGGAGAGACAAAGGGTAAGGATTTGAAGTTTTGTTTTGTTTTGTTTTAATGGAAAAAAGATTAGGCTTATTCTGTTTGATCCCACATGGCAATATCAGGAATGATGGGTAAACACTGCAGAGAAGCAGACATTGATGTTTTATAAGGAAAATCTTGGTAGAACAGTACAAAAATGAAATGGGCTGTCTCAGGTGGTAGTGAACTCCCTCTTGCTAGAGATCTTCAAGTAAAGGATACACTGCCACTTGTGGAAGGATGTCCTAGAAGGGATTTATTTTTGGAAGGTATGGGTGGGATTAAATGTCTTTGAGGTCCTTTACAACATAAAGACTATATAATTCTATGAAGTACCACCTATTTAGGAGAATGGAAAAGTCTTGGACAGTAGATAAAGCACCCCATTCTACTAAACTGGATTGTTACAATTTAGGGACCACTATTAGCTATGACTCTATCCTGGATTCAGTCTAAGATCCCACACATTAGCTCTTCATTCCTGTTTTTCTCCTAAATGTAAAAAAGGGATCCTATATAAAAGTGTCTAACTTTAAGTAAATGTTGCAGTTCAATAAGAAAAAAGGGGGGAGGAGTCAAGATGGCGAGTAGAAAGACACACATACGCTAGCTCCTAACACACAGCCCATAAAATACCTGTAAAAAAGAACTCTCAACAAATTCTGGAGCAGCAGAAGCCACAGAACAATGGAGTGGAGGAGATTTCTGTTCCAGAGAAATCTGAAAAACCAACACCAAAGGTCCGTCAAGCACTGGACCCAGAGCAGAGCCCAGCCCTGCCTTGGCTGCGCAGCACCGAGAGGAGCAGATCCGAGCAGGCTTCAGGGACAGAATCTCCAGCGGCCACACAGGTCCCTCCACCCACAGGCGCAAAGGTCAGTGAGAGAACCATTTTGGCTGGCCAAGAAGGGAGTGGGGTATCTCCATGGCTCAGGCCTCCTCAGGAGGCAGCAGCAGAGGCAGCAGAGGACAGGGGCTCCCAAAGCAGACAGGAGCTCAGATCCATTATTGAAGATCTCCATGTAAACCCCCTGAGGGAACTGAGCCCTGTGAGGTGGCCCTGCCCCCACCTGAGCAGCTAAACTTCATCTCACACTGAATAGCAGCCCTGCCCCCACCTGAGCACCTGAATTTAATCTTACACTGAATAGCAGCCCTGCCCCTGCTGAAAGCCCTGAGGCTGGGAAGCAGTATTTGAATCTCAGACCCCAAGCACTAGCTTGGGCAGATCTGGAGGCGAGGTGGGTGTGGAAAGGAATCTCAGAAGTCAAGTAACTGGCTGGGAAAATGCCCAGAAAAGGGAAAAACAATAAGACCATACTTTCTTGGTGAACAGATTATCTCCTCCCTTCCTTTCTGATGAGGAAGAATAATGCTTACCATCAGGGAAAGACACAGAAGTCAAGGCTTCTGTATCCCAAACATCCAAAATAAATATTCAATGGGCTCAGACCATGGAAGAGCTCAAAAAGGATTTTGAAAAGCAAGTTAGACAGGTGGAGGAAAAACTGGGAAGAGAAATGAGAGAGATGCAAGAAAAGCATGAAAAGCAGGTCAACACCTTGCTAAAGGAGACCCAAAAAAATGCTGAAGAAAATAACACCTTGAAAAATAGGCTAACTCAATTGGCAAAAGAGGTTCAAAAAGCCAATGAGGAGAAGAATTCTTTCAAAAGCAGAATTAGCCAAATGGAAAAGGAGGTTCAAAAGCTCACTGAAGAAAATAGTTCTTTCAAAATTAAAATGGAAAAGATGGAGGCTAATGACTTTATGAGAAACCAAGAAATCATAAAACAAAACCAAAAGAATGAAAAAATGGAAGAGAATGTGAAATATCTCATTGGAAAAACAACTGACCTGGAAAATAGATCCAGGAGAGACAATTTAAAAATTATGGGACTATCTGAAAGCCATGACCAAAAAAAGAGCCTAGACATCATCTTTCATGAAATTATCAAGGAAAATAAGAAAAAAGAAATAACCTCTCAGCTAAAAAGGACAAACCTAGATAACCTCAACAATAATCACAATACAGATTCCACAAATCAACACTTCAGGAAACAGCAAAAATATTTAGAGGCAAGTTTATAGTGTTGAATACATATATGGACACAAGAGGATACTTCCAATTTCTTCTTCTCCAAATCTAACAAAAATATATATCCCTAATCCAGATTTGACCATGTCATTTGCCTACTCAAAAATCTTTGTTGGCTCCCTATCACCTCTAGGTTAAAATACAAATTTCTTAGCCCAGTACTTAAACTCATACAAAACAAGGCTCCCACCAACTTTTTGTTTGCTCATTTTTTGAATTTTTTTAACTATGAATTTCACAAACATCAACATGGATATTTCAATGAACAAAGAACAGAAAGGACTACATATGAAAGTGTGAACCATTATTACATACCACTTTCAAAAGTATATTTTAAGTTTAACATGATACCAACATGACAGTCCTACTTGTCTAAGTTACCTACTGAATTTCTTCCTGTTTTCATCTTTGTATTTTGAAGTTTTCACTGATACTCTTTTTGGCATCATTATCACTCCTCATTTCCCATTCCCCAGACTGTCAAAAGAAGCCTTCCCTACGAACAAATACATACACTCAAGCAGAACAAATCAATATGATGGCTGGGTCTAAAAACATTTGTTGAATTCTGCCCTCTACTCCATTCTCTCTCTTCCAAGAGATGGGAAGCATGTTTTATACTAACCCTGTAAAGAGATGATTCCAATCTACTTTTCTAGTCATACCACATTACTCCCCTTCACATATTCTTTTTTTTAGTCATACTAGCCCTATTAACTATTCTCCATACAGGAATATCCCATTTTCCACCTCCATTCCATGTCTACATAGATTGTTTCTCATATATGGTATGCCCTTTCTCCTAACCTTCAGTGCTCAGGATCAAACACAAGTTACCACCTCCTATACAAGGTCAGGGTTGTTAGTACTCTGCTTTGTGAAATAATTTTTCAGTAACTTATCCAAGCTGTAACCTCCACTGGAATCTAAACTCCCTGAGGGTAGGGGCTATTTTATCTTTGTGTAGCACCCCTCTGGGGCTGCTCCCTCAAAACAGACACTTGCACTTGTGGTTTGGTGTCCCCAAAGGGTGATTTCTTCCTCAGATTCTAGTTGTAACTTGTATGGGTGGTTACTTTTGACACTGTAGTTCTTCAGTTGCTACAAATCAACCAGTAGACTCAATTAGCTTTTATCAAAGAGAATTTGCTAAAATGGTATAATAAGGACTAGATGGTATAAGATGTTCACCCCCAAAGTTTGGGGCCCACCCTGTCTTCAAACAAACCTAGTGTCCATGGGAGGGAGCTCAAACTTAACGTAAAGTAATGAACCATATACGTGGGAAATATGTGGCAACTTCTGCTTCTGGAAGTCATTTCTTCCTTCATCCTTCTTTCATGGAGTATGTGAATGTGCCTCACAGATTTGGCTCCTTTCTCGAACGTAGAACATTTTTCTCCAAAACAGTGGGTCATGTTCCCTGAAGTCTCTTTCTTTATCCATCCCTATTTCTCTCTGCTCCTAATGCAGATCCTTCCCCTGCTATTTGCAACAGTCCTTCCAGGAACACTGCAGCTGCCACTTCAGGCTGCTCAGGATCTGTGGATCTTTAGGTGCTCATCTGGTTTCCTGCAAACTCTAATCTTGGTATACTTATTTGCCCAAAGTCAGGAAAGAACAAACACCAAGAAAAAGAGAAAGCTACAGGTTCAAGGTCCCATGGTGGCTAGGTGGAGAAATGGGATCAACCTCCCTTCCTTTATAGGTTCTTAGAAGGCAGATCAAAGCAGTCCTTGTGTTTTTCAACCAAAAGGCAAAGAGTGATGGAGGTGCAATTTTTTCTATAACCATTGAGTTCCAGCAGACAGAGAGCCGTCATCATCTCCCACCACGTTAGCTCTTCATTTTTCAGTCACATGTGGTCAGAAACAGGCCACCCCATGCTCCAAGGAATGGCCTGGTGATCCAGTCTACCCATATCACATCTGTGTCCCCAGTGTCTTATATACATAGTGATTCACGAGTGCTTGTTGAATTAAATTAGATTGAGCCTGTATTTTAGTACTTTAGAAGAGGAATAAAACAATACACTGATAGAAAACATCAAAAGAGGGGGGAAAAAAGCAGAGTAGAGATGAACAAAATGGAAATTATGAAAATAATTGAAATGACAAAAAGTTTTTAAAGGGCACAAACTTGATAAGCAATCATGAAACTGCATTAAATAAAAAGTAAGAATACATGTCAAATGTCAAAAATTATGAAGCAAGATCACCAGTTTAAAAAAAGTAGAAAAAAAATCCATTATCTTCATGCTAGCATATTTGAGAAAATACAATAACTGATCTATACTTTAAAAACTACAAAATGATTAAATTGGAAAGTTTGCTATAAGTCTGGCCTGCCAAAGTCAAAGGGTAATGTAATATTACAGCTGGCAAGTCCACCAGACATAATCTAGAATAACACCCTTATTTAACAGATGAACAAAACTAAGGCCTGAGGTTACACATTTAGTTAGTGACAAAACTGGAACACAGTTCTCTGGAATTTTAAGTCAGCTACTTTCTCCAGTATACATATGATGCTGCCTATAATTCAACATAGATGAATACCTTTCTAAAACTTAGCAACATACAGTCCTCTACTTGGAGCTTTTTAACAACCAACCAGGGAAGGTGAAGACTTCTGTAAATATCTGTAACATCACAGGCAAATACTGCCTTTCTGTACTGAAGATTTTGTTTCTCAAAATCTACCAAGACTCAAGGCAGATTCCCTGAAGAATTCTGGGAACAGAAGACCCCTTAAAGATGACCACACAGTGAAACTAAAACTGCACATTAATGATGTCAAGTTGCTAAAAGGAACTTGGAAACTTGTTCCACAGCATATTTACCTTGAGTGAAAAACAAAAAGTAAATAAGAATCTGGGTCCTTAGTTTGTTACTCACATGATTTCCAGTATTAAAAAAAAAAACATGGAAAGCAACAATTTCCTGACAGCAGACAGCTTATGCTGATCACTGAAACACTTCTGACTAATTCATTCCATGGTGCAGTTTTCCATATGTGACTCATAACTACATCCTTCTTTTTTTTTTTTTTTTTGCTGTCTGGAATAATTCTAATGAAGGTTATTCCATATGTAAAATGTACAGAGGATAAAAGTCTTTTGGATTTTTAAACCTAAACCCTAGATGAATACTAAGTAATGTATAGGATTTAGATGAACAAAATGAATCCTTATTTCTGGGTTCTATATTCAAATTAGAGATCATTGTCCAATTTTATTTGTTTTTGAATTATTAACTGGTAAAAAAAAAGAAATAAAACAGTTTAGAAAAAAAGGAACAAAGTGACAGGGAAAAAAGGATTGTCATTAAAAAAACCCTGAGAAATGCTACACAATACACATCAAACATCACAAAGTAAAAATAACTTAACCTTTTGTATTTTCATATGAAAGTAATAAGGATGGTGTGAAGCTATTTTGTAATTACCCATTTCATTCAATTAACAGAAAAAATACAATTTAATTTTGATTTCTGAAATGATTAAGACTTCTAGTGACACACAATAACACAAAATGAATTCAACTGATCTCTCTCAGAAATGTTTACTTCTTATAATGGTGGTGTTAAATTAGAAAGGCAAAATATTGTGGAAAATTTCCAAAGCATTTTCAGATTATTTCTAGAGAAACACATCAACTTGCCTTCAATGGATGAACAAGCATTACCTAAACATACATTTACAACAGATCTAGAGAATGATAGTGAACACTGTTAGAAATAGTATAAGTGTCAAAAGCCCTAATTATAAGACATACTCAATATTATATGAAGGGTGCAAGGAACATGTTGAAAAATGTGCTTTTATTGCTAATAAAACTTTCATTTCCTTATACTGATGGAGCTATTATTTTACCTAGATAGCATCTTCTGAAATCATCATCAAGTTTCATTACTTCAAATTTAACGTACTTTACAGGACCTCTCCACAGAATGTAATCTATAGGGCAGTATGTACAGCAAATGAGTACTTGGTTGCTTTTTTCAAGGTGGTAACTATTCTGTTATCATTTAATTGAAGAAAAGACTGAAGGGAACTATGTGATATGCCCAAAGCTATTAGAGTGACAGCAGCACAGCTAGAAATAAAACCCAACAGAAGAATTCTGACTTCCAGTTGCAGTTAGGATTACCCCAATGTGCTCCTTTCCCAAATCTACAGAAAATACATTAAATCTACAGGCCATACATTAAGGTGAAAACTAACAAATATTTCATGGTGGCCTTCTAAATTTTAGAGTCATTTAAAAGTACTTTTGGAGTCATTTTAAAAAATCAACACATCACATTGCCATACTGGAAAATAGAAAGCTATTGTTTTCTATTTTTCATGGGTAGCACAGAACCAAAAGAATGAAATTCACAATAAGCAAAATTCATAAGTCATGTGGGGGAAAATGCTATGGAGTAAGTTACAAACCAGGGTATAGTAAAATTTTGACAACTAGATAAAGGATTCTTAATCAATTTTTGGTGTCATAGAGTACTTTGGCAGTCTGATAAAGCCGATGAATCCCTTCTCAAAATGTTTTCAAATGCACAAAATACCTAAGATTACAAAGGAAATCAGTTAAGTTGAAATACAGTTATCAGAATTTTATTTTTAAAGTTCATGGACCCTAGATTAGGAACTTTTCATCTAGAGTGATATATAGTTTTAAAACCACCTCTCTGGTGATGAACCACAAACCTTGACCATTCAGAAACAAAAGAAAGCATTGCAGGGAGGGGTGTGCAGGAAGGAGCAACCATATGTGACCATCAAAAACTGCATATAATATTGCATATAATATACTATTCAAACCTAATGAAAAAAACCAAAGATTTTAATTCATAAATTTCACATTCATTCTTCATTTATGAAGTGCCTAATTTAGTGAAAAGCCCTGTGCTAATCCTGGGTCTGCCATCCTTTAACCTCTGGGGAGAGATAAAAGTTAACCATTACAAGTGTGCTGCCCTCAGAGTGTTTACAGTCTAATAGGAGTATAAGACCCAAACAGATAACTGTAATTTTTAACATTAGTAAGTCAACAATACTGAAGATGGATGCAGGAAGCAGTACAATGAAGTTACCCTCCACAAAACTCCCAACAAATCTAGAAATGCACTGGATTGAATCCTGATCAATAAACTGAGAAAAAAAATCACAGTGAGTTATTCGTCCAGTCCAACTCAAGACAGAGAACAGAAAGAGAAGTTTGTGGACACTGAGGTCAGACTGGATCATGAGTGTGCCCAGAGCACTCCAGTACCCTGGGAAGAGGGCCGGCACCAGAGCAAGAGGATGTTGTTCACTCAAAGTGGGGCACCTCCAGACCCATACTAGGGCACTACAAAGAGATATCTGTCCCAACTTTGTTGCCCACTACCCAGTTCCGGGTCGCAGATCCAGGACACATTGAGATGGGGACCTGAGCATGGAGCAGTGTTCTGGGGCAAAAAGGCACCCTGGGCTACCAAGAGAGCAGGAAGTTCAGAGGCAAGCAGCAGTAGCCTGGCTCATACTACAGTTGCTGAAGAGGATCTCTGAACCAACAGAAGAATAATCAGACCAATACCAGACCAAAGGGGAGTCCACAATTTCACCGCTGCACCAGTAGAGCTATCTAGCTAGTAGACAGCAGTCTGAGTCCAGCAGTGTCTACTGTTGCTCCGACCAAAACCCAGCTCAGGAACTTGAAGAGGTCAGACCAGTGGGCAGCAAACAGACTTTGTCATAGACCAGATGACTTTGAGAGCACTGAAAATGTGCAGGTTTTCAGCCTGTCCCTGAGATTCTGGAATAATACAATAACATCCCAACAAAACAGAGATAAGACCAGCCCCGGTTTTTTGCTGCAGAAGTGCCACAGAGTCTGAAGCCTGAAGTCAGGAAGTATGCTAGTAGAATAGGCCCCAAACAAACAAACAAAACCCATATAATCCCATCATAAGGAGATATTATAATGGCAGGAAAGCTCAAAACAAACCCAGAAGAGAAGGACTCCAACAAACCAACAAGAAAAGCCTTTTCAGAGGAAAACACAGCTTAGGCACAAACTTAACTAATAAAGGAATGATAGTATTTGAAGAAAAAAATGGAAAAAAAATAAGTTATGGGAGAAAAAACTAGGAAAGAAAATTAACAGTATGGCATAAGAGGTTTAAAATCTAGCTCAAGCAACGAACTTCCTCAAAATTCGTATGGACCAAATAGAAACCAATGACTCCATGAAGCCACAAGAAATATTAAGATAGTCAAAGTACTAAAAATATAGAAGAAAAAGGTATCTTACATGCAAAAGCAAATGACTGAAAAACAGATTAAGGAAAAAAAAAATTAAGAATCACTGGACTAATCACTGGACTATATGAACACTATGACCAAAACCCCACAAACAAAAAAACTTAGCAACAACAAAAAATGAGCCTAGACATCATATTTCAAGAAATTTTAAAAGAAAATAAGCAATTACTAAGTGCAGGTATTATTGCCAGGAATTGTGCTAAGCACTAGGAATACAAAAACAAGTAGAAAGAAAGACAATCTTTGCTCATTAGGAGCTTACATTCTGATGAGGTAAGAAAATCTATAAAAGGAAGAAAAGGGAAAGGAGGAAGCAATACAAAATCTGCTGGACAATAGATGGATTTAAAACAGTCTTAGTTCTACCGCTTCCTAGTGATTTTTTGCTCAGTCATTTAATCTCTTTAGGTCTCACATTTTCTCATTTCTCTCACAGGAATAAAATATATTTTATATAAATATCTTTATATAAATTACACACACACACACACACACACACACACGTAATATCCATGCTGCCCAACTCAGAGGATTGTTTCTTGGATCAAATAACATAATATACATGAAACTGCCTTGCAAACTATGAAGACATTGGTCTTTCTAGAAGAAGAATGATGCCTCAGTTTAGGGAGCACAACAAGAGCATAAGGGTGACTGAGGTGTAAACTAGTGGGAAAATAAGAAAATAGAGATGGCTGGCTTCCTTGACAAGAAAGGTCCCGAAAAGTGGCTTTGGATATGGTTAGGAACTGAAGATTATCTAGGAAACATTATCAGCTAAAACTCTGCAAACTATATATTTTTTTTTTTTCTGTATTAGGAAACACACTGGTCAAGAGGGTGTGTTAAAATTTTTAGCATCAAGATAAGTAATCACAAGAATGACATCAGCTAAATTGATTTATGTGCTTCCTTTGCTTTACAAGCTGCTTCAAAATGCTATAAACAAGGATGTAATTAGTCATTTTATTTTTGTCCAGAGTGTAATTGAAGTTAATTAAATTAAATTTAAATATTTAATTTACTCTCTTTTGCTTGGTTTGACTATTTATTCCAAAGAATTTTCTAGCAGCTGATACTTTTTAAGTTTCTTTTTTAAAAAGTCAGCTTTCTGAATAATCTATGTATAGAAAGTTAGGCTAAAGAGAGAATTAACATTCTGGAAACCTTCAAAATTAAGTTTGTCATTTTGAGTACTTGTAGTTGACTGAGCCAGTCCCTCAGTCAAAGGCAGAGGAGTCCAAGGGCCTTATTCCTACCTACCAGTACTTTATAGCTCCAGTAACTGATCAATTAAATCAAGAACCAAAGAACAGATCCCAGTCTCTCTTGTTAACATTCTGTAATTAGTTCATTCCCTTACTAAAAGCCTTTTACAACAGTGCAGTATCTATGGATTACCTATGGAATGCATTGCCACCTTGAATGGGCAGGGTTTCTTGAACTTTACCCTTTAATCCAAGAATTCATCCAGAGGGCTAAATCTGTTTTTATTCCAATTCCTGATTTATCAATCAAGGCCTTGGCTTGCTCACCCGGGGGGATGGTATGTTGGATGAAATGTTATCTAATATTCTTTCCACCCCTATCTCCTCTTTCCAATATGGGTTGTTTTAAGGCCTTTCAGCCCTGCCTCATATTTTCTGTTAAGTCATACAGAGAAAACAGCTCAGCAAAACCTGACTTTTGCCTTGGTTTCCATTATGAATTCCCACTAGACGATCATTTTGATTTATGTGTCTCTCAAGAATACTCTAAAATACCTTTTGGCTAAATTTCCACTTCAACAAAAGGCCTATCAAGTGATTATTTGTTCTTCAATGACATCAGTTTCAGTTCCTTCTGGCATGAATATTGTGTTTCTTGGAAATTCCAGCTAGCTACCCCATGATCAGTTGTTCTTCAGTTTCTGAGGGAAACTTTTGTTTCCCTTCAGGTTCTATAGGACAACCAAAGGGCATCTTGTTTTCCATCAACATAAACTCAAGTCAATCCAAAGGACAAATATAATAAAACTGAATAATCTTATCATTCATCACCATAAAATGATGCTTATTTTTCATGTCCAACTTTTGCCGTCACCAGAATTCAGGCTTATTGAACATACCGATCCTATTTTCTAGATAAGAAAATTGTCTTTTACATGTCTCTGTGCCAAACATGGGAAAACAACTTGCCAGGGTTTCCTTTTGCAAGTCATTAATCCTAATTCCAGATCACCTTCCTGCATCTACAGGACCTGTCACCATTCTCATCTCTCTACACTTTAAATGATCTGAGGATACAATAATTTGGCTCCACTAACACAAATTACAACTCCTCTATGCCTTAGGAGTTCAGTTTAATGAGCTGCTGTGGTGAAAATAACTCATTAGTGGCCAAATTCTTTGGTGTTTATTAAGGTTATCTGAATTTAGCTAATGGGGTCCTTAGAAAAAATTTCACCTTCAAGTCTGTGTTTCACTGACAAGGCTGAGAGCCCAGGGTCATCTGCACGCCACAATGAGGTATCTGAGTAGGATAGCACCAGTGTGACCACGTCACTCCATTGCTCCAAAAGCTTCAACGACCAAGAGCTTAAAATACAAATTCCTGTTGGGCAGGAATTAAAGCCCTTCCCTTCTAGTTTCATTCCACCTTTTGGGGTTTATTATTCACTAACTCTTTAACTAATTATAGGTTTCCTTCATTAATTATAGGTTCCAGACAATCTGGCCCACTTGCTGTTCTTTAGACAGAACCATCCATGTCCCATCTCTGTGCCTTGGTACAAGTTGACTCCCATGCCTCTGATAACTTCTTCATCTCTCACTATTAGAAGCTCTAGTTCCCTTCAAAGCTCAGCTCAAGTTCCAGTTCCGATGTAATGCATACAGCATCTGTTTCTCTTTTACCCAGGAACCCTGAGGGTCTTCTCCCAGTTTGATTTTTTTTTATTAAAGGGGCCATCCTTTGAGTAACTACCTAAAGAAGCCTATTCATTGAATGGGTGTCTCACTCAAAGTGACAATCTGATAAGACCTTAGCCAGGTGGACAGGGTCTCCCATTGCATTGTGGGCCATCTCCAGTCATCCTGATGAATATCTGCCCACTGGACCCAGATGGCTCTGGAGGATAAAGTGAGGCTGGTGACCTTGCATAGCCCTCCCTCACTCAAATCAAAGTCAATAGACCTCCCTCCCCCTCCCGCCCCAACTCCTTCCTTCCCATTACATTGTATCTACCTTGAATATACTTTGTACTTACTTATTTGTGCAGGCCTAGTTTCTCTTAGTAGAATGTAAGATTCTTTTTTGTGTGTATCCCTGCACCTAGCATAGTGCTTGGAACATAACAGATGCTTATAAATGCTTGTTTCAGTTAACCCCAGAGCTGGCATTTGAACCCAGGTTTTCCGATTCTAAATACAATGCTTTTTTCCTTTACGCTCCCTCACTTCATAGAAAACTTTGATATTTGGAAATAAGACAAAGACTGTATCTTTGTAGGGGTAAGAGTTAATCTAGTACAGATACTGACTCAAACTTTTCCATATTAAAATTAAAAATTTTCTTATTAAAATTCCAATTAAAATTCCACCTGGACTTATCATGTAAATCAACTGTCACTCAATACTGCTATTAACTTCTACAGCTAATGGACAGCAGTTCCTGCAACCTGTCACCTAAACAGCTGCTGCCAATCAGTGCTACTCAATTCACATTTTTTGTGAATTAGGAACTAACTTCCTCACAACTCCTAGCACAGGAATTCTTATTCCCATTTACAGGAAACTGAAGCTCAAAGAGGTTAAGTGACTTGCTCATGGTCAAAATAAATATCCAAGCCCAGAATTCAATAAATATCCAACCTCAATCCACGACATGGCCATACTGCAGCTGATTATTTCATTAGGCCTTTAGCAAGGCTGAGGGAGATGTAAGCTATTTGAATACCTGACATGTACATTGACAACACTTTGAAGGAAGACTAAATTTTGTGCCACAGCATACAGTTGCTGGGGGCAAAGGAATGAAATGTCAAAATAAGAAACCTACTATATTTTCCTAGGATTTTTTTTTTTTGTTGGGGCAGCTAAGTGGCACAGTGGATAGAGTGCTGACCCTAGAGTTGGCCGGAGCTGAGTTCAAATCCAGCCTCAGACTTACTAGCTGTGTGCGGGCAAGTCACTTAACCTGCTTTGCCTCAGTTCCCCATTTGTAAAATGAACTGGAAAAGGAAATGGCAAACCACTCCATTATCTCTGCCAAGAAAATTCCAAATGGGGTAACCGAGAGTCAGACATAACCAAAACAACAACAAAAATACCTATAATTTCCTAGGAGCTTTATCTTTCCAAATCCTCTATTTTAAGGGAAAGCATCAGATCCCACATGACAGCCTCTATTTGCTTGCACTGCCTTTAATCTATTGGTCTTTGGGATATAAACAATATCCTAAGGCCCTAGCCCATGAAGCTTACGATACAGGAATCACCAGTTTCTCCCTCAAGCTTCAGACTGGCAGACCAGCATAGCTGAATCAATGCTGTGTCTTTGCTGAATATTCCTTTCTCGCTATCTAAAGCTGACTAAATTTCTTATTGTTAAGTTTTAAATTATCTAGGAGCATTTCTTTTTGTTTTAATTTTGAATCTGAGCTATCAGATCATTCAGAGACCTTGTTATAGTCCTTTAGTAATTAAATGGTTCCATGGTATTTCCTTAAATCTTTACAAATATAGCATAATACTTTTTATAATTTTCAAAGTTATTTCCTATTAATTATCTCATTTGGTGCTCACAAGAAGTATGAGGTGAGCAGGATAATATTACGTATCCCAGAAAGCCAGTCAACTTTTAAATAAAATCAACTAGTCAGACCACCATTCAACACAGGAATTGAAAAATGTTCTGGTCACATAATAAATGAAGTTTTCAGAACAGGACTAATTCATACTTCCCCCAAGTCTCCCACAGTTGAAAAAAATCACACATCTCCACATCTTTGCCCAGTTCCTGGTTTGGGTATGATCAGCATTCGTGTGTGTGTGTGTGTGTGTGTGTGTGTGTGTGTGTGTGTGTGTCACCAGCACAGAGCACAATGCCTTACATAAAGTAAGTGTTTAATAAAAACACTATTTGTTCAATACCACAAAAATTCTTAAGAGATAAGGCATAATGGTGGCATGTAATGGAAAAACAAATTCTAGGATTATCAAGTGTGGCTTAGACAAAAGCATTTTAACCTTGATTGTTAGAAAGGGGGCTCAAGGATGAATGAATACTTCTCTGAGAGCCTTTTTTGAGCATTTTCTGAATGAAATGTTTAAATTTGGAACTATGACAGAGATCACAGAACTTTGAAACTAAGGTTTCCTTAAGACCTGCTTCTAAAATATTCTTAAATTTATCAACTTTAAAAAATAATATTGTGTAATAATTTATTATTTAGGAAATTTATTTAAAGCTAATGCCAAGAAATTTCCATTCCTTAAAAACTTTTCAAAAAGTCACAGGAGGAGAGGAATGGGGGAGGTTTATAGTGGATGTGGCGAAGCAAAATTAGTTGGATATTTTTTAAATAGGCAATACATAGAGGCAACTTCCATAGGATGTGTATGCCCTGTGTATAATCTATACACACATACAGAAACCCTTTAAAAATATGTATAATCCCCCCAAAAAAAATCAAAGAGGAAAAGGTTCTCTACATTCAAAAATATTTAAAGCAGCTCCTTTTGTGGTAGTCAAAAATTGAAAACTAAGAAGATGTCTTCTTAGGAAATAGAAAACAAATTATACTATGTAATAATAATAACTGATATTAATATATAGCACTTTGAGGTTTGCAAAGTACTACCCATATATTATTTCATTTTATTCTCATAACAACTCCATTATTATCCCCATTTTATAGATGAGGAATGAAGCTGAAACAGGTTAAGTGATTTGCCTCGGTCACACAATCAGGAAGTATTTGAAGCAAGATTCAAATCCCAACTCCTGCACTCGATCTAATATACTACCTAGTTGCCTCAGCTATGAACATAGTGGAACATTTCTGTGACATAAGAAATTATGTGGGACAGCTGGGTGGTGCAGTGAATAAAGCACCAGTCCAGGGGTCAAAAGAACCTGAGTTCAAATGTGACCTAAAACATTTATTAGCTGTGTGATTCTGGGCAAGTCACTTAACCTTGATTGCCTCCAAAAGAAAAGAAAAAAAAGAAATGATTAAATGGAGAATTTCAGAGGAAAGTGTGAAGACCTTTATGAATTAATGCAGAAATAAATGAGCAAAAATAGGATAATTTAAACAATGATGACATAAAAAAAAGTTTAAATAATTCAGAACCCTAATCAACACAATGATAAACCATGAATCCAAAAGAATGAAGATGAAACATGGTATCCACCACTTGATAGGTGATGAACTTAAATTGCAGAAAGAGACATACATGTTCAGACATGGCCAATGTGGGAATTTGTTTTGCTGGACCATGCAGCTATGAATTGAGGGCTTAATTTTTCATTTTTTTTCCTCCAGCAAAAGGGATGGGGTAAGAGGAAGGACCAGACTAAACAATGCTTGCTGTGTGTGTGTGTGTGTTTGAGAGAGAGAGAGTGTGTTTTTGTACATATTGTGAATCATTCAGGCATCCTTAGCCTGTTTATTCTTCTATTTTTCTTGTTAAATGATAATAACCCAGAAGAAAGTATGGAACTATAGGAAAGCCGACTGCAATTCAGAATGGAAGGCCTTATCTGTTACACAGAGCCCAGGAAACATGAATTAACTATGTCTACTGAGTCCCTTAGGCATTCAGGATACACAAACTTACCAGATTTGACCAGATTCAGTCCCAAAGCTGAGAAGAGCTGTGCAGGGAAGCATATTCGACAATTTAGACTAGTCAGAGATCTAGTCAATGCTTTTAGACCCTTGACTTTATAAATGTTCAACTCCCATACAAAAAATCTCTACATACATACTGAAAGACAATATTTCTACTTTAGTACTTAAGCAAACTGCCTGTCCTATGATAAATCAGTAACTTCACATCAGCTTCCAATCTTGGAATCTAGACACCTTTTATACTTCTCCATTGGTCATGAAAACAAAACTAAAGGCATGACTTATATAGTTCCCTACTTCCCCCTCCTGTAAATCTATCAAAAGATCCTGCTATAAAAGGACTATAACTCTATTTAAGACTAGGTTATACATCCTGACCTTAAATACCCTCTGCTTCCTTCATCCACTCTGAGATTACAGTTTACCAGACTCAGAGTAAGTTGTACTTAAGAAACTAAAAAGGTAGCTTGGCTGACTAGAAACTACAGAGGCCAAAGAGGGCGATGTAACGTTAACATTGCTTGATGTATTTAACTCTTACGTGCCTAACAGAGATTTCTTTAGATCAATGATGAGACAAGCACACACTGCCACATAATAAGGGAGGTTGTTTCTTAAAAAGGAGTCATTTGTCTAAGTAACTGCTCCCATGGTCTAATAAATCTCCAACAACAGAGCAAGAGTTCATTCAGACACATTTACATATGTCCATGTACTGGGGGTCTCGCACATGCAACTTGCTTTTTATGATGCCTCTCCACATGGAGAAACTTGAGAAAATTGCTTCCAGGAGAGTTGTGATGACATCTAAAGGAAGGCCATCTAACAGACTGAGGCCCATGTACGGACATTCGATATCTGATTGCAGCCTGCTGACCATGTGGTCATTAGTAGGCTGTGTGGCCTCAATGGGCTTCCACCATCTCTCTCTTGCCTCAGTTCTTTCAGGTGCCCAGTGCATAGCCGGACTCCTTTTAATGGCAGCATCCATTGAGAGACAGTGCTCTAAGGGGAAAAGGTCTTAGGATTATGTGAAGTTGCTTCACGCAAGGATTTTAAAATAAGCAGGTCTCTATCTATATTTCCAAAGAATCCACATCTAATGGAGTACTGAGTAGGTTTATTACAAGAAGTGAAAGGAAAGGAAGTAGAGGCAATGAGCGCAGTTACTCTAAGAAATTGTATCTGATGGGATCAAGAGCTGAGACTCAGGCCAGAAAATCTAATTAGGCTTATCAACATGCAACAGCAAAATCCCAAACAATTATTACCCATCAAAGAGTATTTCAATGATAGCTATTGGGAACCTAGCACCTTGCCATTTTGCCATTCTACTTGAAGGAGGTGGCGAATGACTAGAGCAAGAGCAAAGGTGGTCTTGAGTATTTGCCAGTCACAGCCACTTCTCTTTTTCCTCCTTCTCAGCTGTTCCTGTCACTACCACCCAGGGGAAGAGGGAATCAACTGCTGCAGAAACAGCTTTCCCATCTAAGATCTTCTCTATACCTGTACAAGACTGTGGGAGTAGCAACCCTGCAGGTCTGGTGCTGAAACTTGATCCTTTCACGTTTGGCAGAGTACAAAACCCATATCGATGAAAAGCTTCACCTTCCTATTCACAATGAGAGGCTGAGCAATGTGTACTTCCTAATAGACAAAGGGATAAACCAGAGCCTTGTCATCATCTTAATGCTGCCCATCAAGGACCACAGAGCCTAGATATATCTATCCTGCAGCTGAATCCTCCAAATACATTGTCTCAACTCTTAGAATGTGATTTCAAGAGCAGGGACTGCCTTGCTTTTCTATAAAATTTTATTCATTCATTCATATACAGTTTTTGCAAAGTGTTTGTGAAAGTAATGAGAAATATAGGAAGATTGTTTGGGGGAGGGAGGTGTGTGGAGAGGTTTAAGTATGAAGGAGACCTGGACATGTTAGTAGATAGTAGAGAAGAGCCAGTAGACATGGAGAAGATGATTAAAAATCGAGGGGGAGATGGATTGTGGGGCTAACCTGCCACAGGAGATTCAAACAGTTGGTAAAGGATGGGATCAAGTATACGTGTAGATATGTTGGTCTTGTTGAGAAGAACCACTTCAATGTCAGAGTTTATTCAATAAAAGAAAAAAGAATGGGGGATAATGTCAGGAAGTCATATAGTATACAGGAAAAGAAGAAGCCTGTTGCCAATGGCTTTATTTTCTCATTTTCCTATTATTTCTTATTTTTATCTTATATCTTAATATTTCTTATTATTTCTCTAATAAATAAGCAAACATTTCTTTTGTAGATTTTTGTAGATTTCTTTTGTGAATAATGTCCTATTATTCTATTATATCTATTACTAGCTTTCAAACATAAGTAGATGCTATTGTGATTAATAAAACACAAATTCTTTTCAGCCAGTTGGTGCTGGTGTAAAAACAGCACAGACTTGCTAGGCTCGGGGAAGGCTAGAGTGCTTGCCCTGTCCTTTTCCTTCTCCCACTAATATGCACCACTACTATAGATTTACATGTACAGGCCTGGCTCAATCCTTGAGGTCAAAAATTCTCCTTGGGTTCATGTGGCATTTAGAGCATCTAAAATTTCTTGAGGAATCCTTGAAACAGGAAAGGAATCCAACTAGAAATCCAAATCCAAATCCTTTATGAGAATAAGCAGGCTAACTTAAAAAAAGTCAAATAAACTCAGAGAGGTCACAGAAATGTAGGGATCACAAAAGGGGACTAATAAGCATTCGAGGATGATTAGAGTTTGTAGGTCACTGCACAAATTGCATCCTGTGGACCTACCGTCCATAAGAGTTTTTGTTAAGTTTTCTGAACCCATCATAGTAAAATAAGTAGACTAGGTCTGCTTAAAAAGTAAAGGGAAAAAAATAACATGGATGCTCCCCCATAGTGTGCTCTAGATTAATTTGCTAAAAATGACTATTCTAGGGATGTGACATCCATACTCTTTGTACTAGCTCTAATTCTTATAATGTACCTAGCAATACAAAAGGTTATCAACACATTCAACCATGCAGAAATTATCTCAAAGAAACTAGAAAGGAAACATATCAGAAATCTGACAGTTCAACTGTCTAGTTAGTAAAAAGTCATAGTTTTTACAATCTAAAACAAAGAGAAAAATACTAATTTTCTCTAGCATATCTTTGCAATATTAGGGTACTAAAAGAAGGAGAGTTTTAGATAGAGAATCTTTACAAACATGATGTCAAGACTGTGGATATACCATTTCCTTTCCAAGAAAACTAGGGATATTTTAGTTCCAGACAATGTTGTTTGGCTTGGTGCAGGGATAAGTAGTAGGAGAATAAGAAGCTTCCGGGGACCAAAAGTCTCTTGAAAGTGTAACTTAGAGCTTTTCTCTTCATTGCTCCAGGTTATTTGCTGTTCTACCCTTTCTCCTGCCATGAACTATTTCATTCAGTTACTTTCTGTTCTCTCTACTCCTGAAGAACACAACATAACAACAGAAATGCATAAAGCTGGACTCTGCTGGGAAAGTAGTTTTTTGAAGTTCTCATAGGTGTTTTTAGTTGACAATAATGAAGAATGGTCAGGGGATTACAAACAAAACAAATCAAAACTTTCTGCTTCTCCACACCATTCTCCCACCCCCTTTCTTCTTCCACTTAGACCCAGTAAGGAAAGAGCCCGTCTCAGAACAAATGTTAGACGGCTGACTGATTTAAAGTTTGGGTACACAAGGTAATTATTTAAGACATTTACATTTCAGAGGAACACCCAGAGTCATTGAGTCTCTAGCAATTTCATCACAAGAACATGAGTTGTAGTCAGGAGTTCAGACTTGTACTGCCTACAAGATCAGGTCTGATCGATCAGTGCAACCAACAGAGGAAAAGGAGGGAAAATCAGCCCTCTAACAGTTTTATCTGATATTTCTACCTTCCCTTTTCATTTGTCACTAGCTCTTCCAGGAGGCTTCTATGGGTGTGCATCTGGGATGTGAAAGAAACCTCAAGAAACTTGTGCAACCTAACAAACCCTACTCATTTTTTTTATTTGACTAAGGCAAAAATGATATCCCTGGAGGACTCTACAGGTCTTAATGGCACTGGCAGTAGTCTCATTACTGCTGTCACGGGAAAACAGAATCTAGAAAAGAAAGTGAATGGTTGGTTAAGAAAATGGTCTTGAGACTAGGGGATTAGATACAAGAATGATAGGTTTGGGGCCAGAAATAGAGTAAACCTAACAAAGCCAATAAAAACAGAATTGCCTAAATACTTGCAAATCTGATTAAGAGGACTTTAAATTGGAGATGATTCTGGGTGAATGGTAGAACAAGACAGGAAATACTAGGCTCTCCAAAATTCTCCCACAAACAAGGTAAAATATCACTTCAAAGTGAACTTTAAGCAGCAGAAATAATTAAAAGTCATGGTAAAGCAGCTATCCTCCTAAGTCCTAAGAGAGGACTTTAAAGGAAAGACTCCAAGGTTGGAGGTTTGGACTGACTGAAGAGCAAACACCTTTAGGCAGCTGCTGCGGAATCAACAAACCCTGGAGGCAGCTGGGTTCACAGCACTCAGTTTCAGGAACTTTCACTCCATGAAAGTGTGGGGGTCAGGCAGCTGAACAGGGCAAGATTGAACTATATATATAAAACTATATATGGTCATATAAAAAAAGTCTCAATCACTACTGATTAGAGAAATGCAAATTAAAACATTTTGAGAAATCATCTCACATCTATCAGCCTGGCTAAAATGATAGAAGGGGAAAATGACAAATGTGAGGATGTGGAAAAATTGGGACAGTAATTCACTCTTGATGGAATTGTGAATGGATCCTACTATTTTGGAGAGCAATCTGGAATTATGCCCAAAGAGCTAAAATACTGTGTATACCCTTTGACCCAGTAATACCACTATTAAGTCTGTTTCCCAAGCTGATTAGGAAAAAAGGAAAAGAACCTATACATTCTAAAATATTTTTAACAGCTCTCTTTGTAACAGCAAAGAAATAGAAATTGAGGGGATGCCTGTTAACTGGGGAATGGCTAAATAAGTTATGGTATATAATTGTGATGGAATATGACTGTGCTATAATAAATGAACTGATTGATTTTAGGAAAAAACATGTAAAGACGTGCATGAAATGAGTGGAATCAAAAGAACGTTGTTGCACATTAACAGCAATATTGCTCTAAGATCTTTGAATGACTAAGTCATTTTGAGTATTATGAATACTCAAATCAACTATGAAGGAGCTATGAAGAAAGATGCTATCTATCTCCAGAGAAAGAACTGACAAATAGTATTTATGGTATGGTTTTACATATATATATATATATATATATATATATATATATATATATATATACACACACCCACACATTTTTATGTCTACTGGTAGCCTTCTCTAGAGTGTTGTGGGGAGGGAGAAAAATGTAGACAGCAAAGAACAAAAGAAAGCTTAGAAGGAAGCACAGAAAAGCAGGGTACCTTTAAAAACAATGTATAGTACTTATTATATAGTTTTTTTTAAAGTAAACAATGTAAAATGGAAATTCAGGATTTTATACTGAATTCTTTTTATGTTGTATTATATACATTGAAATATTCTTTTTTTGGTCTTTTGTATTTAAGTTCAAAATTTATAAAATAAATTTCAAAGAGGGCTTTAAACTCTAAAGCAGAATTGGGGTGGGGGGTAATGTCCAAATGTGTGAGAAACAAAGGAAAAACTCCATTTCCACAGGGTCGAAACTCTCAGTGGTGATAGTTGAATTCAAGTTGTGGACTAACACAGTCAGACTGAAGGTTAGAAACTTGTATGCAGGCTTGATGACCTGTTTGAGGGAAAGCTTATCGGAAAGAAGAACATGAAGTCATTGTAAGGGCCACCTAAAAATCCAACTGTGCTTGCTTAATGACATACAGTGGGCGTGTCAAAAGATTGTGACCTGAAAGAGAAGGGACCAATCCAATCCATTCTCTGATGGGAGGATCTGTCCTGCACTAAAGTTATAAAAAGGCCCTCACTTCTGTATCTCTCTGCCCCATTTTGAAGAAGAGTAGAGTTCACCTTGGTCAAGGCATTCAATCCCTCTGAACTCTACTTTAATAAATTTTCCTTGATACTTTTCAGTGTCGTGTGTTTCTAATAAATGTGTCTATCTAGTCAGACACCACAGAAAAAGAAGACTGTCACTATAAAGAACCAGAAATTTGTAGAAGTTAATTAAGAAGAAATCAAGCAATAAAACTAATGGTTTCAGATGCTAGTATACAAATGTTTAAAAATCTGTATAATAATCAAGGTGACTGAGAGATTTTAAGGCAAGGCAATAAATTGCAGGTTATCTGAGATTTGATAGAACATGACTCAAAACTAGAATATGGCTGTGGACGAATATACCTTATTTAAAAAGAATAGATTAGTGAAAAGGGGAAGTAGAGAGCACTACAAGTTAAAAATGCAAATATATGGAAGAGAGATGCCGGGGAGCCTCAAAAACCTGTGCCACAAACTTGGCTAATGCATCCTTCCTGTGGAAGGGCCTCAAGAAACTGCTTCCAGAAAGGAGGAATGGCATATAATGGAAGGGTTCTGCTTTCTACTTTGGTACATGCTGCTTATAAATGGGTCCGTCTGCTAACCATATGGTAAGGAGATGGACAACACCTGTGCCTACAGGCAAAAGGCACTCCCTTCTTACTGATTAGGTGTCGTCCAGTCCTTGGTAGGGAGAGAAATCTCAGGTCTGTTTTTATATTTCCTCAATAGTTACACCATGATGCAGCCTCAGGGCATGTGGCTCTGCTATCATTTGTGTTTCAACTTGTCTATTTGCTCCTGTTCTGAGTGGAGCAATAGTGACAGGTTCAACCTTGTGAGCTTTAAAAGGTAAAAATGGCAATCTACCAGGGCTTGCTGCTGGCTAGCCTAGAAGCAAATGGACATTTTCATAATTTACAAATATAAAATTCTTTATGGTTTATGATGCCATTTCATTCTCACAATGACCCAGTGGGCTATCCAGTATAGTCTTCTTCCCATTTTATGGATGAAACACTTGAGGCTCCGAGTAATTCAGTGACAGCACACAGTTGGTCAGTGACATGATCAAGGTTTTTAAGTAAGCAGATTTCCTGATTCACAGTCCAGCGGTCATTCCACTGTATCATAATACCTTCCTAGGCTAATGAAGTGACATTAAAACTGGAGAGAATGAGTAGGGAATGATAGCAAGAGATGGGGGAAAGAAAAAACTAAGATGAAATTTACTTTAGATGACCTCTAAAGTTCTTTTCAGTTTTAAAGTTCTATGATTTTACAATTACATTTGCCTTTCTAATTCATCTACAAGGGCTGCAAGTTCAAGTATCATCTGGCAGGTGAACAAAATAATAAACTCCAGATACTTTGCAGGTTCATTCTTGTATGATCCCATTCTTCTGTTTTCCTCACTATGTGACCCGACAGAGAGGTGGAACATACAAGGGTAGGATTTCCAAACTTTTCCAACCAGGACTTCTAACCAAGTTCCTAACTTTCTAACCAAAAAACTAACTTTTCTGGGAGGTAAGTAGCACAAGACAATTCTTTAAAAGGAACAATTTCATTGAATATCAAACTGAGTGGCCTTTAAGTATTCTCAAACTAAAGGAGAGGAAAGAAGACTTACATGAAAACAATCTGTTGACTGTATTACAAAGCTATATTTACACGGTAAATTGAGAATGCTACATATTTACAATTAACTCGGACTGGCAAGGGCTCTAAATACAAGAAAATGTTTTGAAGACAACTTGTAAGAAGTCTAGCTAATTGATGCAATGGGATACATGATAAAACAAGTGAATTTTACAAGTTAGCAAGAGAGAAAAATCTATCATAAGCTATTTCATAAGTTATATATGTGTGTGCCTTATTTTTTAAGATGAGGTTAAATTTTGATTGTTCATTATGTTACTTGGTAGCTATGTTGTGCTATACAAGTTTCAGTTTTATACATAAAAAAAGTACAAGATGTGTTGTGGTCCAAGTGGGTACCTAGACTGGTCCTTCCTCAGCCTCCCGAGCTGAAGAACAGTACACAAGGCTTGTCATACCTTCCCTTAGGCAGACAATCCAGATTCCATTAGTATCCCAAGGTATCTTACAAGGTATGTAAAAACCCAGATAAGATCTGATGCTAAGTTTGCCCTAATTAGCAGTGTGACTTTAGGCAAGTTATCTGATTGTTCTGTGTTTCAATTTCCTGATTTGTCAAAGGAAAACAAAGTGGGGAGGGAGAGATCAAGGTTGTTTGCACTAGGTAATTCTTGAAAGCCAATCAATCTCTAAAATTTTCTGACCCTGTGAATATGCTTTTTAAATAAATGGTCATGAACAGCTCCCTGTGGTTCCAAACACCAAGGCACAGTCCAGCTTTATCACTCAGACATTGTTCATTTGCTAATGAATACTAGGACAAAACAAATGAATCACAGGTTCCAAAGTAGGTACTTTCTCAATTCCCAAAAGAGGGGGTCTAATTGTCGGAAGGATTCCTAAAATAGGAGAAGGGAGGCAGTGGACAGGGCAGATGACCTTGGGCAAAGTCATTCTAACTTTGGTTTCCTTCTGTATAAAATGGGTGTGATGACAGCTGATCAGCTTCTTTAGGATGCTGGCCAGAATCACTACACCAAACTCCCTGTCAATATGGAGTATGACAGCTCCATGTGCCAATGCCACTAGGACCAAGGGATGATGGTGACACAAAGATAATTTTACCCTCAGACCCCAAATGCTTACACTACGTTCATGTCAACAGCTCAAAATAAAACAAGGCAGCATGGTGGAAAGAATGTTGGACTTAGTTTCATAAGACTTTGTTTTGAGGCTCAGCTCTACCACTTGCTAGCCGGGTAACCCTGGGCAAATTGCTTTCTCTCTCTGGACTTCAGTTTCTTTATCTGCAAAACAAGGGAGGTCATTGGACTAAGTGATTTCTAGGACTCCCTACAATTCTCTGAAAGAATCTGGCACAATGGCTCAGGAGGAAGGAGGCCTTGCTTATTTTCATGGGTGTGAGAGTTCACCTTTGAAAAAAGCAAGAGCCAAACTCCTGCATGCTGAAAAAGGAGGTCGCTCTGCACAGTCAGACCAGCTGCTTTCCTTTGGTTAAAGCTGCTGGCACTTGGGCTTGATACTAAGCAAGTAGGGTCAGTTCTAATGGAAAGAATGATGTGGCCTTCCTTCCATCTTGCTGAGGTTCCAGGCTGATATGTAAACTGGCTAGTGCTGCCGGCGGTGGAAAATATGAATCCATTCTTGCCTGGGGTTATATGACTGAAGGAATGATCAGATCAGGGCTCGTGTTAAAATATCGCGGCAGCTCACCTGACAAGTTACTATCCAGTCATGTCCTTGCAGCTTTGGGAATTATCTATGCTGCAGCCTGATGCAGCTAAATACACACTGCTTCAAAAGGATAGAAAGTAATGGTTAGAAGTAGGCTGCATGTTAGTGTGGTGTCATGCCACTGATTAAGATCTCTTATGTGAAGAGGGTAGGTTCAGAAACAAACTCACAGAGCAGTGACTAGGCAGCTGGTATCTTCACCCTTACCAGCATTACAACCAGATTACTCATTCTTTTTCTAGAATAACAACTATAAATGTGTGGCAGGCTGGACTATTTAAGTAATATCACAGAAGGGATCCAATTAAGATAGAACTGTGAAAGGTCACAGAGGAGCCCAGCTCTCCCACATGTGATCTCAAAAAGGCCCCAGATCAAATAATGATCAAGAAAGTCAGAAAAAAAGGCCACACAAAAAACATCAGCAAGCTCCTCTATCCAGCCTAGGACTGCACAAAAAGACAGTCAAAAGCCACAATCACTAGAAGAGGTAGTCAGCCAATAAAGTCAGCACTTGGTACTTGCTCCTAAGCACATGCTTAGAATGGAACCCTGCAGCAAAGGTGGAATGAGGAGCACTCCCTCTGCCTCAGAACCTTTAGACCTAAGTAGAAACTTCTGATTGCAAACACAGGAGTCAAGAAAAACCTAAAACTGTGACTATACTGGAGCAAATGGAAGGGGCTATAATATAGCAGGTACATTCTAATGGAGAAGGGTTGGGAGAAAAGGCAAGGATTCCTTCAAAATCCTAAGATCTTTAAGAGTCACAGAAGGAATGGAATAAGACAAATGGAGGGATTAGTAATGGTATTGTTCACTTTTGATGGTCTTGAAACAAGAAGGAAAATGGAGGGGAGAAACTGCTAGGGAAGTGGTGAAAAGGGTGGAAGGTGGAGGAGTATACATACAAGAAAGAAAGAAAGGATGAGAAGAGTAGCTAACACATGAGCCCCACTACTACCTGAGTACAAACGATGGTTGAACACTCACACCTACATACCCACTCAAAGATGTGGTGTTGTAAGAGGTTTAACTCAACAGGAAAGCTGGTAGGGATAAGAAAAAGAGAGAGAAGACCGTAAGAGGAAAGGGCTATTCACAATCAAAATAAACTGGGTGGATCATAAAGTGGGGATTAAATTAAAGTAGAAGAAGCAGTGATGAGATCTGGGAAAGGGGGAAATAAGAGTTGTAACACAATGGAAGAAGACTGGTTCATTTACAAAGTATTATAATTGATCACAATCTTTTTCCTTCACCACTACCTTTTCTTTATAAAGAGAGGGACAGAGTGGGGTGGGGGGAGCAAAGGAAAGTATATAAAGGTGATAGAAGGAAAAATATAATTGACATCACATATGAATGGGATAACCTTAACCATAAAATGGAAGGGGACACCAGACATTCATTTTAAAGTAGAATCCAACAATAAATTGTTTGCCATAAATATAAACATTCATATGGAGCTAAAGTAAGAGGCTGAAGTAGAATTTACGTTTAAATTAATTTAAAGTATCTGGGGTAGCAAACATGACAAGGTAATGGTAAAAGCAGATGTGATTAAAAAGGATAAATAGCAAAGTATCTTATGATTTAAAGCACTATAGACAATGAAAATAACATCAGCAATTGATATATGTACATGCACTCAATAGCATATCATTCAAATACTTGAAGCAAAACAAAATTACAGGGAGAGACATATGATGAAATTATTACAGTTGGGGGCTTTGATGTATTCCTTTCAAATCTAGACAAATCTAACAGAAAGATAAATAAGGAAGTTAAGTTAGTTTTAGAAAAGTCAGTTGATTCATAGATTCATAGACAGATCTTTAGTGATTAATGAAAGGAACACACACACATCATCCATCACCATCATCATGATCATCTCTTCATGGCACTTTTATGAAAAATAACCATGTACTGGGACACAAACTTATAACCAAATGCAGAAAAATGAATGTTAAATGTTTTTACTCACCAGAAATATAAAAAATAAAGGGCCTTTGAAGAAAGTATTCAAACTTAAGTAGCTATGAAATAATCTTAAAAAACTGGGGGATTAAAGAATAAATCACAGAAACAACAAATAATTACATTAAGAGATAACAATTACAACATTAGTTTTTTTGCATGAATAATATAATAAAACTTGCAAGAAAAATATGATAAAGCTTTTCATATGGAACAAAAACAGTCCTCAGAAAAATTTATAACAGTAAATTCTTTCATCAGCAAGACAGAAAGAATAGCTCAATGAACTGGGCATCAACTAAAATGAAGTAGAAAAGCAACAAATAAAAAACTCCAAATTAAATATAAAGAAAAGAAATCCTGAACAAAACTGAAAGCAAAACAAACAACCAACAAAATATCAAACTGAAAAATAACTCTAGGAACTAGATTATTTTTTTTAAGAATGAAATGAATTGTTAGCTAATCTAATTTTCTGAAGAGAGCAAAACCAAAGTACAATATCAGAAATTTAAAAGAATTCATAAATTTTGAGAAAATAAAGGACATTATTAAAACTATTTTGCTTAATTACATGACAACAAAAATTATAAATGAAATTAATATACCTAGATAAATGTAATAATATTATTTTGATGTAAGAAATGATGGAAAGGATAGTCAGGAAAACCTAGAAGGATTTTTATGATTTGATACGGAATGGGGAAGAAGAACTATAAGAACAATTTATACAATGACTACAACATTGTACAGAAAAACACTCTGAAGAACTTAAAAACTGATCAATGCAGCAACCAACCATGACTCCAGGGAATTAAATTTTCCAACTCCTCATGGAGTAGCAGCATACTACAAGGACCAAAGAGGCAGGGTTTTGAATGTGGCTGATATTCAGATTTGTTTTGCTTTATTATATTGATTTGTTACAAAAACAGGTGGGAGTGGAGAATTTTAGAGGAGCTTGAGGCTAGTGATAGCAACGCCAAAAAAAAATTAAAAGAAAAAATGGCATCAATAAAAGAAAATTAAGACAAGAGATCAGGAGGCAGTTCAGAGGGATCGTAGAGACATAAAATTGGAGCTGGAAGAGAACTCAGAAATAATGTAGATAAATCTGCTCCGTTTTATAGTTAAGGAAACTGAAGCCCTAAAAAGTGAAATGCCTGAATCAAGTTCACACAAGTAGCAAGTGTCAGAACCAGGATCTGAATTCAGGTCTTCTGACATCTAATCCTCTATTCTTTCCCTGCATCAAAGACAACTTAGAAATTAATGTATTGAATTAATGTATCTCCTTGGAAAACAACAAAACAAAACAAGCTGCACATAAGAGAAAAAAAGAAAGAGTTAATTTAACATGAAAAAAATAATACCACAATATTCATGCCTTAAATAACAAGGAGTTATTTAACAAAGAGAGCCTTGTTAGAGAGCATTAAGGAATATCATCAAACTGGACTTAGAAGAGAAACTTAAAAATTTAGCGCAGTGGTCTCCAAAGTAAATTGCGTAAGACAATCCATTAGGCTGTGCAAGGAAAATATCAGAACTGAGAACAATATAGCTGTTCCCTAGCTTTAGCCACTACCTGCCTTGGTCACTGCAAATTGTGCCAGAAGGCCAATTATATATGCTACTCTCCAAGCAAGAAGTCACTTCCACCGATCCTCTATCTCTCTCTAGGCACTCTGCATCCCCCCCCCGTACTGTTCACATCATCATCAGCAGCAGCAGCAGAACACTTCGATGTCCCTACACTGGAGCTCCACATACTGCCTGGGTTGGGAGAAAGTGGGAAGAAGAGGAAGCTACCACAGAGTCAGATAGACCCTGCTTCCCAAGGAGCAGGTACCTTATGGAAGGATGGATGGATGGGATGCGTGCTTACAACCTAGGATAGACTAGGGGCACACGGGGAAATCCCATGGTGAAGAAAGCCCAGGTTGTCCAGAAGGAAATACTTTCAGAGGGCATGAGCTCCACACTGCCTATCTAGGCAGGCTGTCGCTTTCCTGGTCTAAGGAGAACTAGGGAGGATCTTCCCAGGTTGCAGCAAAAGTATAAGAAGAGAACATACAACTGCTGCAGCAGGAGAGGTTGGGAGACAAGGAATAGGACTGGCAGGGAAAGGGCAGAGGCTGCTGTGGCAATGAGCTTGGGTTCAACTATCAAGAAGTCTCTCAGCAATGCAACTCTTCTCCTGAGATCCTTGTGTTCCCCTAACTAATCCAACAGTTTAGAAGCAAGCGAAGGTCATTTACCCTCCTTTGGCAGGGCAAGGGGAGGAGGAACCATTTGAATTTTGCTTAATTTCGATTAAGTGCAAAGAAAAAAAACCAACTTGACAAGTTGTAACATTCAAAGGAAACGTTGATTAGAGTTTTGTTTGTGCTACAAGTTGTAGGAAACTCAAAGCCCCTGAGGAAAACAGATGTGCTTTTAAGGTAAAAATGCCTTTTTTTCTTATTGGGAAAGGATGAGAGATGAAACACAGGGGTTAGGGTGAGGAGCTTTTCTGGGAATGCTCAGGGAAAACTGGAGACATCTCTCCCATTTTGATTTAGGAAACTCCTCAATTTTCTGGAAATACCTGCTTTGTTTGCAGCACTGAAACACTCCTGGAACTATTAGCTCTGGGCAGACCTTCACCACTCATGATCCCACCTGTTCTGGACACAAATTTTAACCCAGCAGAAATACAAGTTAACACCATCAAAGCAAAGATTAAGGAAACCAGGGTCTGCCTGAAGATTATGCTATAGCAACCTTCAATCCACCTAGAACCTTCTGAGACTGGCACCTGACCTCTGGGAAGCACTATCTTTCCTCCTACCCAACATCTGAGAAGATGGAAATTTACTAGCTATATTTAAACAAAAACCTTTGCATAATTGATGGATGGGTTTGAAAAATGAAGATCATGATTTATTATGCATAAGCAATGATATATTTCTTCCATTTGGATCTATGTATCTGTGACATATTTCAGTTAAGATGGCTTTTAAAAATCAAGTACTGAAATAAACTGAACTAAGAACTGGACCTTCAAATTGTTAATTCACAAAGTATTAAATGAAAATTTTCAAAAATAACAAAGCATATTCAATTGCATTGCTCTGGTTAAAACTATTGTAATTTTTCAGTAGAAACAAAAAAGCTTTTCTGACATTAATAAAATAACTAATGACATTTACTTCATTGTGTCATTATTTTAAATTTTTATTATGTATTGGTTTTTAAATATATGGTAGCACTTGCATATAATTTATAAATAAATATGTTTGGATGTGTGGACTAAAAGTTTTTTTACTGATAGGGGTATGAAATCAAAAAAAGTTCGGGGGTCACTAACCTAAAGTTGAAATTAAACTCCTGAGCAAATAAAAGAATAAATAAATGAGTTTAAATCTTTGGATAATGTTGCAAGCCTGCAATCTGTTTGAGCCGATCAACAGTAAAAGTTTGTCCTACTGACAAACTAAGGATTCACTAAAAACAGTGCATCCATAGAATGCTCTCTTTTTCTTCTGTTAATTCTGTTCAATCCCTTCAAGTGATCCAAACAAAAGTAATTCTCAAAAAGAAGAAACAACTATTTTGAAAGGAAAAAAAGAGCTTCCATTCTGACAGGCTTTGAAAACAACCAAAACTGAAAGATCCTGCATCATCATCGAGGATTGAAATTATATTTTCTAAAGTGGAATGTTCCTAATTTACAACATCTATGTTCTTGACATGCATACCTTTAACTAAAATTTTCAAAAAACAAAATATTACTGAAAAACATAAAAAGGTTAGGAAGCGGCCTAAACTTTCAGTGAGGATGAAGTGCTAAGGCCTCCTTCTGAGGTTCTCTAGAATTCTTGGAAAGAAGACGCCTCTTTGTGTAGGTCAAAGGATCATGTGCCCTTGTCTCAGCAGTTCTCAGTTCTGATTTGTTATCAAGATACTGTGGAGGACAGCAAATAGAGTACAACCCTGTTTCAAAAGAACTGGCTTCACTTAACTTCTGCAAACTAGTTCTCCCCTATTTATTCTGGCAATAGTTTATCCTCCATAAGTCAGAAATAAATTTATATTTCTAAAATGACTTTGCAAAACCATTTTTGAAGGCATGTCATGTCATGGGTGAATGAAGAAGTCCATGACTTTATCTCTAAGAGGCAGTGCTATAAGATTGACAGTCATTTCCTTGAATAAAATCATGGATTCAGATCTGCACTCAGAAGACAGTGTAAAACATGCTGCATTAATTTTCAGGTTAAATTAGTGGAATTGCCCACTTCAATCTATAAGGGTAAAAATACTGCCTGCAGGTTACACAGGGAGCAGAGTCAAGATTAGAAACCAGGAAACAGGATCATAGTCTTTGGAGCTGGTAGAGATTTTACATCTCAACTCATCCTCAAAGCTTTCATTTTACAAGTGAGTAAGCCGAAGCCTTGAGAAGTAAAATGACTTACCCAAGGTTACACATGAAGTTAAACTAGACCTGAGGCTCAGTTCCTCTGACTCCAAGTTTAGTGTTCTTTCCACTAGACTCTAGCTTTCCCTAGTTGAGGGATCAAAGAGAAAGAATTGAGGTTGGATCTGGACAAATAAATAATAACAATTTATAGTCAAGTGAAGGTCAATAAGCATTTATTAAGAAGCTATTATGTGCCATGCACTGAGGATACTAAGGAAGGCCAAAGCTGAATCTGCTATCGAACAGCTCACAATAGAATAGGGTAGATGGTGTTCAAGCTGTGAACAAAAAAAAAGATAATTTGGAAACAACAGCAGAGGGAAGTCACTAACAGGATTTGAGGTGAGAGGTGAAGGAAGCTGGGTAAGTTAGGAGATAAAGATAAGGGGGAAGAGAGTTTCAGGCATGGGAACAGCAGTAAAATTCACAAAGTTGGGGGGATGGAGCGTCCTGTGTCAGAAATAGGCAAGAGGCCAGTGTCGCTGGATAGACACCTTGAAGGGGAGTAAGATTTAAGAGGTTTAGGAAGGACAGACTAGCTTATGGAAGGGGTTGAAAAGTCAAATAGAGGATTTTATATTTGATTTTGTAAGTAATAGGAGGTTAGGCCTAGTTAAATAGATCAACTGCACAGAGATGCTAACTAAATCTATGATGACTGATGAGATCACCAAGCAAAATAATATAGAAGAAAAAGAGAAGCGGGCCCAGGATAGGGCTTTGGAGGATACCCAGTATTTAGTGGGCATAACCTGGATAAAGATACAGCAAAGGAACGTGAGAAGAAAGGATGGGGGGAGGGAGCAATCCTGGAGAAGATGGCATAGACTGTGATCGCAGGTGCATGGCAGATAGCTTTGCCCTGAAGGAGAAAGGATGCCTTTTTTATGTGTGGTAAAAATGAAGGAGGAGGTCATAGTGAAAAGTATCTGAGTAATGTGAAATGTACAGGAGGGGAAAAGAGGAAGCTCTCAGGGAATGGTCTCAATTTTTGTTCAGTGAAATAACAGGAAAGGTTCTCAAGCACGAGGATGTTTTAGGGTTCACAAAGCACTTTCTTCACTACAACCCATTTTACAGATGCAGAAACTGAGCCTTCACAAGGTAAAGTGATTGGAACATGGTCACAAAGCTGGTTTCAGGGTTGAGATCTCAACCATGACTCCAAATTCTGTTTTTATTCCACTATTTCACTTGGCCATATTTTCCCAGAGGCATATGTTTTGGTCCAAGAATTTCAACTATTATTGGAATACTCGTCGATGAGGGGCAGAGTGCAGAGGAGAAGGAGAAATGCTGACATCTTGAAATCAAAAACTCAAATGGCTTCCAAAGTGAATCAATCTATTGTACTTTACTCTGAACTGTCTCATTAAAACAAAAAACAAACCAACAATAACAAAAAAATACAGTGCTTCAATCTGGAGGACAATGAAGATGTTCGTATTTTCCCAAGTCATGACTCTATGTAAAATATCACTTCTCTGCTCCCTGCAGTATTTCTATTTCGATGTGGTGTTAGTTTATTTCTAAATATATCACGGAGGAGGAAAGTGAGTCGGCGAGCTATTGGCTCAAGTGCTGCTCTCCCTCCTGTTTCAACAAGTTCCGTTGCTCCCAGTCTTTCCATCCCAAGTCCTGCCTTTCCATTTGGGGACTTCCAACTTCCATGTTAAAGGTCACAAACACCTTTGTAGCCCATTTCTGCATCTTCCCCTCAGCCACACACACAGGGGGCTTTTATTACAATCTTCTCATGGCTCACAAGTGCTCAGTGTATACAATCCATAGCTCTGAAATTTCTCCTGTCCTTCCAGCTGTCCCTGTGCCTCACCCTTCAAAACCCTAACCTCCATACTCACTATTGCTGTTTTACTCCACACAGTACTTTTCCATAATATAACTTTTGCTCTGGCTTCACCTTTTTCTTTTCAAAATCTTAAATCTTTCCTAGAAAGTTCAGCTTTGCCCTCTTCTCTACTCGCCTTATTGCCTGCTGTTCCCCTTCCAAACCCTGATCCTAAATTACTCCCGCCATCCTTTCCATGCTGCTGAATATCACTGAGGGAAGTCATATGACCGTGCTGACTGGATCCACTACAGATTTCTGCTTTTCAGTGTCCAAATTTGGTTTTCATTGTTGCATATCAATCCTCTTACTGTTCCCTCCCTGACCACTGCATTCCTTTCTCTTCTCTCTTAAGTCACCTACAACACCATTTGCCCTCCCTCCAAGCAGAGGACTGCCTTATTCTTCACTGAAAAAAATATGAAGTCTTTTGTCCTAAACTCCCTCTCCTCAATTCCAAACAAAATCACCTCAGGATCACCATCCCCTTCCCATGCTCTGTGCTTTTGAAGAATAAAATGGCCCTTCTTCCTATAAACATTAATGCTTGTAATTGTGCCCTTGATCCCACCTCCTCAGGTTTCCCAGAGGAGCTTGCTCCTTCTATCATTTTCTCTCCTCCTAATGTTCATGCTCTCTTTATCCCCTGGCTGTTTCCCTGTTGCATATGAACATGCTCAGAACTTCCCCATCCTTAAACTTTCATTAACTCTATCTCCCCCTCAAACAATCATCCTCTAGATTTTTCCTTTCACAATCAAATGTCTAGGAGAAAAAGGCAATATATACTTGTATTGCCTCCTCTTTCTCACCTACCAATCATCTCAACCCCTTGCAATGTGACTTCTGTTCCAGTGCTGTTTTGGTTCCCACCTCCAGACTAAAACTGTTCTCTCCAACGTTACCAAAAACCTTTTCTGAAGTATCTGACAATATTGCCCACCTCCTCCTTTTAGGTACTCTCTTTTCCCTGAACTCTGATGAAATTTTGCTGTCAAGACTCTCCTCCTACCTGTCAGACTTTCTGGGTCTCTTCTGCAGGATCATCACAGATGCTCCGCTCCTATGTGCAGGGGCTCTCTCCTGAGTCTTCTCTTTTTTCTCATTCTTCTGTTGCTGATGGCATCACCTACAAAGGAGTCAACTGCCATCTTTTTGCAGATGATTCCCATAAATACGGTCTTGGTCTCTCTCCTGAGTTCCAATTCCACATATCCAGTTGCCTACACATTTCCCATAAGTATCTCAACTGCAACATGTACAGAAAAGAACTCATTAGCTTTCCCCTTAAACTCACCTCGCCTCCTAACTTCCTTATATCTGTCAAGGTCACTGCCATTCTTCTAGGAACCAAAGTTCAGAACCCAGGAGTCATCCTTGACTCTTCATTTTGTCTTATTCTCCCTAACCAATTTGTGGCCAAGTTTTGTTGATTTTCTCTCTTCACCCCTATTCCTTTCTCTATACCCTCCTCCTTGAACAGGCTCTCTTAACCTTTCACCCTGACTACTGTAAAGTCTTCCTAATTATTCTCCCTGATCTAGTGGGAAGACCACTCTGACCCACCCTTACATAGCTGCAAGTTGATCTTCCTACCACGTCTCTCATCTACTCAAGAAGTTTCTGTGACTCCTCATTAACCACAGGATAAAATACACATTTCTATTTGGCATTTGAAGCTCTTCATAAGCTTGGTGGTCTATCTTCCTAGGCAGATTTAGCCATTACATTCCCTAGCACACTGTTCTAGCCACATTGGCCTACTTGCTATTCCCCTTATGCAATATTTGCTCCCTGCCTCCCAACACCTCCATCAGTGCTCTAATTCAGGCTGCAATATTCTCTCTCATCACCCCTCTTTGCACCTTTGTACCTGTCTCTTGACAACCCATGCTCCCTTAAGGCTCAGTTCAAGTGCCATCTTTTTCAAAGAGCCCTTCCTCAAGCTCAAGCTATTAATGCCCTTACCAACCCTCTCACCTCAGTTACTGGATATTTACTTTATATATATCTGTGAATATTGTGTATTCAATCTGATTTTTAAATTTCTATCCTTAATACCTGTGGACATAGTGCCTAGGACATAGTAGGTTCTTAATAAATATCTGTTGACTGATTGGGCAAATTAAATTCTTGGTAAAGATGAACACATTTCCTTTACTACTAGTAATCAGAGAGACTTTGACTCCATAAACCTACTCCCTTAAGGACATGGAAAGTGCTTGCTCAGATTTGAATTTCCTGAGACAGGATGGAAACTGATTTGGAATGGTGATCAGACTGAGCTACTCTTTAGGGTAGACTTACAAGGATTCATTTGTTGGCCTGAAGCTTTTACCCATGTTCTTGGAAATTGCCTGTGTTCTTGGAAACATTCTATTATTAACTATAAATCTGTGTGTAGTAGCAGAAAAATCACAAGGTTTATTTCAAGCAATTAGTGTACCCCCCTCTGCCAATTTTCCTCTTCAGCTCCCAGATGATTTTAATAATCCAAAGGCGATGTAGAAAATCAGTTATCCTAGAAAAAATACATAACTCTTAAACTACAATTTAAAAATACAATGTGAAACTATAATAAAAATATATTTCCTCTCTGAATTTTAGAAGCAGACTAATTATTACTCTAAAAAAATAATTATACCTTAAAAATAAGAAAAATATAAATTCACGATTACAATTTGTCCTTTTGCTCTGAAACATTTCCTTTTAAAATATTTTCTTACCATCCTACTCTTTCTTTTGCTGACTTCAGTGGAAAATTTCACTTCACTAAAGAAATACATTCCTTTCAGTATTAACATCTGTTATGACTTTCTTCAAATTGCTAGGTGAGATGGTATAATTAGGGGTATCCAGGGAAAAAAAATTACAAAAGATGCAAAGAACATCAGTTGAGAATATAAGTGCTAAAAAAATTCCAAGTATTTAAATATGGGTCATGTGCAACCAAAGAAATAAAAGCTAACATGGCATTCTGGTCATGTTATTATGCAGATAGGCACCTACTTTCTTGATAACTGAGCCTCTTCTACCTTCTTCCATCACCCCCAAAGAATTTCCTTTTTTAAATCCACCTTTCATGGAGGACAGGAGGATTCTGTCATACTAACTCTTATGAAAGCATCAAGAATTTAAATCCCCAAATTAAGTGCATGATAATATGATAGGAGTGATCTAAATGTGTGGCATTAAATTGTAAAAGCAAAAACTGGAATTACTTGTAGAAGTATGTTTTGGTAAGTATTTAATGAATACCTTCTCAGAATGTTTAAGGAGCATGCCCACAAATGCGATTAAAAGAATGTCCAGTTTCATTATCCTGATCAATATAATTTAGAATACTTCTGTTATTAAAAACAGCAACAAGAAATTTTTTTCTTATTGAGCTAATAAAACCACACTTCAAGGTTTGAGGCCCAGATGAAGGTTTAAAGATATTTTAATTCCTTGTAGAGATTAACTACAAATAGTTTTATTTACTTTATTATAGTCACAGGATTGGGAGATGAAAGGGGACTCTCTAGCTCAATTTCCTCATTTTATAGAAGAAACAGAGAACTTGGAGGTGAGGTGTACTACTTCCTCACTTGCCGAAGCCCCACTGCCCATATACAAAGAAAAAATTTTCAACCTGAAGTATCATCATTCCTATTACTAATGTAATTCAGGGAAAACAAAAACAGAGACACAATCCCCAACTCTGTTATACAGACTCCTAACATGGATGTATGTGGCTGTCTCTTTGATTCAGGTACAGTGATAGGAAGAGGACAATGGAAAATGGGAGAAAAGTAATGATATATTCCTTTGTGGAGGTAGATCAGGAAAGGGAGTGAATCAGCCAATAAACATTTATTACGAGCCTATTATGCGTCAGGCACTGTGCTAAACTCTGAGGATACTAAAGAAGGCAAAAGACAGTCCAGGCTCTCAGGAAGCTTACAATCTAGTGGGAGAGACACCATGTAAGCATATAAGCACAAATAAGATAGAACAATAAAGAGAGAAAAAGCACTGGAATTAAAAAGCATTGGGGAATATTTTCTGGTGTGAGTTTATCTGGTATGTAAAAGAAGTCAGAAAGGTCAGTAGTTGGAGCAGAAGACAGAGAGAATATTCCAGGCACAGGAAACAACCAGAGAAAATGCCTGGAGCTGAGATAAATTATCTTGTTTGTGAAAAAGCCAGAGGCCAGTGTCTGTAGGCAATGTGGATAATAACAAATTTATCAGCAAAAAGGACTTCAAGATCAGTAATTTGGGGGAAATCTGGCCTATTACTCTAGTTAGAACAAATAATTACTAAGAGTTCTTCTATTAACCATCAGTCTGATTTCATAGCTAACAAGGCTGAAATAACTGAATTAATCCCTAAACAAAAAAATAATGCTGTACATATTTGTAGGGGAGTATATGATGCAGGGTATCCAAAAAGTCCAAAAGAGTTTAATAGCTTAAAATTGTACCAAGAGTTTTTGACAACTCTACATATACAAATACAACATATCTTAGAAGAAATTATTAAGTAACAGAGCCAAGACAAATGAGGTACAGAATTCAATTTTTATTTAGAACCTACTAGATGCAAGGCACTGAATTATGAACTAGACTTTTCCTGCTATTAATCCCAAATTTAGAGTCTAATACTCAAATATCTGCATTATCCATGTAAAAATCTTTTCTATTACAATGAAAGTGGAGAAGGTTCTGTTTATTGTCATTTCTGTAGTTCATCTGTTGATGTAGACCTCCAAAGATTCTGTTACCTTTTTTTTTAAACAGTTTGTTAATATAGGAAAGCAGGAGAAAAGAAAAAGTATAGGAAGGCAAAAAAAGGGCAGTATAACTGAGAAAAATACTGAAATTGAAACAAAAACTGAACTTACATTCTGGGACATAATGTTGCTTAGACACTGGCAAGCTTGTTTAACAATGAGACATTGTCAGGTGGAATTCTGAAACATCTGATAGCCTGAGACACAAGAATTTAGTTTGAGCTTGCACGTACATGCACATGGTTCTCTAAAATACCAGAACATAACAGTTACTTTAAGTGACATTCCTTTAATATTTTGTGACAAATTTACAATGCTGTCCAACATGTCATATGAATTTGCCACAAAGTTTTGAGATTTGCTGCACTTAAAAAGATTTTGTAAAACTCAAGAATCACTTATCAGGCTCCTGCTTATTATCTGTATGAATATAAACACTAGTGAGGAAGCAATAATAGCATGGCGGAGGGGATTGCTTTTTTCTACAACTGTTATCAGAATAGTAATTCAATAAGCAACCCAATGTATAAGCTACCAGGAGAAAAAATTGCATATAAGCATATGCAGTCTCTCATCCCTGACACTGGGGCCTCCAGGTAACATATGGCCCTCTAAGTCCTCAGGCGTGGCCCTTTGACTGTATCCAAACTTCACAAACCAAATCTCCTTAATAAAAGGATTTGTTCTGTAAAACTTGGACTCAGTCAAAAGGCTGCACTTGACCTAGAAGGCCACATGTGGCCTCGAGGCCGCACACTTCCCACCCCAAGGGTCTATACTCTTAAAGAACAATATAACTGAACATCTTAGACATAACTATCTGTCCTTAACTGGTAAAATCATTAGAATTAAGTGCCTAAAAAGCAGAGAATTTGTTATTGGCCCAAAGAAAGTCAGTTATATATATGCTAATACATCCAAGTCCAACTTGGCTCCCCATAGGTCTTTATTGATTTGTCTGGTTTTCCTGTTAGATTTTTTTGACATAACTTGTTAATTTTATGTACAGTTTTATCATTGATTATGGATCATACAATTGTAGCTGCTAATGGGGGGAACAATGCTTGATGATTTGCCTTAATTGGACCACCTACATTCAGAAAGCTCCAGTAGCTCTATTCCTTGCAGGATCAAATATGAAATCTTCTGCTTGATTTTTAAAACTTTCTATTTCCTGGCCTTTCTTGTCTTTGTAGTTTTCTTATACTTTACTTTCCTCTACTTACTCTATGATCCAGTAAAGCCTTTGCTGGTCCCCCAGTTACTAGTACCCTTTCCCAAACTACCTATAATTAACTTCTTTGCATAAAGTTATATTCATTTTATATTCATGCCTATATATTTTGGGTTCATGATTAACTCTGGTCCCACTCTCTTCTATCCACATCTATTGTGTCTTCCCCTCAGGGTTCTCTAAGGTTGGAGGCATCTCTCCTGCCAGCTGCTGACTCAAGTATCTGCTGCTGGCTCAAGCCCCCATCCCATGTTAGTCTAGTGACCATCACCATTACTTCCATTTAATCACTTCATGTCAGATTAGCTTTTACAAAGGTGTAAATACTTCAAAGGTGTAGCAAACACAAACACACAAACATTTCCCCCAAGATTTTAGGGGCATAATCTCCACTACACTGCCTAGGTCTGGGGCTGAGGGGAAGGGAATTTAACCTCATTCCTATACAGCATAGGTCCCATAAAGTTTGAATCCAACTGGGTTAGGGCTGGATTCCCTAATGGTCACTTCTAAAAGTCTCTCTTTGCTGGAGAACAAGGGCATTAATGCTTCCAAATTGAACTCTGGAATGATGAGGTGCTGAGAAGCCCTCTGAACCTCTTGAACTCACACAGTTATAGATTCCCCTTCTTTCACCAGTTGTTAAGCTTTCCCAGGGGTACTGAGGCCAAGAAACTACAACTGAAGTTGAAAGAACTTTTTGAAGGCCTCCCTAATCAAAAAGCCTCCTCTTCAACATATGGTTAGCCAACCAAAAGCAGGTACAGAATGTCTATGCATTCTGTCTGTCCATCCAAGACACTTCCCTTAGCAGCCATAATGATTTCAGTTCTCTACTTTCTCCCAGGCAGAGAGAAGCCAACTCAGGGAAGATGGACAAGCTTCAGACCCCCATTATTACATTTTTACATGTACTTGTGTTCACCATTATTTCATTCATCGTACTTGTATTGCTATTGATTGGTTAACTGATTAGAAGCATGTTACTAAAAAGTTATTAACAGCTTTCCCAGGACATTTTTTTCAATGACCTCAGAGCTTAGCAGGGTGAACCACTGATTACATTTGGATCCAGCCTTTAATACCAACTCACTTGAAAGCTAGAAAATACACCTTTGCTCCAGGGGAGAGTATCCCTATAAATCCTAGATCATGTAGCATCCCTGAAACTATTGTAGAAGTTCTAGGGTTAGGAGAAGGGTGGGGAACCTGTGGCCTCGAGGTCACATGTGGCCCTCTAGGTCCTCAAGTGCAACCCTTTGACTGAATCTGAACTTCACAAAACAAATTCCCCTGAATAAAAGGATTTGTTCTGTAAAACTTGGACTTAGCCAAAAGGCTGCAAGGTCCTAGAAGGTCACACATGGCCTACAGGCAGCAGATTCCCCATCCCTGGGTTAGAAGATCCTCCTAATCCCACCTTCTTAATAAAATGATCAAATTACATCATTAATTAGCTAGATCCTAGACTTTTATCTTGAACCAAGAGTGGAGAGGGTGTTCATTAGTAATATTTGTGGAATTCAAGAAATGAAGAACCCAGGAATTATTTATATGAAGGCATAAGCAAGAAATGATCTGGTTCCTTGGAAATGACTTGAATCTTGAAAAGATACTAAGTATATTCATTACAAGCGAGATTGCATAACCCAACAAACGCAGCTGCTTTTTTGTGTGGCTCACTCCCCTGGGTCTGCCTCTCCCAGAATAAGCTCTTCTCTGATCTCCTCACCATTCTGTTACCTCATTTCTTGAATGACACCACCTTGCTCAAGTCTCCCCTCCCCTCGAAAGCTGAAGGGTGTAGTACCAAACTCCTTCTAATGCCTTCCTTTATAGAGGGCAGAAACTGGACTTTTGGCTTACTCCACTTAGCATTTACTGCTCTTTCCGGTTTCAACTCCACAAAACAAGATATCCCTGAGTCAGGTATTCACCTGGTGGGGGCTCCTCCCCCTGCTTTCTTGATTGTGAGCTCCCCAAGGGCAGGGACTGTATTTCTTTTTATTTATCGTATGCCTAGAGTTTAGCAAACAGTGCCAGCACATAGTAGGTGCTTAATAAATGTTTATTGGATAGGATTGAAAAGAAGCCTAGGTCAAAATTCTCTAACAACTTTGAAGGATCACTCAAAGGATTATGGTAGACTCTTTCTCACAGTGATGCCAGTTCATACTTTAACCCCTGCTGTGAAGCAGCTCTCTCACACTTCTGTGCAACGTACAGATTAACAAAAACCACTGCTTCTGACAGTGAATCTCAACCACATGTTTGCCAACTGCATATTACTAGACTTAACTGGTAATTTATCAAGGGAGCTTCTTACGGATACTGTGTGAGGTAATGGCCACATTTTTTGTTTGTTTGTGTATTGTTGGGGGTGAAGAAGTTGATCTTGGCACTGTATCCATTGGTTTCCTTTTCAATAGATTCCTATTTTTCCCAATTTCCCAATTACAGAGAAGAGTAGGTAACAGAAACAATGAAGCATCAAGGCCCTAAATGAAGTATAATAAGAAGGGTTTACACTTCATTACCACTTTATAAAGTATGAAGAAATGCTAATCAAAACTGATGGAACTAGGAGAAAGCTAACCTTTGGTAGGCCAAGTATTGGCCACAATCCTGGTAGCTTTAAAAAAAAAAAGACATAAATCCCTCCTATAGTTAAAGAATAGATTTTTTTTTAAATTGAAAGTTAAAAAAAATCCATAGAATTAATAAATAAAACTAGGACCCATTGGCTAATTTGCTTTTTGGAAAGAAAGAAAAATAAATTACCAGTATCAAAAATGAAAAAAAAAAAAAGGTGCCTATACCACCAACAAAAAAAGAAATAAAATAAATTACTAGTGTAACCCTTGGCTCCAAGGGTCAATTATTGGAACTTCAGTGGTAGAGATTAATTATCTGACGCCCAGGGCAAAGTTGGGGAAAGAAAGGGAGAGGGGGAAAGAAGGAAAGTGAGAGAGACAGAGAGTATGAGTGGGGGGGGTGGGAGTGGGGTGGGGTGCGGGGGAGGGGGGTGTGGGGGGGGTGGGTCTTTCGGCTTCTAGAAGCAAGAGAGAAGACAAGCAATTCCAACTTCTCTTCAGGCTCATGAAAGAAGAAAGAAAGACTGTGAAGAAGCTGACATGTAGAAAAGGTGGCAGTCAGTATCATGTACCTATTCTCAGGCTGCTACACTAGAGACTTTAGGAGGTTTCCCACTGGGTGAGATCTGAAGCTCTCTTCTGGATGAGTTATTTTGGCTCTCAAAGGGAGAGCTCATTCAACTTACATTGTTTGTTATATATTATCTTACGTATACTTTCTTTGATTTTTGTTTGCCATCTGTTTGGACAAATGGATTTATCTGCTCCTTTCTGTGTATTGTCTGTGAGTGAGAATAGACTTAAACTTTGAATATATAGGTTGGGGCTCTCCCTTCTCACTAAAGGATAGTGATAGGAGTGTACTTGAACCTAAAAGTTACTTTCCTTAGACTAACAATATTTATGGAGCAGATAAATAAAATTCTAACCTGGTACCCCATCCACTTGGAGAGGAGGAACTAACCTCTGGCCCCAACCTCCTACTTTTCCTCCTGGAAGGAATAAAAGTCTCTCTTGGAGAAGTGTGGGGAAGGAGATGCTGAAAATATATTTTCTTGCCTCCCTTTGACCCATATCTATGGGTCCACACCATGTGGACACATACAGCTTATACAGGTAAAAATAAAATAACATGGCACCCACACTCTATCTCTTATTTTAGAGACTAAATGAAATGGATGAATATACAAAAATATAAATGCTCAAATTAATAAAACAAGAAATAGAGGGCTTAAATAACCCAGTCTCAAAATAAAAAGCTAAGCCACAAATGAACTCCCAAAGAAATAAATTCTCAAGTCTAGATGGATTATAATGAATTATATCAAACATTTAAATAAAAATTAATTCTAACAATGCAAAACTTGTTTGAAAAAATAGAAAAAGGGATCCTACCAAATTTCTTCTATGACCAAAGAAGAATAAAAAAATTAAAAGTAAAAACAGAGACACCTTTTGATTTCACAAAGTCAGTCAACACAGAAGAGAGTTTTGAAGAGTATAATTATGGTACCAGAGAAGACAGTAAGGTATGGGAGACACCATACCCAGGAGAAATCAAGATAAACATTTATTAATCTGCTATTATGTACCAGGCACTGTGCTAAGTGCTAGGGAAACAAAAAGAGGCAAAAAATAGTTCCTGCTCTCAAGTAGCTTATATTCTAATGAAAGAGATGTAACAAATTTATATATATAAATATATATGTATACATGTATACGTGTGTATATATGTAAACAAGCTATATACAGAATAAATAGGAAATAATAAATAGAGGAAAGGTGCTAGAATTAAGAGAGGTTAGAAAAGACTTCCTGTAAAAGACTGGATTTTGGTTGGGACCTTAAAAGAAGCCAGAAAAGTCAGTAAGGATAAATGCAGACACATGCTAAGGAGTCAGCTGACAAACAGGAGGCAGTTTTGAAGAGTATGACTTCTGGCAGCAGAGAAGAGAGCAAGTTACAGGGAACCTCATACCCAGGGGCCAGTAAGCTATGCAGGAAGTAGATCTCAGGAGTGAAAGCTCCAGGAGTCAAGACACAGCTCTTACCACCCAGTAGAGATACAGAATCCAAGGAAAGTAGCATGAAGACACCACAAGAAGGGAAAGGTCACTGTGACCCTGAAATGCTAGAAGTGAGAGTTGCCTTGTCCATTTGAGTTCGTTAAATGTGTGATCTTTTTACTAATGTACTCTCAGTGTTTGTCTACTCATCCCACTAATGCTGTACACAAATAGGGGAAAAAGAGACTTCTATTTATAAGGGGAATGTTTTGGTACTGTTGATCTTATAATGCTATCTCAGTAAATGCTTTCATTTGGGGCTGATTATGTTCTCTGGTTGTCTATGAAAGATAGACTTACTACTGGAGGCCAGAGAACGATAGTTTTAGGAATGTAGCTTATAGCAGAATACGCTAATCTAGGGGAAAGTATCTCAGTAGACGCCCAATCTGTGAGTTTGAGTTGAGGTAATAGCTCTAGAGGATATGCAACATTTCTTTTTAGTTTTGATTTTAACTATCACAGAATTACCTCAGATAACATGTAAGGCATTTATGGATTAAGAATCTTATCTAAGTAATTATGGCTATGCTTTATCTCTCAAGTTGCTACGTTGAAAAGATGGGGCAAATGGCTAAACTGCCCTGAAACAGATATGGCATGGGGATGAGACTAATGACATGCAAGTGGAACTGTTTGGAAAACAAACTGATTAAGGAAACTCCCAATCTCCCTGAACCAATGCAATTTGGCATCTTCTTTGCAACTTATAGTCTTATAGTTGCATGGGGAGGAGGGAGAAGAGGGGCAGGGACTGAGAACATAAGTGACTTGCCCAGAGTCAGCATTTGTCAGCGGCAGAATGTGAATCCCAGTCTTACTGGCTCTGAGACAAGCTCTCTATCCACTGCATAAACCTATCTCACTGTCCTGTAAAAGACTATTAAAAATAACTAACAAGATTTGCCAAAGTTCTTATTACACAAAAGATCACTCTGTGAACAGAAAAAGAAGACTTGGTTGTAGGCACTAAAGAGGCAATGTATCAAGACTTATATCCACTGTCTCTACCCAGACTGATCTGAGCACTCATAAGAAAAACAAGAATATATTCTGTACGTTGTTCACTTTGCACTTTTTCCTCTTTCATTTTTACCAAAAATGTTAACATTTGTTAGGCATTATTGGACAAGGCACATTCCTGCCCTCATAAATAACTGCAGCCACAGAGTATGCATCACATAGAAACCAAAGTGCAGACAGGTCATCATATTGAGAAAGCAAGAAATCATTCTTCCCTTATTTTGTCTCTTGAAAAAAATAGAGCTGTTAAAGTGTCCCTTAGGTCCATTTGCTATTGATCTTGAGTTCTACCTCCTAAGAACTCTCCAGGACATAAAATAAAGGACATAATAATTCTTTTCTGGTCACTACAAAGAGCTGAAACCACCAACTATTTGTACAATTAACCACAAAAACGGAGACAGAGATCAGAGAGTATCTCAACTGCTGACTGAAACAAAATGTATTCTAAGGTAGAAGATATGTTTATATATATGTATATGTGTGTATTTGTGTATGTATGTGTGGACACTATTACATAATGTAGTGACTTTATTCCTTCAGAGTTCCCTTTTGAATCCCACTAGCCATACACAAAGATTTCTAAAGGACTTCAATAGCAATAAAGTCCAAACCATGTTGAAGACCTATTCATTTCTTGCTTGTTTACTGATGATCAATACAATAATATGTTCTCCTTGAACTTACTTAAAACTAATAAAAAGATTAATTTAGAGTTCATCTGTGAATGTCTGTATCTGTAGTAAGAAAATAGTAACAGCTAACATGATGAAATTCAACCAGTGAACTAGGCTGAAAAATGAAACATCACATAACAATCCAGATTCTTTAACAAACAAGAAATGTTAGACATTTTTCCACAATGCCAACAAAACTTCACTTTGGTAACCTAATATAGACAAGCACAACTGGAGAATTTTACTTGGGTAGAGTCATACTTTCTAATGAGTAAGTCCTTTTGATGTGAAAGATGACAAGAACTCAACAAGCTACTCTCCAGATCCAGAAATGAGTTATTGGTCCTACTCTAAAAAAGATATAGTCTTACTTTATACAATCGGAAGATGCTAAAATTCTTTATCTACTATGGTAGAAGAATATCTACCACAGGCCCCTACCATGAAGACTGGCTAGTTCTTTTACTCGTAAGACACTGCAACTGTCCTTAGAACTTAATTGGTTCGGGGGAGCGTGGGTAATATTGGGGCTACCTACATAGTTTCCTGGTCATCAGAGAACAAAGCCAGGAGAAGCTGTAGCTAGGTTCAAGGTCTGACCAAAGAATCATTTTGTACAACAAACAGGAAGGGAAGCTGTGCTTAACTCAATCAATGCTGTACACTTAGCTGAATATCTTTGCCCTACTGTGGTAAGTAAATCTCCTATTGAGGCAGACAGATGGTGGAGTATATAGTTAGGCCTCAGACTCTTACTGTGTGAACCTGGACCAGTCAACTACTGTCTGTTGGCCTTAGTTTCTTCAACTATAAAATGGGAATAATAATACCTCTCTTGTAGTAGTAATGTGAGGATCAAATGAGATATTTATAAAGCACTTTGTATAGTGCCTGGTACATAGTGGGCATGATATAAATGCTCATTTCCTTCCATGCTATTCCCCTGGTCAACTATTATTAGATGGATGATAAATATCTCAACTCATTCTAATCTTGAACCTGAGGTACTAGTCTAGACTTGAACACAGGTACTAAACCAGCCATTTAGTCAGTCAGGAAGCCCCAATTCCTGACCCTACAACCTTTTTGTTTTGTTTTGTTTTTAGTTCAGAACTGTGATCTCATTAGTACAGGGAGCTTCCCAATAGGAAATGTCCTCTACCAATGCACGTTAGTCACTGTTACACAACTTATAGATTTAGAGAGATGCCTGGAATACTAAGAGGTTGACGGGTCATGTGGACAGCATATATCAGATGTAGGACCTGAATCCAGATCTTGTTAACTTTGAGGCCAGCTTTCTATCCACTATGCCTCAGTGTTTCTCATTCCTACTATAAAGCCCCATTACTTATTATTTCTAATTTGGTTGAGTTGGGAAAACAAGTAAGTGAGAGGTAGAAATCAGGATTTGTTAATGGGTTTATTTAAATAAAAGCACAGCGGGCCACTTCCAGAATAACTAGACAGTTTGAATAGCCAAGAGAGGGATCATCTTTCCTGGCACAATCTGATGGAAAACTAGAGTAGCATTCAGTGATAAGAAGATGAGGACTTATCTCCTGACTAGATTAAGGCAGAGAATATCTGGCATCTAACAGATCTCAAAGTACTAATGAAAGGGCTTGTTTCTCACTTGAAGGAATCCTAACACAAAGCAAAAGAAGAGGAGGAAAGGGGAAAATGGACAACAACGAAATAGACTCTTTTTCAAGCAATCATTCATTTATTAGTTGCCCACTATGTGTACACAAAGACAAAAATAAAACAGTACCTGTCCTCAAGGAGCTTACGTTCTGATGACAGAGGCATGTCTATCCATAAACACACACATATACACTTATATCATATATACACAAATATGCATATATATTTACATATACACATAATACACACACAAAACAAATAAAAAGATGCTTTTGTCAACTGAAAGAAATAAGTCTTATGCCAATACTTCATATCAAAGAGATGACCTTAGATTCTACAAAACAATGTCAATGGACAACACACAATTCTAATAGCCCAAAAGATTTGTAAAGCTTTAACTGATACCTTATTTGCTTCTGGGAAAATATGATTAGATCTATAATAACATTTCTATTTTGATATTGCTTATTTTAATCTCTGAATTTTAATGTATGGAATCCCCAGTTTAGTCAGATATTTGGGTCTATTTTTTTGAGAAAAAAAAGATATGCATATATTTATGCAGATATAGGTATTTTTTCTTGATCAGGCTTCAGATAGAAACAAAGTATCAATACTACTAATTTTGTTAGTCATGTGTACTCGTAGCAAGAAATGTTATTTAGCACTGTCAATGTAATTCCTATTTGACCTAACAGAGTTACAGAGCAAAGATGATGTTATTAAAAGAAAGAATGAGGAAAAATACTCAATTAAAACTTGACTTCTACTCTGTATAAGCAATATTGGCTAACAAAAGTGAGATTCTCGACCTTAAAGACAAGTTTAAATGGCAAGTGTCCTTTTCACTGAAAATACATACATACAGATACACACATATTCAGTTAGGTGCAGTGGATAGAGTGCTGGCCCAGGAAACCTGAGTTGAAATCCTGCTTCAGACACTTACTAGTTGTGTGAACTTGGGCAAAACCCTAACCTCCATTTCCTCAACTGTAAAATAGGGGTAATAATAGCAACACCCACCTCTCAGGACTGTTATGAGGACTAAATGAGATAATACTTGTAGAATGCTCAGCACAGTGCCTGGCACATAATAACAGCTATATCAATGTTAGGTATTATTATGTTTAGATAAGTAATATACATACATACACATATGCATGTATGTATATACAACAGGCAGATAGATTCAAACTACTGAAAGACATAGCTCACTTTACATAATACCTAAAATGCAATTAAAAAATAAGAAATTATGATGTAACAAGTGAAAGGCAGCAAGGCATGATGGATAAAGAGTCAGCCTTGGTGTTGGAATGACCAAAGTTAAACTTCCTCCTCCACTATGCGATGTGACCCTGGGAAAATCATTTAATGTCTCACTAGATCAGGCAACTCTCTCAGATAATGAACTTAGACAACAATTGCTGATCTACATTGGCAGAGAGAATTTCCTTACTCAAGAATTATTTTATAGTCCAGCAGTGTCAAACAAATATTTTTTTTTACTTTATTAAGCATTTTCTAATTACATTTTAATCTCATTTGGACTGCACTTTGGAGTTTTGCATGGTGGCCCACGGGAGTTTGATACCTCCATTCTATACCACCAATGAAACCACAGATTCCTGAAGAAACAAATATATAACATATGGTATCTAAATAGTATTAGTGTACATGTAAAGGAAGACTAACTGGACAGATGGCAGAAGAAGGTTACAGAAAGTTAAGTACGGGTACCTGGAAGTTTATGAAAACACTTCAGAGAAGTGTATTTCCTACAAGTTTATGGTTAGTTCCCAAAACAAGGCCATTCTGTAAATAGAGTAATGCAGTTGCTTCATTTCAATAAAGATTTGATCTAGAGACATCTGTTTCAAGGTGTGTGTGTGTGTGTGTGTGTGTGTGTGTGTGTGTGTGTATGTATGTGTGTGTGTGTGTGTATGGATAGGGAGCAGACTTTAATTTCAATGATAAAGGAAATATTCAAATGAATAAACTCTACCTATCAATGAACTTCTCTGAAACTTAAAGTCATAGAAGGATGCTTAGAGCATCAAGAAGGTGCCCAAAATTAGAGCCAACATGTGTCCAAGGTGTGACTTGAACTCAGGTTTTCAAGGCTTCAAGGCCAGTTCTCTCTCTACTACTCCATACAGCCTCCCAATATGTATAAATAAATAAAAGGATGGAATAACTTCTAAAACTAAACTAAAAAAAAAATGGTTTTCTAAGGTCAGTTCATGAACAGCAACCCAGTTAAACATTCCAAAGATTAGTCTAGTTTTGCCATATTATCTGCTGATTTAAGTCTTAGAACAACCCAACTGCCACTAGAGGGCCACAGGCTGGACTAACCACTGAAAAGTATGTCTAACAATGGTGGTGGTGAACTGTATTAGTTCACCAGAATATTGGCTCCAGAAGAGAGATATTGACAGCAGGCAGCCCTGGAAAGTAGTTAATGCCAGTACTATTTGAGGACAGAGACACCCATGTGGGAGAAAGCTTTCCACCAATGCCCCTGTTTGTTTGTTTTGGGGGGATCTTTTTGCTTTTAAAATTAATCTATGTAAAAATCTGATTAATTCCCAAAGGTTTTCTGTGGGAAATCTCATTATCCCTGAATAAAGCATTTGCTCTACTAGATGAGTTCATTTTATCTAAAGTAATAATCTAAATCACAGAGTAACCAAAACTACATTTGGGTAAATGGAATACAAATTTATACATGGGCATGTTTGGAGTCAGGCTAGTTATCTTGTTTTCCTTTTAAATATATGAAACTACCTTAGTTTTCATTTTTCTAACAAAACTGTTGGTATCATGAGAACTTGTTTCCATACCAGATCCCCTCAGAGTAGCCTACCCAACTAAGAACCCTTTTTCCTGGCATATCACTTCTTTTTTTGGTTCTTATATAATTTTAAGCTCTACCCGTAAGGACATTTTGATAACATCTTTGCTTGGAGCATACTTCCATATAAACTTAACCTCTAATACTATACTATTCTTCCCTATTAGATGAAGTAAAAGTAATGTCATTGACCAGATTGGATTCAGGACAGAACATAAATGAAATTATTTTGCCCCCTAGTGGTGACTGCTGGCCTTTTATTCTCATTCATTCCCTCCTTCCCACACCACCCCCCCACCCCAAACCCCACACCCTCAGGAAGAGATAAATAAACTAGAGATGCATTAAGATCATGGATTTACTAGTGAAAGGAATCTTAGAGGTCATCTAAGCCATTTCACAAATGAGGAAATTAACATCCAGAATTAAGTGACTTTCCCATGGTCACTGATAATAAGGTGGTTCAGCCAGTAGCTTGGAAGCTATATATATAATTTTATAAAAGTATCTGATGTATAACAGGGATCTATAATAGCCTGACACAGTGGTACCCCTTAATGCTGATTTTGGGGAATGATCCTAACTCTCAACTTAAACACTAACAATGTTCATAACATATTTTTGTTTTTTACTGTTGCAGGTGGGTGTTTGTCATTTTTGCTGTTTTACTTTTTGGGAGCACGGGAAGCATGATTTTACATACAGTAAATAAAAGAAGTGTGATCCAGCGGTAAATGCAGTACATCAGACGCTAAGAGATCTGGTCATTGTCTAGTTTTTGCGATTAACTAGCTATATGACCTTGGACAAGTCGCTTCTACCTCCTCATACTCAATTTCTTTAACTGTAAATTAGGGGTCTAGATTAGCTGTTTTTTAAGGTTCCTTCCAGTTCTAAGATCTTATGTTTTTATTAGAATACCAACAGTAACTCATAATTCAAAAATATACAACACAATAGAATGGGATTCTACCCTTCTTTTCTACATCCCAATTTTTCTTTTCTTTTCTTTGGGGAAAGGGAGGGACATATGTCTCCAGGATTTCATTCTGCAATCTGAGCTTATGTCTTTATATAATAAAAGCTCACATTTATATAGAACTTACTATGTCCCAAGGACTGTGCCATTATAGTTTCTATTTCATTTGATCCTCATAGCCACCCTGAAGGGAGGTGCTATTATTATCATTTTACGATAAGGAATTGAGGCAAAAGAGTCTAAGTGACTTAGCCAGGGTCATACAGCCAGTAAGCATCTGAAGCCTCATTTGAACTCAGGCCTTCCTGACTCCAGGTCAGTACTCTATCCACTATAAAAGAGGGATAATAATACATATACTCCCTACCTAAAAGGACTACTGTATAAAACATGGTAATGTGAAATACTTATAAACCATAAAGAATTATACAAATGCAAGACATCAGCATCCCTCTTATTTGCAGTGAACATTGTTTTGTCCATTCTGCTGTTGTACTTAAATGTACGTCTTTTATATTGGCATTTAAATTTTCAGTCTCCTCCACTAGACTGTAAATTCTCTGGCATCAGATCTGGCAGTAAACATAGAGAAGTCAAGATCACTTCTTCCCTGAATTCCTGAACTCCCAATATTCAAGCATCAGAGTAGAAGTTTCCAACCTGTGTGACTATTATAGCCACCAAGGAATTCAATCCATGAATATGACTTCTGTTTATAGTAACTGGGAAGCAAGTGGAAGCAAGGGCAAGGGATATGCACCATCTTAAGAGAGAAAACAGGAGCTACAGGACTGCATTTCTATATAGTTTCTTCAACTAAGAGTCTATAAGTAATTGAAGTCTACAATTCTAAGAGAACAGGACAATGAATTAAGGAGTAGAGAGCAAATCATTTGTGCCTTATGTTGGGAAAAGACTCTTATGGAATATGCATATTAGAGAGGAAAGGGTAAAAAAAATGGAGAAAAGTAATAAAGTTGGTCCTCTGGGGGGGCCTCTAATTTGGTTCTATATATAACCTTATATAACCTAGTTCCTAGTTCTTTCTGCTTCATTCAATAAATTTTTGCTAAGTTCCTTCTATGTTAAAGAAATGTTCTCAAGGAAAATGGCATTATAAGAGATACAAGGATTTGTAAGACATGGCCCCGTTACATGGGGACCTTATAATCTAAAGGGAAAAAAGCAAATACACAAATTACTGTAATATAAGGCAGTTTGTGATGAGTGCCCTAAAAATGGTACTTAAGAAGGAAACATATAGGCAATGGGAAGGCTGCAGGGGAGGAAGATAGTGTCCACATGGAAATCACAGAAGAGATGGATGGAAGCAGAGCCTTGAAGGATGTACAAGACTTTAACAAAGGAGAAGAGGTGAGTACAAGCAGAAAAAGTGGCATGAGATGTATAGAGGTAGGAAAGTAGAAAGTATTTATAAGAAATGGAGAACAGTTCAATTTGGTGGGAATGTAGGCTATGTATAGAACAATATGAAAAGAAATTTATGATAACAATTCAGGACCAGTTTCTGCCACCAGAAACTACAGAGGAGTTACACAGCAGAGTCTGATTTAGTGATCAATATAAATTATGAAAAGAATGTGGATTATGCCATCTTTTTTCAGAGAGATAATTTAAGCCTATTATGATTCCGCTTGGCCTTAAATTCACTATCACCTCTCCCAAAGAGATCTAAATATGGCTTCCAGATTAAAGAGGGGTTCAAACCAAAACATTTCATCAATATATTGATCACATGACATTCATCAAGCTATACTAGCTCCACCAGAAAACACATTAAGCAGTTCCTTCATCTTATGGAACTTTCTCCAATGAAAGCAAAATGCCAGTAAGACCCCACAAGTATAAAATTCTTAACATATATCAAATAAAGATAGAGACTGAAAGCTTTAAGCTTAAATTCAAAGGTTAGTCAACAATCATTTGTTATGTGCTTATTATGTGTCAGGTACTGTACTAAGTACTTTTTTAAAAAGGCAAAAACATGGTTCCTATTGTTAAGATGCTCACATTCTTTTAAGAAGAAAACATGCAAATCAACTACATACATAAAAGATATATATAGTATAAATGGGAGGTAATTACAAAAGGACCTGCTAGGTGACTTTATTCCTTACATTACTGAGGAGAAGAAAGTCTCTCTCTTCTAGCTCAAAGATTCTTGGGGAAAAGTAGCTTAGATTCTCAAAGATTAGGCTATCTCTGTACTAGGATATTATTCATTTTTCTAGCTCTACAAGGCAATACTATAATAACCTGATTGGTAGCAACCTGATTTAGGTAGCATTGCCATTTTTATTACGACATTGCCCACCCATAAGTGATTAATATCTCCAACTGTTTAGGTCTCCATTAATGCAAAAAAAATTTTTGCAGTTGTATTCATATAATTTCTGTGTGTATTTCTTGGTAGGTGAACTCCCAAATATTTTACATATTCTAAAATTATTTTGAATGGAATTTTTCTTTCTCTTCCTGCTCAGTTTTGTTGCCAATGTATAGAAAGACTGTGGGTTTGCTTTATATCCTGCTACTATGCTGAAGTTTTAAGAAAAAGTTTATTAAATAAAATTCATAAAGAGCAAGTATTTCAAAATGTGGTACAAGGTCTCCTGAGTGTCCCCAAGATGCTTTCAGGGGGTCCTCTAAGTTAAAATTATTTTTATAATAAGATGTTTTAATTTTGAATATGGTATATATTGATAAATATAACCCACATAAACAAAAGCTCTTTGGGGGTGTATCCTTCTATAATTTTTAAGTGTGAAAAGTGGTTCTCAGACCAGAAATTTTGGTAGCTACTTATATGGATGAAGATCAGAATCTCAAGAGAAATAAAGAGAAAGGTGGGGACATATTTCAAACTATGATCATCAAAATTATTCAATGCTGTTTAAGAAATATCAAGTTTGGCAAAATCTAGGAGGCTTTCCACATCTGGATTGCTCGCGTGAGGATGATATAACAGCTGCCTCTTTAATCCTTATCAGCAAGTCACTGATGACGAGGAACCTGTTCATCTTTCTATGTCTTTTGCCTTGTTGGCTACTGGTGGATCCTTATTATCATTCTCAATAATGTGGGAAATCACATACTATGGCTTCTCACCATACCACTCCCACCCAACTGGAGGAACCCCTGTGTGACTGTTCCGGGGATGAAGTGCTCCTTCCTGCTTCCTTCTGTCATGTTTGTCAACTTTCCAACCTCTTTGGATAGAATTGATTCTTGCTCTGCCTTATTATAGAGAAAGATATAACAAGGACAGTACTAGTTTAGAATACAAGCTCATTTTAGATCACTAAAGGTGATCAAAAAGTGTCAGCAGAGCACCAAAACACTAGATATGGAATCATCTTAAACTTCAGCTGGCAAGAGACCAGACAAGCTGGATGACTTGGTAAGTGCAGGTAACTGATTAACTTTATATTGAGATATTTTGCATTGTGTAGACCTGTCTTTTATTATACTTGGCAGTTTCTATTTCAAGGCACAATGCCTAGCCATCGAAGTTAACCTTGTCTAATACAATAACACGTATACTCAAAGAGGGAATATGGAAGAGTGGATCCAGTGCTGACCTCAGTTAGGAAAACTAAAGTTTAAGTCCTTCCTCTGCCATATACAGGCTGTTTGTATGACCTTGGGCAAATCACTTAACCCAGGAGTGGGGAACCTGTGGCCCAGAGGTCACATGTGGCCCACTAAGTCCTTAAATGTAGCCCTTTGACTGAATCCACTTAAAAAATTCCCTTAATAGGGGGCAGAGTCAAGATGGCGGAGTAGAAGGACTCACCCATGCGAGCTCCGAAGCCACAGCCCATAGATTTAATGTAAGAAGAGCTCCCCACAAGTTCTGGATCACTACAGGGTGTGCAGAAACACAGTGGAAGAGATTTCCGTTCCAGAGAGCCCTGGAGAGCCGTCCCCAGGGTCCGTCGCGCCCCGGAAAGCAGAGTCCACCCCAGCGCTGCCCTGGCCACGCAGCCGAGAGGAGCAGATCGGAGCAGGCTTCAGGGACGGAACCTCCAGCAGCCTGGAAGGTCCATCCGCCCACAGACTCTACAGGTCAGTGAGAGACACGTCTGGGCTGGCCGAGGGGGGAGCGGGGTGTCTCCGCCGCTCGGGCCCCCTTGGGAGGAAGCGGCAGAGGCAGGGGCAGGAAGCAGCAGCGGCTCCCGGGACTCCCCAAGCATCAGGCAGGATCTTCATTACTGAAGGTCTCTGCATAAAGCTCCTGAGGGAGCTGAGCCTGGGAGATGGCCCTGCCCCCACCCAAGCACCAGAACTAAAGCTCACATTGATTAGCAGCCGCGCCTGCCGTGGAAAGCCCATTTGAATCTCAGACGCCAAGCACTAGCTGGGCGGATATAGGCGGGGGTGGACAGGAATCTCAGAAGTCAAGTAACTGGCTGGGAAAATGCCTAGAAAAGGGAAGAAAAATAAGACTATAGAGAGCTTTTTTGAACAGATGCAAATGATCCCGCCTTTCGGATCTGACGACGACGAGGACATATTCTTGCCATAAGGGAAAGACATGGAGGGAGGGGCCTCTGTATCCCACACATCCCAGGCGGTTGTCAGGTGGGCTCAGGCCTTGGAAGAGCTCAAAAAGGATTTTGAAAAGCAAGTTAGACAGGTAGAGGAAAAACTGGGAAGAGAAATGAGAGAGATGCAAGAAAAGTATGAAAAATGGGTCAATACCTTGGTAAAGGAGACCCAAAAAAATGCTGAAGAAAATAACACCTTGAAAAATAGGCTCACTCAATTGGCAAAAGAGGTGCAAAAAGCCTATGAGGAGAAGAATGCTTTCAAAAGCAGAATTAGCCAAATGGAAAAAGAGGCTCAAAAGCTCACTGAAGATAATAGTTCTCTCAAAATTAGAATGGAACAGATGGAGTCTAATGACTTTATAAAAAACCAAGAAATCACCAAACAAAACCAAAAGAATGAAAAAATGGAAGAGAATGTGAAATATCTCATTGGAAAAAAAACGGACCTGGAAAATAGATCCAGGAGAGACAATTTAAAAATTATGGGACTACCTGAAAGTCATGATCAAAAAAAGAGCCTAGATATCATCTTTCATGAAATGATCAAGAAAAACTGCCCTGACATTCTACAACCAGAGGGCAAAATAAGTATTGAAAGAATCCTTCGATCACTGCCTGAAAGAGATCCAAAAAGAGAAACTCCTAGGAACATTGTGGCCAAATTCCAGAGTTCCCAGGCCAAGGAGAAAATATTGCAAGCAGCTAGAAAGAAACAATTCCAGTATTGTGGAAATAAAATCAGGATAACTCAAGATCTAGCAGCTTCTACATGAAGGGATCGAAGGGCGTGGAATAGGATATTCCAGAAGTCAAAGGAACTAGGACTCAAACCAAGAATCACCTACCCAGCAAAACTGAGTATAATACTTCAGGGGAAAATATGGTCTTTCAATGAAACAGAGGACTTTCAAACATTCTTGATGAAAAGACCAGAGCTGAAAACAAAATTTGACTTTCAAACACAAGAATGAGAAGAAGCATGAAAAAGTAAACAGCAACGAGAAGTCTTAAGGGACTTACCAGAAGTGAACTGTTTACATTCCTACATGGAAAGACAATATTTGTAACTCTTAAAACTTTTCAGTATCTGGGTAGTTGGTGGGACCACACACACACATGTACACGCATGCATGCACACACACATACACACATGCACACACATACAGAGACAGAGAGCACAGAGTGAATTGAATAGGATGGGACCATATCTTAAAAGAAATTAAGGTAAATGGTGAGAGAGAAAGGTAGGGGGAGGAAAGAGGGTGAAATGGAATGGGGTAAATTATATCTCATTCAAGAGGCAAGCAGGAGACTTTTTAGTGGAGGGAAAAAGAGGAGAGCTGAGGGAAAAAAAAACAAGAAGTTTACCCTCATCACCTTTGACTAAAGGAAGGAATAAAATGCACACTCATTTTGGTATGAAAACCTATCTTACAGTACAGGAAAGTGGGGGAGAAGGAGATAAGCAAGGGGGGGATGATGGAAGGGAGGGCAATGGGAGGAGGGAGCAATTTGAAATCAACACTTGGGGAGGGACAGGATCAAAAGACAGAATAGAAACAATGGGGGGCAGGATAGGATGGAGGGTAATTCAGCTAGTCTTACACAACACAACTATCATGGAAGTCATTTGCAAAACTACACAGATATGGCCTATATTGAGTTGCCTGCCTTCCCAAAGGGAATGGGTGGGGAGGGAGGGATGGGGAGAATTTGGAACTCAAAGTTTTAGGAATAACTGTTTAGTATTGTTGTTGCTACTAGGAAAAAAGACATACAGTTAATGAGGAACAGAAAGTCATCTGGCCCTACAGGAGAAAAGAGAAGATGGGGACAAGAGAAGGGAGGGATGACAGAAGAGAGGGCAGATTGGAGATAGGGAAAATTAGATTGCTTGGTGTATTGGGGTGGGGGTAGGGGATAAAAGGGGAGAAAATTTGGAACCCAAAATTTTGTAAAAATGAATGTAAAAAGTTAAATAAATAAATAAATAAATTTTTTTTTAAAATCCCCTTAATAAAAATACTTGTTCTGTAAAAGTTGGAGTCAGGGCCACACTTTCCACACCCCTGATTAACCTCCTGGTGCCTCAGGCAACTAAGATTATATATTATAAATCAGGTAGCAATCTGTACTTCAAGAGGCAGTTTCTTAATGGGGAGTTTGTCCCAATAGGTCCAGACAAATGTACACACACACACACACAGGGGCAACTAGATGGTGCAGTGGATAGAGCACAAGTGCAGGAGTCAGGAAGAACTGAGTTCAAATCTCACTTCAAACACTTGACACTTACTAGCTATGTGACCTCGGTCAAGTCACTTAACCCCAATTGCCTCATCCTGGGTCATCTCCAGTCATCATGATGAATATCCGGTCACTGGATTCAGATGGTTCTGGAGGAGAAGTGAGGCTGGTGACCTGCACAGGCTTCCCTCACTCAAAACAAAGGCAAGTGCAAGTCATGTCATTATTTCTCTGATGGCATGGTCTTCTTCAGCAATGAAGGACGAACGCACACACACACACACATACATACAGAGTCCTACTCATTTAAATGTATTTTTAAAAATTACTGCCCTATTAAAGAAGTTCAAAAAATTTATCTAACTCAAATATCTGTTCATTTCAGCTTGCTAAATAAACCATAAAGAAATCACACAATTCAACAGATTATCTTTTTGCTTAATGTATCATATTCTGATAATGAAGTATTAATAGCTATTATAATTTATTACTGTATTTCTGTCAGCTTTTCTTTGATTAGCTTAAGTATTAATTATTTAGGGCATATGAATTCAATATTTGATTTTCATTATTTCTTATTCCTTTTATCATGATATAACATCTTCTGTTTCTTTTAATGCTTTCCAGACTAAATTCAATTTAACTGGATATCACAGCTGCCATATATGCCTTTCTTGAACTGGATGTTGCATGATAAGTTTCTTAATCTTTTCAATTTTAATCTGTATTTCTCTTTGCCTTAAATTTTTTGCTTACTATCTACCTCATAGGATTGTAGTATGGATCAAAACTATGTTTTTATATCTTACAGTGCTTAGAGCAAATGCAACTGTTGCGATTATTATTTTACCTCTCTGGGTTTCAGTTTACTCATGTAAACTAAGGGAGCTGAATTAGATGCTGCCTGAGATGCCCTCTAGCTCTCAATATTTTATGAATTTATCAGTTGGAAAAAAAAAAAACCTAAAATAAAAGAGGAAGTGGGAGGTTCTCATGCTGATCATAAACTTAAGGTGGCACAGTGGAGTCAGGAAGACTCCTCTACCCGAGTTCAAATCCGTCCACACACTTACTAGCCGTGTGATCCTGGGCAAATCACTTAACCCTGTTTGCCTCAGTTTCCCCATCTGTAAAATGATCTAGAGAAGGAAATTGCAAGCCACCCCAGTATCTTTGCCAAGAAAACTCTAAATGGGATCACAAAAAGTGCAACACAACTGACGTGACTAAGTAACAACATTTTTTAACTTACTGATCACAGACTCAGAATGTCAGAACGTGTAAAGACTGTTAAGACTGATCTAATCCAACCCATTCGTTTTACAGATGAGAAAACTGAGGCCCAAACAGGTGAAGTAATGTGCCTAACTGATAATTAAAAAGCTGTACACTGAGCAATTTAGTTGTATTCATGTATTCATTCACCAACTGACTGAAAAAAATGAAAAATTCGGTCAAAAAAAGGATACAACCAAAGAGTTATTTGAATTAAACGGTTTTAAGCTTGAACTAAAAACCAAGCAAACAAAAGCTAACTTCAGTCTTAGTAGTCTAAATACATCTAGAGTCTCAAAGAGAACAAAATAACCTCTATAAGAGGAAGAAAGAAATCCGTATGTGTGAAAGCACTGCTTAGTTTCAATACCTCCTTTCCTATTGTAAAAGTGGGAATATCATACTACCTACTGAAATCATTATGGAAAAATACTAGGCTTGAAATTTGCTTTTTGTTGCTTTGACATGTTTCTTACAATCCTTTCTGGTAGCTTTATTATGTTAGGTATAGTTTATACTGGAACTGTCCATAAATGCTACTGGATAGGGCTTTAAACACATCCTTCTTAGTGAGCCGAAGCCTGTAAGACCCCAGATTAGGAGACTACCTTCATGAAAATTAGATATTTTCTCAGCACTTTCAGTATAATATTTTGTTTCTTTAGAAACACCTAAAGATTAAGTGTTAAAAAGAAATGGAAAATAAGTTCGTGAAAAAAAGAGCTCGGTCTGAAGCAAAAACACTCATCATCACATTATAAGTTTCCGTGAGAATGCTGATGGCATTTTAACTCTGATGTAGTGAGTCCAACATTAATTTCAATGGGGATTCAGGAAAGAGGAAAGAGAAAACAATGTAAATAAAAGTACTTTTAAAATACATTGTAATTTCTCAACAAAATATTACTCAAAGAATATAACTTTGTTCTTTGTCCATGCCAAAACTCAGCATAAAGTTAATTAATATCCTGGTGATATGGTATTTGGAAAAATACTTCTCTCTTGCTAGGAAGGGCAGAAAAAGCTATTTTTATTTTCTATCACTACCATATTCCCTATTCAAGAACCACAGCAGAGAGCATTTACTATCTCATTAAGCAACAGCCTCCCTGTTTTGATGGTTATTAGTATTTATAATGAAAAAAACTGAAGGCAATTCTTCATTTTCACATATGAAATGCATTTCAAGCGGATGGCACTACATCCATCACTTAAAATGCTTTCTACACAATCGGGCGTAAAAAAATGTACACCAAAGGGTTTATTTTGCTTCCACTGCTCTACACATAATGACTATTACTGTAACCACTGACATATTTAAAGGGGCAGGAGAACAGGCTCCTCAATGATGTGTAAGAAAAAGAGTGTAAAGGGTGCCATTTGACTACATTAAAAAAAGAGAATACAGCCAGAAACATGAACACTAAAATCAACATCCTCTGCTTTAGCTATTCTATTTGACTGAAAAGCCTATTTTTTAATTCCCTTTGTAAATTGTCTTGGACTCAGACAGTCTAATAATAGTCAATAGCACATTAAACCACTGCTGCTTTTTTTTAATGTTTTAGTCAATTTATTGCAGAAGCAAGATATGCAAAAAAAAGAAACAAAATATTTAGGAAGGGGAAAAATTCATGAAAGAAAAAGAACATTTACTTCTTTAAGGAATTTTCTCTGCACTTTCAGCATAACACTTTGTTATTTAATAACAATAACTCAATATTTCTTTAGTGTTGTAAGGTGTCCAGAGTGCTTTCCATAAGTCATTTCATTTGATTCTCACAACCATGTGAAAACCGGTGCTTCCATATGTAGACTTTGATATGGAAGATATTGTAAATTTTCAGTGACATCCTGGAGCCAGATGATGATGGGAAAGAATATACTTTTATCTTTTCTACCCATTTTCCCCAAGTAAAAGGTGTAGGAGGAAAACTAGGGTCTTCTAGATATTTCATACATAATCTGAGCCTCAGAACTCATGTGTTTATGATACCTAGGCATAATGTAAAATAACCTAAGAATGTCTGGATTTTGCACTGGAATATAATCCAACTGTTAACATGCTACTAGAATTTCAGGATGTCACGTCACAAATTTCATTGTAACATGCACATCTAGAGAGCATCTATTAAAGAACTCAAAGTCATAAATTGGAATCATGTATCAAGTTAACCATGCTATGCTGTATCTCAAACATTTTTCCCAGCAGTAAACAATGAAATGGTTTCTTTCCATTCTTTCCCCCAAAAGTTGTAGGTAAGCAAAATAAATGTACTGAATGTTAGGTGCAGTGAGCAGTGTGCATTGATGGTTATTACATGTTGATATTCATTTCACCTTGCATGCTAAATGAAAGACAGATCAAAATCAGAGGGTAGTCAAGCTTGGCACTGTTCTTATAGCATCATTTGCCTCAGGGCAGAGGTAAGGGCTGCTATTCTATCACAGGTCACTAGTGGGTTGGTAAGGTTGAATGAATAGAGAGGAAAGCTGGGAAGTGATTACAGATCTCAAAATGTTAAGGGTCAGGGCTTGTATTTATACTGTTATATTAACTGTTGTTTGTCCTTCATTGTGAAGAAGACCAATCACATCACGAGGTGATGTCCTGACTTGTGGGTGAACTAGATTAAAGTGGGGTAGAGGGGCACGAAGTCATCAGCCTCACTCTCTCTGTCCAGTAGTTGCAGTCCAGTGGCAGGACAAAAGTCAGGATGATAGGCAATAACCAGGGATGCGGTGGTGGAAGATCTCGGCATCTGTAATGTCTGACTAAACTCTATGAACTCCACAGCTCTTGCTTCAGCTGACTTCATGGCACTGGAACAAATTGTTCTCACCTGCCCATTCCACTGGGGGAAGTCTTCACATGCTTGGAGTAGACATCCCCCTAATTCACCAACAGGTTTGAGACCTGTTGATTACCCTCAACCTGGTTTATCCTGTCTGCGGAGACAGTTTTACCTGGGTGTGACTGCCATTTCTTAGAGTCACAGGTGAGAGCTGGGTGAAGGTGGACACCAAAGGCCAACAAGCAGCCTTGAAAAGAACTCAGCAAGCCCTTACACCAGAAGTGCTAGATCTCCCTTATCACCCCATACACCCCTATATTTATTATAGCTTTGGTTTTATAACATTTTGTTCACCTAATTTAGTTTGAAGAATTCCTAAGTTAAGCTACAAGGCTTAGGACTTTAGATTAACTACATTGAGTTAGGGTCCTTTAATTCTTAGTAATACTGTGGAGACAATTAGGCCAAGAGCTTGTGAAGTTAGCAATATAAATATTATTTGTGTCTCAGTTGGTTAATGTTGAAAAAAAATTCATTTGTAGTCTATATTTTAAATGCCTTAATAGAAGTATCACCTGACCAAAAGCTGGAATTGTTTTATGTGATATGAACTGTGTTAAAAATGAAAAAGAAAAGAAAAGAAAAAAAAGAATTCCTAAGTTAATGTATAGTCTTTTCCCATTAATTTAAAAAATTTCAAAATTCTGTCAGTAAGATTTTAAAAATTTACCCACTAGACTTATACTATCAAAATGTATTAATTTATGTTTTAGTCAAGAAAAAACATGTATCTAACATGCATCTAAGGCACAGAAAATTAATGTGATTTTGATTTACAGAATTATACAGTCTTTCAAATGAAAGGTGACTGGATAATTGTATTACATGCCAACTCTAAGAAAGATAATCAAATCTTTGCTAAGAAAATACAGGCAACCATTGATTTACTTTAGAACACACTTGTTGATACTTTTCTCCTTTTCTATGTATCACTGTGAACAACAAGGTACAACTATAGAATGTATGTAAAGTATTTCCACAGACACCAATTAATTTTTTCTTGATTTATGTTACAAGTTAATAAAATCTAATCATTTTAAATGGATGACTTTTACATAATCATTTATATAGCTGTGTTTAATTACTAGGTTTGTTATAAATCTAGGTGACTTCCCCAGAGTTACACAGCTAGGAACTAGCTAACCTGAGACCAGATTTTAACTTGTTCTTTTCTGACTCCAACACAGCATTCTATCAACTGCACCATCTAAACCTACAATTCAAGCAATAAAGAAAAATAAGGTATTATACTGGAGCTAAACTGCTACAGTTACAAAACTCATTTATACCTTTAAAATGCTTAAATGAATAAGCAATTCAAACCCAGGCTCTTCTTTCCTTAACAGCTAAAATTACAGGATACAGTACAATACAACGGGAAAAAAAGGAGGGGGGGAGGAAGGATTTGACATATTCCATACATTTCTACTGGTATGTAAGCTCCTTGAGGGCAGGAATGGTCTTACATTTGTATCCCCAGTATGTAGTACTAGGATACTATAAGTGTCTAATAAATTCCTGTTAAGTGACTGATTTCACTATACAGTACAAAGAACTAATATACAAGAAAAACAATGGGAAGACTTAAAAGAATAGGGGGAAAATATTAGGCTTTAAACTAACAGTTTGTGGCCTTTGTTTTAAGGCTCAGACACCTTCAGATCTCACCCTACCAAGTTTCAGTGTTAGATGATTCCTACTGTCCACTGCCTTCACTCCTACTCAGCTGATGCTGAATAAAACTGAAGAAAATCACAAAGCCATTGAGTGGATGAGTCCACTACAAACGTATGGTACATCATCTCAATTGGGCCTTTGCTGGGGCAAGGCAATCCCTATTCAAGTCAATATTCCACTCACCACAGCACCTTTTTCAAACCTTTGCATTCCTCCTCAAGTATCCCCTCCCACCACCACCCTCTCAGTTGAGGATCTTGCCTCATATTTTGAAGAAAAAAATTGAGGCCATTCACCAAGAGCTCCCTCCTATCCTTCTGATCCCTCTCTCCACCATCTCCTCTTTCACCTTTGTCTCACATGAAAAGGTGGCCTCTCTCCTTGCCAAGATAAATTCCTCTACATGCACAACATCCTCATTCAACTGAAACTTCTTTCTCCAAAGTTACCAATAACCTCTTGCCAAATCTAATTGCTATTTCATAGTCTGCATCCTTTTTGACATCTCTACAGCCTTTGACACTGTCAGTCACTCTCTTCTCTTTGATATTCTCTTCTCTCTTGGTTTTTACGACATTGTTCTTTTACAATGAAAAATCCCTCCACCATGCCAGCCCCCTTCTCCTGTGAATCCTTTTGGGGCCTCCTTTTCTGGGGAAAGGCCTTCCCTACCCTCTCTCTTGACCTCCAATCTTAAATTTTCAACTGCCTATTGGACATCTCCAACAAGCTGTCCTACAGGCCCCTTAAGTTCAACAGAAAATCATTATATTGTCTCCCATAGTCTCCCCTCTTCAACACTTCCCAAATACCAATGAGAATATCATCATCCTCTGAGCCTTTCAGGCTCAAAAATCTAAGTGTCTTCCTTTATCCTCAATTATTCTCTATCTTCAGCTCTCATCTCTATCTTCATCCCTCCATCTGTAGCCAAATCCTGTCTTTTTCTACCTGTCTCTCTGAAATGAGCCCTCATTACTACATGTCTGAACTATGGCAACAGCCTTCTAGTTGGTCTCCCTTACTCAAATTTCTCCCCACTCCAGTCCATCCTCCACTTAGCTGTCAAATTGATTTTCATAAAGCACAGGTCTGACCATGGAAACTTAAGTCCCTCTGTCAATAAATTCCAGTAGCTTCCTATTACCTCCAGGGTAAAATATAAAACCCTTATAAAGCCCTTCATAATCTTGACCTTTCCTACCTTTCTAGTCCTCTTAGAGTTTATTCCCCTCTAGCTATTTTGCCAATCAACGACACATGCCTCCCGGCTGTTCCTCAAACAAGTCACTCATCTCCCAACTCCAGGCAAGCCTGAAACTCTCTCCCTCCTGAGCTGTGTGAGAACAGAGACTTTTCTGTCTTTCATGGTATCCCCAATGCTTAACACAGTGCTTGGCACATAACAGCAACTTAATAAATGCTTGTTAACCTGACAATTTCTTCATGTAAGCATACTATATTTAGACTATCAAAAACTCAATCAGCCTAAACTAACTAAAAGACATTATCCAGAGTGCATTAGTTTTTTACACACATATACCTTACACTGATTCATATATAAACATACCACACATATGTATGTTTTATGTGTGTGTATGTGTGGAGGGGGAGGGGGAGTGAGAGAGAGGGAGGGAGAAGGAGAAATAGAGAGAGAGAGAAAGAGAGAGAAAGAAAGGGGAGGGAGAGAGAGAGAGAGAGACAGAGAGAGAGAGAGACAGAGAGAGAGAGAGACAGAGAGAGAGAGAGAGGGGGGGGAGAGAGAGAGAGAGAGAGAGAGAGAGAGAGAGAGAGAGAGAGAGGGGGAGAGGGAGAGAGAGAGAGAGAGATTCTTCCCAATTTTGAAACCATTGGCCTGCCCATGGTGATTTTAACCAATGGATAAGCTCTTTGCCCAATGACCTGATAGGGTTTAGGGTTAGGGTTAGAAGTGGTCTTTGGTTTCTGTCTTCCTCAATGTACTGGGATAAAAGGTTCAAGTATACCATTCTGAAGGTCCTATTAATTTTGATCAATGCCAGAACTGAGAAGGCAAGACTGCCTTTACAAAAGGGAAAAGGTAATTTCATATATCATGGAATGTCAGACCTGAAAAATACCTCAAAGATCCTTTAATCTACCTTCCTTATTTTGCAGAGGATGAATAACTGGCAGTTTCATGACTACAGCTCATCCCAAGGTTCTAGGTGTGTCTTCTCTCTGCCTCATTGGCAAAAGGGGAATGCTTTTATTGCCTGTCACAGGCTATCTATGCTGTCAAACCCACTGTGCAGGGCATGACTTAGCTCATGTGGCAAGACATGCATGGGGCCAACAGAAGTTAGGCATTGATGACTTGCTCTGTTTCAGAATATAGATGGAATAAAAGGCCTTAGAATATAATGCACCTACTTAGATGTGAATCACTATCTATTCCATAGGGATTTTTTTTTTTTGGAAAGCAGCCCTCAGATAGAGACTCTGGATAATTAATGTAACCTAAAATCCATGCTGAGAAAATTCCAGTCTTCTAGGACATGTGCACTTTTAACAGAAAAAATCTCAAAGGCAAATTTCTTTTTATAATGCCAATTATAGAATTCAAGTGCCCTAATTCTATCTAGTAGAATACATGCAGATGCAAGTTTTAAGTGAAAAATTAACTAGTACTATTCATTTTTAAAACTTCCTTTTCTCCCTGCCACCAAAGTATTTAAAGGATTTTTTAAAAATGACCTTTGATATTAAGTACTACAATCAATTTTCTTAGTACTTTGCTTATTACTGACATCACTCTAACACAGTAATAAGTTCCCTAGGATTAGTTCCCAAATAGACTAAATACAAAAGCATTTTAGAAATTTGTTTCCTTTCACCAAATCAACCAAACCAGACAATTAGATCTGAGCTCCAATCTGATATAATGTGACCATAGACAAGTCAGGTACCATTTCTGACCCTCTGTTACTTTCACAATCTACCTCATATCATTGTTGTAGGGAAAGTATTTTGCAATTCTTAAAGTGAAATACAAATGTGAGTTGTTATTCTCATCAACAATCACTTTACTGCCGAGGGCCTCAGTTTCCAGATCTATAAAAATAAATGCCTGTTCCATTAGGAGAAAAGAGATTACATAGATTACTAGAAGACACACTTTATATGACAATATAGTACTAATAATAACAGCTACCATTTACATAGCCCTTTAAGGTTTGCAAAGTGCTTTACAAATATCTCATTTTATCTTCACAATGACTCAGAGAGATGGGTTTTGTTATTATTCTTATTTTATAGATGAGGAAACAGAAACTGAAAGAGGTTAAGTGACTTGCCCAGCAGCATACAGCTAGTAAACTTCTCAGGCTAGATTTGAATTCAAATCCTTCTGACTCCAGGCTGCATCCACTGCATCCACTGCCACCACTGCCACCTAGCATTCAGCACTAAAAGAAGGCAGAGAACCATCTTGTGGTTTTTACTAGTATAGAGAGTGGGGAAAAAAATATCAGAAAACCTGTTGAGTTCTCGCTCAACCACTGTTTGATCACAGGTTCCTTAAACTGTTCAAGACTTGTTTTCTTTGTATGTAAATTTGGAGAAGAGTTCCATAACCAACTTCACAATGATCCTCAAATAATAAAACATAGGAAACAACATAAATACTAGCCCATTATCAAGATTACTGTTGTTCTGGTAATGGCACACACTAGGTAAACAATCCTGAAAAAGTCACTTTCTTGAGATTCTCAACTCCTCTGTAAAATGGGAGATAATATTTGCACTAACTGTTTGGATTATGGTAAGGAAAGCATTCTCTAAGTCTTAAAATGCTACACACATCTTTGCCCTCTTTGAGGGTAGAGATTGCTTCATTTCTTTCGGGTCTTAGCACAGACCCCACCCCTAGTAAAAGCTTAATTAATGTCTGTGGACAGTTGATTGGCCCATTTCCTAACATTTCCAGTAGAATGTGTCCCAGCAATAGAGGAGCTTACAAACGCTGACAAAACGCTAGTTTCTCAGGGATGAGGCCTTGGTCACATTACAGAAAGCTCCTGCGGCTGTCCAGGTGTGCTTGGGTCCTGCTGGACAGCAACAGGCAGGCAACTCATGGAAGCATCTTTAACCAAGGCAATTCAGGCCACGTAAAGGAAAGAGACTCAGCTGCCCTAGAGCTGAACCGACGAAGCAGCGCGGCACCCCTGACCGCTTCATCCTACACCCCCCTTCGAAATGCTCAGGAGGCATCGCTTGTCGGAGGGCGCCCCCCCCATCCTCCCACCCCGAACCCTCCTCTCCCGAGCTCTGAGCTCCGGATTCGCCCCAGCCCAGCGAAGCTCGTCACTCCCAGCGCACCCCGAGCTCCCAGGTCCCGGGCACCCAAGGCCGCCCGACGCACCCCGAGCTCACCCGGCGCACCCCGAACTCCCGGGTCCGGTCACCCCAGGCCGCCCGAAGCACCCCGAGCTCCCGGGTCCGGTCACCCCAGGCCTCCCGGCACACCCCGAGCTCCCGGGTCCCGGTCACCCCAGGCCGCCCAGCGCAACAAGTGCAGGGGCACCGGGCAAACCCTGCGCAGCCAGGTGCGGCCGCCTCCCCCGCCCAGCCCCGCCATCCCTCCGGGGAGCCCGGCGCGAAGGGCTGCGGAGGGCGCGGCCCGAGGGGCGCAGGCTGCCCGGTGCCCCCGGAGCCTCACCCGGCACAGGCTGTCCACGAAGACGCGCGGGTCCAGGTGGCAGGCGATGATGGCGCTGGGCAGGTCCTGCAGGTCGATGTCCTCCATCTCACAGTCGATGAAGCTCCAGTCCCCCCCGCCCTCGTCCCGGGCCTCCTCCCCCTCCAACCGGGAGAAGTGTCGCCGCGTCGCCCCCGAGCCCGGTGGCACCGCCTCCTCCCCAGCCTCCTCCCCTTCCACCGACGCCGCGCCGGCCACGGTGACAACCGCCGCCTCGCTCCGGGAGCCCAGCATGCCGCCCTCCATCCCGGGCAGACCGGGGCGCGGAGCGGGCCAGGACGAGGCGGGGCCGCGGAGAGTCCTCCCGGAGGAGGGGGGAGCCTGGCTCGAGCGCTGGGGGGAGGGGCAGGACGGCGGAGCGCGAGCCTCCCGCACCTGGACGTTCATCCAGGGGCGCGAGCGCAGCTCCGAGCTCCGCGGCTCCTTCCCACGGTTACCGCCTCAGCCCGGCTCGTGGTTAACCCCCTCGTTCCCGAGCCTCCGCTTGGACGAGCTGCCGCCGGTGCTAGGTCACCCCCGCTTCGCCAGAGTCAGGCAGGAGGAAAGCGAATCCGCCTGGGCCACCCCCTTCCCCGAAGTCGGAGAACAGCGAATTTGGTTGCGGGCTCTTTAAGTTAAGGTGGGAGTGAAAGCTTTCTTCTCCGCCGTACCCCCACCGAGAGCCAATAAGACGCAGAGATTCTCATCACGTGACCGAGAACTCACGCCGCTTCTGTGAAGCCGCTCCCTCGCCATGTTTGGTTTGGGCGGAGGCCCCTTACTGGAGTCTGGGTCGACGTGCTGATGTTCCCCTCGGGAGCACGCTGGACAGAGACCGAGCGCCGTGTGGATGGGGAGCTGCAGGGGGTGACTTCCCTTGCTCGGTCTGTTTCACTCGCGTTCTCAGACTACCGAGATCTCCCATGCCACGAGCCCTAGGATGACAGTAGTGAGCCGCCCACTTCCAAATGGGTGAGAGACCCAGGTTCTGCGGTGTGCTAGTAGACATTTAACAACGGACTCTTTTTTGTGAAGGTTGGGACGGGAATTGCACGCTCACAATTTTAAGTTTAATTTTCATCATTAATATATTCTCTATCACTTTAAGTCTAGATAATCAACAATATAAAAAATCAAGCCTTGGTTTGTAGTTTTGGAAGATGTAAATGCACATACAGTTTAACAATCGGCTTCCTATCTCTAGATCCCAACTTGGCAGGTACTCTAAAGTGTTTCAGGTATGAGAACTGATTTTGAACTCCGAAAAATTCTTGCAGAGATTACCCACATGAGAAATTATGTTATTTATGTGTTAACTTGTAAAATACATTATGATAACAAGCTATACCAAGCAGACAATCATAGGTGGGAAAAACTGCACCAGGACTGATTCTGCCTCTCTGGCTTGTCACTAGTGTGCCCTGAAACAAATGACCTAACTTCTCCGGGCCTCAAGTCTAAACGAGAAAGTTGGACCAGGTAATCTTTAACACCCCTTCCTGATACACTTTGGTGGGAGGGGAAAAATAGGACCCGCAATCCTTTCAAAACATTTTGATGCTAGCAATATGGAAATTCCCTCACTTGATGGCCTGAGAGTAGAAATCCCTCAACCACTACTGAAGGAGAAATACAATATAACAAAAGATGCAAGATGTAAAGCAGATAGTCTTGGCCACTGTTGTAATAAAGTATCTTCTGTCTTTAGATAAGAGACACCTGAGTTTTGTTTAAGTGGACTGCCTTAACAATTGTGTAAGTAGTTGGTCATCTCCTTAGTGTCCTGTCCTTCCAAAGGAAATGTTTTCTCATTCCCATAACAGACTTTGCCAGCTTCATGGCAGATATGCCTCCAAAACCATTATTTTACCTTAGCTGATTTTCCTTTTTCCTTCTGCCTCTTTTGAAAGATGTTAATATCTTTATTTGAAGTTGCTACAGAATGCTGGTGATTTGTCTGTGTGAGTTTTAAAAACCTGTATCCTACGAAGGTGAAACTGCTGTTAGCAAACAGTCTTCCATATCTTGGTAAAACATTTCTTTGATTTCAGTTTGGCCTCCTATCTTTTGCCCCATTGATCAAGCCCCCTTCCTTCCTCTCCCATGACATGAGATTCCTCTATCAAGAGAATTCCCTGACTTTGTCTGTTTTAAAATAAACCTCTGCTTTATTCATTCCAGTAGCATCTATACCAGTCTTCTACCTATAGAAGGAAGGAGGTATGTTTGCTAATTATCAATTCCTAGACATTGCAAAAATTGTGTGACTGGGGCTTCAGATGGGGAGCTGCCGTTGCTTTGGGGCTCAATTTTCTCATTTGAGAATGACAAGTGGAGAGGGTTGGAACTAAATCACCATAATAATACTCCATGTACACTCCAATTTTTCAAAATGTTTTTACGTGCATTATGCCATTTACTCAGAAAGTTCTATGATTCCAGGTGGTTGAGTGTCATATAACCAGCACTGTGGTAAATAATGAGGAGGATGAATAAATCTGTGCAGTGAAAGTCAGATTTAAGGCTACAATAGAACGTAAGGTATGAGTTTTAGTAAAGTGCTGATTTGGATAAAATCAAATGCCAAAAATACATTTCTGATATGCAATTGGGGGTGGGATGCACATTATAACCTAGATGAATCAGGCAGCTGCTACCATTATTGGTCTAGAGGAGAAGGTTAAGGCATGCATAGGTTTGAAAAGGCCAAAGTTAGTTGGCAATAAGAGGATCTTCTGTTAGTGATTGCTAGTATTCCATATCAGTAATAACAATTTAATTTCCAGTGAGCCATTTTGAAAATCTATGTTGTTAATAGTGGAGAGAAGATAAGACAGTGTGAGTTGGAATCAAAACAAATGCAACTCACAAGTAGAAAAGCAGTTCCAAACTAAACATGTAGTAATGAGATATCAAAAATATAATCATCCTTAGGACTGTATATTCATCTGCTGAAGGTCGATTGTTAGAGAGGATAAAGGCAGGAAGACTCAAATAAAAATGATAAGGATATAGTGATAGCAAGCATAAAAATATACCAATAAATTATTGGTAATAGCAAAAAAAAAACTGTCCAAACAGATAAATAATGCAGAATTATTTCTATTTGTTTGGGCAACTAGGTGGCAAAGTAGATAGAACACTTGACCAGGAGTCAGGAAGTCTTGTGTTCAAATTCCACTTCAGATACTTCCTAGCTGTATGACCCTGGGCAAGTCACTTAACACTGTTTGCCCCAGTTTCCTCATCTGTAAAATGAGTTGGAGAAGGAAATGGCAAACCACTCCAGTATCTTTGCCCAGAAAACCCTAAAAGAGGTCATGAAGAGTTAGATACAACTGAACAACAACATTTCTATTTGTTTATCTTCCATAACCATGGTTACTAAAAATATGGCCACACTGGCGTGGGAAACAGGAGAAAATAAGAACTAGAGAGAGGGAGACTGTGTCTCTTGAAACTAAAGATAATCTGCAATCTACTTAAGAATTAGGATGAAGTGTTCCCTGTTCAGCTGTACAGAGCAGCATATGACTTGGGGTAAATAGAACATAAGTGGTTCTATCCTGTTTTCCCCCAAATGTATGTATCCCACCCCTTACAGACACTCAGTTTAGGTTTGAAGGAGAAGGGAAGGAAATGTAGAGGAAAGGGGAAAAGGAAAGAAGAACAAAGCATGCTCTAAAGTAATTTACTTCAACCCCAAATTCTTACATTTCAGACATTTCAAAAACTTTAAAAAAAGAAAAAAAAAGCTTTTATTAAGCATCTCCACACAGTCCTATTCAGTACTTCATTATGAGGTAGAGGTGAATTTGACTCTTCCATCTATAAGCATTTATTATGTGTCAACCAAGTGCTAGACTAGGCACTATGCTATGTGTGAGAAATACAAACATGAAATAGTCCCTGGCCTCAAGAAGCTTACTTTCTATTAGGGAAAACAGTATGAAGGTTTACTGTATCTGTAGTCTGTCTTCACCGGCTGTCCTCAATGCATCAAATTTACTTTGTCATATATTCCTCCAGAATCCCTTATTTCTTCAAAACTCTACTCAAGTGTCATCTTCTAAATGAAGCCTTTACTGATTCCCCCCAACTGCTAGAACCTGAAATTATCTTGTATTTCCCCAAAATTGTCATGTATTTATTTTGCACATGTGATATATATGCATGTGTACACATACAATATATATAACAGACTGGAAAGGTAAGTTGAGATTTTAAAGGACTTTAAAAACCAGAGACCTTCATATTTTATCCTCAGTCTATAAGGAGTCATTGGAGTTTATTGAGTAGAAGAGAGATTTGTTCAGACCTGTGCTTGAGAAAATCTTATCTGCTGTATGGTGGATGGATTAAAAAGGGAAGAGACTTGAGGCTGTTACAATAGGAAGGCAGGAGAACAGAAGCATATGTCATCCAACATATTACAATGATGTTAAGCACATTCCTTTCTTATCACTGACTTCTTCATAAATAGGGGAAAGGAAATCAATCATCAGAATGACCAAACTGGATTCCACAGAACTCATAAAGAAGCATGCTGCTCATCTCCTCCTGACAGAAAGGCGATAAACTCACAATGCACACTAGAGCATCTTTTATTGAATGTGGCCAATGTAGGAATTTGTGTATGTTGGGGTGGGGGGAGGGTCAGTTTATTATTTTTTTAAATTGGGGTTACATTTTATGTTCCAAATTATCTCCCTCCCTCTGTACCTTATTAATATATGTAAAACCATACTGTGTGTATTTCTGTTTATCAGTTTTTTCCCTGGAGGTGGATAGCATCTTCATGGGTTCTTTATAGCTGATTTGGCTATTTATAGTACTCAGAATAACTCGGTTGTTCACAGTTATTTTTCGAACAGTATTGCTATTACTCCATACATTCTCTTGGTTCTGCCTACTTCACTTTTCATTATTTCGTCCAATTCTCAGTGTTTTTCTAAGATCACCCTGGTCATCATTTCTTACAGCACAATAGTATTCCAACACAATTGTATTCCCCAATTGCTGGATATTCTTTTAATTTTCAAATCATTGCCACCACATAAAGAGCTGCTATATTTTAGAACTAGTAGGTTCTTTTCCTTTTTTTCCTGATCATCTTGGGAAATAGACTTTAATAGTGGTATTGCTAGGTCAGAGAGTATACACAGTATTGTATCATGGCTCTTGGGGCATAATTCTAGATTGCTCTCCAAAATGGTTAAATCAGTTGACAATTCCACCAACAGTGCATTAGTGTCCTAATTTTTTCACATCTCATCCAACATGTCATTTTTCCTTTCTATCATTTTAGCCAATCTGATAGGTGTGAAAGGATATCTCAAAGTTGTTTTAATTTACATTTCCCTAATCAATAATGATTTCAAGCATTTTTTCATACGACTACAGTTTTAATTTCTTCATTGCAAAACTAACTGTTCATATCTTTTGACCATTTGTCAATTGGGGAATGACTCAAATTCTTATAAATTTGACAAACTTCTTTCCATATTTGAGATATGAGACCTTTATCTGAGAAACTATAAAAAAATTTTTTCCAAATTTTTTGCCTTCCTTCTAATTTTGGCTATATTTGTTTTATTTGTACAAAACCTTTTTAATTTAATCAAAATTATCTACTTTTATTTTGCAGTCCTCTTTATCTCTTGTTTAATTCATAAATTCTTCTCCTAACCATTAGTCTGATAGGTAATGTGTTCCATGTTCTTTAATTTTTTTATTATATCTCTCTTTATATCTAAATCATTTTGACTTTATCTTGGTAAATTGTGTAAGATTTTGGTCTATGCCCAATTTCTGCCAGACTTGCTGTTTTCCTAACAAATTTTACTAAATACTGCATTCTTCTCTCAAAAGCTTAAGTCTTTACATTTGTCAAACACAGGGTTACTGTAATCATTTACTACAGTATATTGAATGTCTACTCTATTCCACTGATTTGCCTGTTTCTTAGCCAATACCAGATAGTTTTGATAATTACCACCATATAATACAGTTTAAGATTTGGCACTGCTAGACCTTCTTCCTTTACATTTGTTCCTTTTATATTCTTGATGTTTTAGTCTTCCAAATGAATTTTATTAACATTTTTCTATCTCAATAAAATAATATTTGGTAATTTTAATTGGGATGGCATTGAATAAGAAGATTAGTTTAGGTAGAATTGTCATCTTTATTATATTGACTCTGTCCATGAACAGTTAATTTCTCCAATTATTTCAATCTGATTTTACTTATGTAAATCGTGTTTTATAATTATGTTTATCTAGAGTGAATTTGTCATGGCAGATATAGTCCCTGGTATTTTACATAGTCTACAGTTATTTTAAATGGGCTACCTTTTACTATCTCTTCTTTCAGAGTTTTGTTGGTGATATATAGATATGCTGATGATTTATGTTGGTGTATTTTATATCCTACTACTTTGCTAAAAGTATTAGCATTTTAGTTGAATCTCTAGAATTTTCCAAGTATATCACTACATCATCTTCAAAAAAAGATAGTTTTATTACCTCATTGTCCATTCTGATTTCTTCTCTTACTGCTATTGCTAATGTTTCTAATGCAATATTGAATAATATTGGTTATAATGGGCATCCTAGTTTCACTTCTGATCTTATTGGGAAGTCTTATAACTTATCCCCATTTTAAATAATGCTGATGGTTTTAGGTAGATGCTTCCTATTGTTTTAAGGAAATATCCATTTATAACTATGCTTTTGAGAGTTTTTAATAGGAATAAGTGTTGCATTTTGACAAAAGCTTTTTCTAAATCTATTGACATAATCATATAATTTTTGTTACTTTTGTTATTGATATAATTAATTATGTTAATAGTTTTTCTATGTTAAGCTATTCCAACATTCCTGGTATAAATCTCACTTGGTCATCACATATAATCTTTGTGATATATTGTTATAGTCTTCTGGCTAGTATTTTATTTAGGATTTTTACATCCATATTCATTAATGAAATTAGTTTATAACTTTCTCTGGTTTTTCTTCCTGCTTTAGGATTCAGCACCATATTTATTTTGTAAAAAAGGGTTTGGTAGGACTCTTTGTTTGCCTATTATTCCAAATAATATATTTAACATTGGAATTAGTTGATCATTAAATGTTTGCTATAATTCACTTGTAAATATATCTAGTCCTGAAATTTTTTTCTTAGGAACTTCATTTATGGCCTGTTCATTTTCTTTTTTAAAATAAGTTTTATTTAGATATTCTATTTCTTCTTTTAATCTAGGCAGTTTATATTTTTGTAAATATTCTTCCATTTCACTTAACTTGTCAAATGTATTGGCATATAATTGAGCAAAATAACTTCTAATAATTGCTTTAATTTCATCTTCATTAGTGATATATTCACCCTTTTCATTTTTGATACTAGTGATTTCATTTTCTCCTCTTTGTTGATCATATTAACCAATGGTTTATCTATTATTTTTTTCCCATAAAACCAACTTCTAGTTTTATGTATTACTAATTATCAATGCTTTTTCTCCTTCTTATGTTCTCCTGAGTCTAGTAGGTCAGATTTTCAATTTAGTTCTGGTCTTTTCTTCACAAATACCTGAATGTCCTTTAGTTCATTAAATGTTCTCTTTTTTCCCCCATTAAGGATAACACCAAGAGCTTTTCTGGATAACTTATTTTGATTGCAAGTCCAGCTCTTTTGCTCATTGGCATACATTGTTCCATTACCTTTGGTCTTTTAACATGCAAGCTATTAAATCTTGTGTTATCCTGACTGTAACTCCACAATATTTAAATTGGTTTCTTTTCTAGTTGCTTGTAGTGTTTTATTCTTAACCAGGGAGCTTTGAAACTTAATTGTGATGTTCCTGTGAATAGGAATTTGTTTTGCTTGACTGCATATTTGTTGCAAAGGTTTTGTGTTTCTTTTTTCAGTAGTGGTGGTGGTAGTATGTATGTATGCATATATGTGTGTGTGTGTTAGAGGGATGTTCAGCGAGAGGGAGAGAAGGTAGATTTTCATCAACTAAAAAAAAGTTAAATTAGGTTTAAAAAAAGATGTAGGTTGAATTCTTCAGCTAAGTAAAAACTGTAGAAAATTTATCTGATAAAGATCTTGGACCTTGATTGACATTTCCCGTATTCATATATGTGGAACTTTTAAGAATAACTGATAGACAGTCAAAGGATGTGAATAGGTGGTATTTCAAAGGAAGAAATCCAACCTATCAGTAGCCAAAAATTCTCCAAAGCACTAATAATTAGAGTAAAGCAAATTAAAGAGACTCTGAGGTTCCTTCCACCTCATACCCCTCAGGTTGACAAAGATGATAAAAAAGAAAATAAAGTTAGAAGTGCTTCAGGAAAAAATGCACTTTAATGCACTTTTAGTAGAGCTGTTAAATGATCCATCCATTCGGAAAATAATTTGCCCCAAAAGTTACTACACTGTGCGTGCATTATTGCACATAGCAATGTCACTACTAGGTCTGTGCCTAGTAAAGAAATCAAATAGGAGAAGGATGCATACATACAAAAATATGTTTAACAGCTCTTTCTTCATGGTCCAAGGAACTGGAAGCTTAGGTGGGGAGGCATCATTTGTGAAAAGGCTGAACAAATTAAGTTATATCAATGTAGTGGAATATCATTGTACTATAAGAAATGATGAAATTGATAGTTTCTAAATAACTTGGGTCCTGATACAGAGTGAATTAAACAGAACCAAGAGAATAAATTGTATAATAACGACATTGTAAAGAGAAACAACTTTTAAAAAGAACCCTGATAAACATATTGACCAAGAACCATAATTCCAGAAGGTTGGTAATGAAGAATGCTACACCTCTCCACCACCCCTGCTTCTGACAGAGACCTGATAGACTCACGATACAAAATGAGACTTACATTTTTATATGGCCTATCTAGGAAGGTGGTGTTGTTTTGAGTTTTTTACTTGACTGTGCTTATTTTTTTTTTTTACAAGGGTTTTGTTTTTCTTTTTTCCATTGTGGTGGTAGGGGAAATGTTGGGAGAGAAACAAATATAAAAAATAATGCCCACTATTAATGATATAGTGCTTTACAATTTATTATGTATTTCACATATATCATCCTTATAGGATCATAGATTTAGAGCTATAGGTTATGTCAGAAGTCTTCTAAACCAAACACTGCTTTTTATAAAGGAGGAAACTTAAGGCCCAGAGAAGTTAAGTGGCTTGTCTGATGTCACATGGATAATAAGTAGCAGAAGTAGAATTCATATCTAATCTCTATGATTGAGTCTCATCTTTGTAAGACCAGTAGAGAATTGTTATCCTCATTTTACAGATAAGGAAACTGAACACTAAGAAGTTAAACGACTTGCCTGTGGTCACGTATTGTTATAGGAAGGACTTCCTCAGAGGGTCCTACTTTTTCAGGGAGATCCTTCTATCCTTCTAGCTTCAAATATTTAATAGTCTTTTTTTCGCTTTCTTCTCTTTGCCTTCATTTTCTTTCCTCCCTTTCACTTCTCTATCCTTTGCAGTCTGCTTTCTGATCTTAACATTCAACTGAAATTACTGTCTGAATTGCCACATGTGGTAGATTCTTATCAGAAGCATTACTTGAATCCAGGACTTCTGGATCTTGATTGACCTTCTCTCTGCCACAGTACCTCTCCTCTCTGTAGTCTGTTTATACTATGCTAATGTCATATTGCTTTTAGTCTAAAGATTATTGCCTTCTGAAGTTTATTCCTACATGCATTCATTTAGCCATTCATTTAGGTACTTGTTCAGTGTTCTGAAACTTAAAAATGGAACTTCCTTATTTGAAGTCAGTTTTTAGGATTTTATTCATAAATTACGAGTTCTCGTATACTGTGCTCTGTAATATATAACAAATTCTTATGTCTGAGTAATAACTGAAGAACTAATATTGAAATTTTACTGATTTGGTGCACATATATGCTACTGATGGTTAATGCTTGACGCTGTACAAAGTATGTAATATAAAAGGCTATCCAAAGGCTATTTTAGGCATTTAAACCCAAGACTTTTCTGTGCACAACGATCAGAATCAAATATGATATCAGGACATTCTTTGAACTAATTGGAGATGGTTTTAAATCTCTCATTCTTATTTATGTAACAAGGTTTAGGGATGTTACCCCACTTCCCCCATGTAGTCCAGTTATGATTGTTGAACTTGCTGTGCATGTAGACAACAGTGGAAACCTCCATGTCTATGACTGGCTCATTTCCTTATTCTATATATGGGTTCTAAACTGTGCAAGGCAATCAAGAGACACGTTCTTATATTAGTAGAGATGCACCATCTTTCTTATTAATCAGCTCTGAACTCTCAATCAACCTCTGGTTTCTTTATAAAATAAATCTCTTTTTCAATAAGCTTTTTGATCCTTTCTGTCTTGATATCAAATTTTCTGTGCTCATAGTCTTAAAAAATAGAGATCATAAAATTTATTGTCATAGCAAATAGTAATATATAGAAATAAACATTTATAATATATTGGTAGTAAGAAAAGTTCACAGCCAGAGTCAAGCCCCAATCTCCCACTCCTACTCCCACTTCCATGCTCCTTAAAAGCAAAAACTTGTGGAATAGAATATTCTCACTGATGCTGGCACTAACTTCTCTTTGATTCTGGAAATGCACTTATCTCAGGATGATAAGTCTAGTCTCTCAGATATTTAATTCATCATGTCTCCCCACAAAAGAAGAGTTAAATTCAATTCTCTCACAATACTTTCTCCAGGTTTTCTCAGAAGCATTATAGCTAGATTATCTTTCACAGACTCCACAGAAGACAGTCAGCTCTGGCTTTTTTCCTCAGGAAACAACCATTTCAACTTGGGTTTCTAATAGTACATTTGCAGAATCCTTCTGCCATCACAGTTAATTTTCAGTTCACCAATAGTCTTTCCTCTTAAAGATACAGTTACATAGCCTCTGTGGGAAGGACCTTTGATATTTAAATTGAGACATTTGGAACCATAAAAATTTTGAGATGTTCTATCCCTTTATTTTATAGATAAAGATTTGACTTTTTTCCTATGATATATTCTTGAATTGGCCTGATAGCTGAGATGTTGTGTAATATTATCTGAAAAAAAAAAACATTGGAGAATATTCATCACTGTGATTTTTCTATACACAGTGTGATTCTGAATTTTAGCAATTGAATTACTAGCATAGTGAATGAACATGTTAATCAGTGAAGGTGTATAGACTGTATCAACATGCATCTTTTCCTTTAAATGACTCCTACTTTTTAATTTTTTTTTACTTGGCAAATTCATTTATTTACTTGACTTCTATCTTTTTTAGCAAGTGCAGTACCGTAGAAAGAGTTCTTTCAAGGAGAGATTGTCATTGCCCTCTTCCTGTTTAGCAGGGCATTGTGCTCTATGGCTCCTCACTCTATTTCCAGAATGCCTGCTCACACTGATAGCAGTATTTGCCCAACTATCCAAACCTCCTGCTCAAACTTTATCAGTTAATCAGTTGTGTGGTTGGGGAGTGTAATGGTAATTTAAATGGGAAGATCTTTCCCATTCATTAATAGGTCCATGTGACCTGCTCAAAGCACATGGAAGCCTAAGTCACATGTGGTGAAAGGAGCTTGCTGAATGGGTGGAACAGGAAGGATAGAACAGAACTGGGAGGAAGTTTATGAGAGCAGTTAGGGTGGAGGGAGGAGAGCATGCAGGAAGGCACAGCTAGGCTTGTGCATGTTTGTGGGAAGGCCCCAGCAGGGGATGGGGGAAGGCTTGGGAATGTCTTTGTCCCCTGCAGTGCTAATATGTATTGATTTCTTGGTTACTATGACAGACTTGGCTTTCTGGTGTCTGAATAAATGTTTATCTTTTGCCTTCTATGTGGAGAGTCTGTTATACTTTGCAATTCAGAACTATGCCAGTATATATTCATAGTTGCCCTCAGTGCTGTGCATGTTGCCTTGGCAATGCAAAGAGACCCATAGCTAAAGTCTGAAGCCACTCTGGTGGGGTCCCATCCAGAAGGCAGGATTTAATTGCCCTTGAATCAAGATGGACCTAGAATATGGCAGGTCATGGAGAAGGGTAAATAAATCTAATTTATCAGGCCCACTTCCTCTAGGAATCTCACCCCTTCTTTCCCTTGCAAATACCCTTTAGGAAGCTGGTTGCAATAGGAATTCATCTGTATCAGACTTGGCGCTAATAACTCCCCATTTCAGGCACCTAAAAAGTGACAGAGAGCTTTCCACATCTAAAGACTCCAAAAAAAGTTAGTTGGTGCTGTAAAAATAAGTCCTCAGAGAGCTCTCCCAGCCTCCTGAAGTCAGCTGAGCAATTCAGCTCAGCACTGGCTCCATTAGACAACAGGAACCATTGCTCCAATGACTCATAAAGTTTCTGTTCTACAGCTTCTGCCGCCACATTAGCTTCCTGGTGAATAAGGTCTGCCCACATACCCCCTGTTCCCTCACATCTGGGAGTCACTCTTCTGGGAGCAGTGATAGGATAAGCCTGGAGCTTTATTACCACCAGTGAGAATTCCCACTGGGCAAGCTCTCTCTCAGTCTTTTTATGCTGGCAGTCCAGCTTCTGAAGGACATTTAACAACAGCTCGGGGATGCAGCACTTCGCACTCTCCTCACCCTCCCACATAGCCTGCTCTAAAACCCACTGAGGTATTTGATCTCCCTGATCAGGAGCCTACTCCCTATCCCTTAGAAAAGATTCCTGTATACAATTAAAAATGGCTCTTGCATCTGGAAGCCATACAATGAGCTGCCACTTGATCAGCTGCCTTCTATAATTGTAGCACTCTCCCCAACTCAACCATGATGTGAGCCATGAGACTATCTCATCCCATCCAAATTTCTGAAAACCCAAATATTTGAAGTGACCCTAATGCCAACAGCCTTCAAATTTATGTCTTATGTTGGGACAAAATAAGCCACTCACAAGTCACTAAATAGTTAACAAGGAGGTTTCATTATATAATCTTAAAATTGCTAAGGGCTCAGAAGCGTTAAAGTCTAAGCCCTACTTAAATTAATCCTATTTACAACATCCCAGAAAAATACCACAGTCAAGAAGCAATTATTAAGCACTTACTATGTGCCTGGCACTGTGCTAACAGCTAGGGATACAAAGAAAGATAAAAGACAGTCCCAACTCTTGAGGAGTTCATAGTCTTATGTGTGCATCAATATGTGTGTGTGTGTGTGTATGTGTACAGAGAGAGAGAGAGAGAATAAATTGCCAATCATCAGAGAGAAGTCACTAGCATCAAGGTGGATTGGGAAAGATTTCTTGTAGAATGTGTAATTTTAGCTGTGACTTTAAGTACTACAGAGAAGGTGGGAGGTGGAAATGTGGAGAGAGTACATTCCAGGCATACAGGATAGCTGATGAAAATGTACAGAGTTGGGAGATGGAATGTCTTGTTAAAGAAAAAGAAAGGGGATCAATTTCACTTGATCACAATCACATTTAAGGAGAAATGAACTAGAAAGGCTGGAAAGGACTAGGTTATGAAGGGTTTTGAATGCCAAATAGAGGATTTTATGTTTTATCCTGGATGTGATAGGGAGTCACTGGAGTTGATTGAATAGGGGACTGTCACAGTCAGACCTGTGACAGCTGAGTAGAGTATGTTCTGGGGAAGGGAGAGACCACAACATTTAGTCTTTAGTGGAAGGTTTTTGGTGTTTTAGAATTAATTAACATTACATTTTACAAGAGTTCTAATTCTTAGGAAGACTTTCTCCATATTGATTTCAAGTCTACTTCTCTGCACTTTCCACCCATTGGTGCTGCCCTTTCAAAACAATAATCCTTTCAAACATGTGAAGACAGATATCATGACTCCCAAGTGTGTTCTATTCCATTTGATAGTTTCTGTCATTAGAACCACTGTAGACATACTTTTCCTCTCTAGTTCTTAGGTATCTTTGTATCTGACCCACCCCTCTCCCCAGTCCATGTCTTCTGAGAGAAAGATTTGCTCATTTTTTGTATCTATATTACTAGCAACTAACAAAATGCCTGGTGAAAAATAAGTGCTTAATAGATGGTTCTTGATGAGTTTCAGCATCTGGGCAAAAACTCTAGAAGCATCCTTTTTGCCTTTTAGAAAGCATACCATCCAGGAGTAACCTATTTAGGAATTCTGTTTGTTTCTATAAGAACTTTCCTGCCTAACTCATGTTACAAATACTTGTATTTTTTTTTTTTTTACTGGAATCTTGTTTCATAGAACACGAACAGTCAACACTACCACTTAGTGGCTAAAAATGGTACAGGAGAAAAATAAATTAAAAGTTAAATCAGTAAGCCTTTATTAAGCATATACTGTGTTCCAGGCACTATGGCAACTACTAGGGATAGTCCCTGCCATTGAGAAGCTCACAGCATAAGGAGAAAGACAATACACAAACTATGTACAAATAAGATAAATTGGAGAGAAGGCACTAATATTCAGAAAGAATTTTAGCTTAGGCTCATTGGAAGTCAGGAGAGCTAGGAGGAAGAATATTACAGGCATTGTATCCAATAAAAATGCAGAATTGAATGATGAGTATTCAAGGAACAGCAAGGTCAGTGTCACTGGATCTCAAGGTATGTGAAAGGGTACAAGGTATAAGAAGGTATAAAATGAGGTATAAAAACGTGTAAGCAGACTGAAAAATTATGAAAAGGTCAGGTTATGAAGGGCTTTGCAAGGCAAGCAGGATTTTAAATTGATCTTGGAGGTAATTAGCGTCACTGGATATTCTTGAATTGAGGAGTGATAGGGTCAGTTCTGTGCTTTAGGAAGATAACTTTGATAGGTGAGTTGAGGATGGATTGGAGTGGGGAAAGACTTGAAACCTGGAAACCAACCAGGAAGCTATTGTAATAATCAAGAATGAGGTGATGAAAATTTGCACCAGAGGGAGTGTCAAAAGAGAGAAAAGGATGTATATACGAGATAAGATGCTGTGAAGGCAGAATTTATAGGACGTGGCAACAGATTGAATATGAGAAGTGAGAGAAAGCAGCGAGTAGAGAGTCATGCGTTGATTAGTTGGAGGGGGAAACCTGGTTGATGGGCATTTTGAGGTTGAAAAAGATATGGGTATGTTTGTAAGCAGCAAAAAAGTAGTCAGAATACAGGGAGAAGTCAAAGAATAGTTCAGGAGCAGGGATAATAGAGGGGACAATCTTCTGGAGAAGAATGGGATGGGATCACTTGTGCAGGTGAAGGGATATGTTTTGTCACACAGGTAGAATTCTTCATGTGAGACAAAGGAAAAGTAAGCAACAGTAGAGTAGAGGAGATAAAGGAGATCTAGGCAAAGGGCCACAATTTTTTTTTTTTAGTGAAATGTGAGGCAAAGCTGAGCAAGTGGGAGAGAAGAACCATAGGAGGTTTAAAGAATATGAAGGTTGCCCATCTGGTGATTAGTACAATGTAATGACTGGAGTAGTATGAAAGGCTTGTCTTGCCACCATGATGACTCAGTTGATATCATGTAACTTAAATCTGTAGTGGACTCAGTTAGAATTGTTTTATAATATTCTCCATCTTTGCTCAGCAAAACATAAAAGATTGTGGGAGTAATTGTATGTTGAATTTTGAGAAAGAGAAGAGGATAGTATTGAGTTACATTGGTTTGCCAAATGATTAAGATATAAAGGGAGGGAAGAGTGATACCTGGAGAAGAACTAAAGAGTAAAAGTGCCACATATAACAATGAGAAAGAAGAAGCAAGCTAGGAGTTGCAAGGCAGAGGGAGAAGTTGAATGACAGCAGATAGGGGAATGATCAGTTAAAGGAATTTACATTCATGAACATGGAAGTGGTATATATTTATGATTGATGACAAGATCAAAGGTATGACCATCTCTATGTTTACCTGAAATGGGGTGGAGAAGTAGGTCATAGAAATGAGTAAGTTGAAAAGTTGTGAGGTAAGACTATTTTAGGGAGTATTGATATGTATTCTGAAGTTCCCGAGTATAAGCAAAAGAGTTGGAAAGGGGAGAAATTCAGTGAGGAAGGAAGGAGAATATCCTGGATGTCTGTAGACTACAGCAACTAGAATCTTGATTGGGAGATAAATACAAATTTAATGAGACTCAAAGGAGTGCATGTTACTAAATGATGGTAGGAAGGGAAGAGTCTAGATGTGGAAATAGTAAGTAAAGAATATTTTGACTCGCCTATCTGGAACAGTGAGTTGGATATCTGAGTGAAAGTGCAACCACTGATGGAAAGGAGGGCCTGGGAATCTGAGTGATGAGGAGGGAGCCAGGTCTCAGTGAGTGTAAGTAACTGGAGGGAGGGAGAAAAGAAAATTTCTATGAAGCAAACATTCCACAGAGTGCAGTGTACGGTCTGGGTAGATCTTGTGTGGTATGGTGAGGTTGGGATGGTGCACATTTGGTCAGTGGGTGATGGGGAACAGTCACTAAATGATAGAATAGTTACTAATGTGTGCTTCTAACATGAGGTGATGGCCCATATTCCTGACAGAATGAAGAAGAAAGAGTGACTGGGAGAAGCAGCTTAGTGTAGTGAAAATAGTACTAGACTTGAAGAATTCTGATTTCTTTTGAACTTCTCACACTCTGCCATTAAGTAGCTATGTGTTCTCTGCAATTCTTGGGACCACAGTTTCTCATCTAAAACGAATGAGGACCAGAATCACGGACCAAAAGTGTGCTGGAGCCAGCTCTAACCATCTGGGGAAACTGTTAAATTTTCAAGTGAGTGTTTATACCTCAGAAATCTGAAATTGCTACACATCAGGGCTTGATTTATTATTTTACTGATGGTCTAGACTTAATAAAGTATTGATATTGCAGATTATATTTAAAAGGGTATGCATACATAAGAGCAGATTGTTAAACGTTTACCAGAACACCCTGTATTGCTTTATAAACATTGCTTGAACTCAGCTGGAGTGCAGTGGAAGGCTCAGGGAATGAAGTCATCACCAGGCTACAGGGCTGGTGGGCTAATAATATCAATTGGTCTTTATACAGCATTTTAAGGTTTGCAGAGTGTTTTACATCCGTTATCGAATGTGAGTCTCACAGCCCTGCTGCTAAGGACTCTTCCAGCTCTACTACTCTCTGAAAAGGAAGGTAGAGGGTGAATTTGGTTATCTATTTTAAAAACTGTGGGGAGAGAGGGAAAGAGAGATAAGCAGAGCTTACATTATGTAAATAATGTAATTTGAGGGGCATCACAAGACCCAACTGTTTCAAAATATCCCCATAGCATGGTACTGCTTGTACCTCCTAAACTGAAATTCCCTCTATTCTAGTTGCTAGAGGAAAAAAAAGGTGGAATGGTTATCTTCACAAGGTCACTTTTTAAGCTCACTTTCATTACCTGGTAGCAGAGAAAGGTCTGCCATTAGTACAAATTAATTACCCAGTTAAGACTTTCAAAGGTACAGAAAATCTGGTCCTGAGATGGTGAAATAAATAACCACTCTATTTAAATTTCTGTACTAAAGTCCCACTTTATCTTGTCCTGGAGGTAACCCTGTACTCTCTAATAATAAAATTGTAGAGCCCAAGCACTCGTAAATTGGACCAAACTGGAAAGACTTCTAGCATGATAATTAGCTGTATATCTGTGGCCCATGAACCAGTCAAGCTAAGAGTCAGGTAGCTTATCACCAAAGCATTGCCAATGGGGTACCTTGGTGGTGCAGTGAATAGAGCACTGACTGTAGTCAGGAGGATCTGAGTTCAAATCCAAATTCAGACACTTGACACTAGCTGTGTGATCTTGGGTGAGTCACTTAACCCTGATTACCTCACCTTTCCCCACAGGAAAAAAAATTGCTATCAGTTAAATTCTTATTGACTACAGTAATTCCTAAAGACCTTTTTGTTAGAGATGAAGAGAGGTTATAACCGTTAATCTCCTCTGGCATCATGGCTACTCTAGTTCAGGCTCTCATCACCTCATACCTTGATTACCCCACTAGTGGGCCCCTCCAATCTGTCTTCCACTCAGCCTCTAATGTTTTTCCTAAAAGACAGGTCTGATCATCTCCACCCTCTACTCAATAAACTCCAGTGGCTTCTTATTGCCTCCACGAGCAAATACAAAGTGCTCTGTTTGACATTCAAAACTCTTCACAACCTAGTCCCTCCTGACTTTCCCGTCGTCTCACAACTTACTCCCCAAAACATACTCTCAGTGATGCTGACCTCCTGACTTTTCCACCTAAGATACTCTATCTCTCTGTCTGGGTACTCTCTCTGGCTGTCCTCCATGCTTCTTCCTGTTTTCTGACTAATGACATTCCTTGCATCCTTTAAGTTCCAATTAAAATTCCACCTTCCACAGGAAGCCTTCCTCAACTCCTCTTAAAATTCTACTGCCTTCCTTTCATTCACTGTTATCTGCTTTCTGTAATATAGCTTGCTTTGTCATTTGCTTGCATATTATCTCCCCTATTCAATTGGATGCTCCTTAAAGAGCTTGTATGTTTTTATTTTCCCCAGAGCTTAGCACAGTGCCTGGCACATAGTATTTAATAAAAGTTTATTGATTGATTGAAATTATGGGTATGATGAACATAGAGAAGAATAGGAAGACATATGAATGTAAAATAATATATACAGTGACTTTTATTGTTCAATCACGTTAAATAACTTGTACAGGATCATACATCTGATAATCGTTTGAGGCTGGATTTGAACTCAAGTCTTCCTGACTCCAGGCCCAGCACTCTATCCACTGAGCCATCTAGCAGCCCACTACACAGTGAATACATCAATGTAAATGGAAAATACAAGAGCAAAATAATGTAAGTTAAATTATGATGACTGAACTTGATTCCAAATGAGAAATATGAGAAGATGCTTCACCCTGCACTTTTGAAATACTGCATATTATATCAGACTTTCGTTACATTGGTTCATTTTTATGAACATTTTTCCTTCTACTTTTTCTTTCCCCCTTTACTTTAAGGATGCTGTCTTCTAAGGAGTGGGAAGAGGAATACAATGGGAAATGTAGGTGATGCAAAAAACAAAGTGTACTTTTAAAAGTAAAAAGAAAGAAAATGAATGGCAGAATAGACTAGAAAATAAAAATCAAAAATTTATTGCACGCAAATATTGTAGAGATCCTCATCTGAACTCACACTGATGAGTCAAGTCTCCTGGAAGCTTCAGGCTACACATCCTTCCCAGAGTTCTAGGGGCATCCTTGAAGAGGTGATTATGATATTCTGCCCTAAATTCATGAGTTTGAGCCCCCATTGTGATCTTTCCAGTATTAATTACCAGTTATAGCTAGAACCTCCTTTATATCACTGATTGACCCACTGATTATCATCCTAGTATTATTTAACTAATAAAGTCAATTAATTTTTACAAAAAGATATTTACTAAGAAAATAAAGCAAGATCAGAATTACAAAATATATTTCCCTGAACTGGGGGCACACTCTTTCCACCTCAGTCCCTTAGGAGAAAGGACTCAAAGCAGTGACTACAAAGCATTTGTACTCACAAGTCCACTTCTTAATGCAGCCTAGTCAGTCAATGCCCTCACCTCTAGAACCTGGTGTCTTGGTTGTGGGCTCAGTCTGTGACTCAATTGTGTTCCATTATCTTAGACTCTGGCATGGACTGTTTTTCCTGGATTTCTGGTTACTATAATTACAAACTCTAACCTTGGGATCCTCATTAAAAAATAGACAAGAAAGACCCAGAAATAATTTAACTGAGTTCATCTAGTGTTCATTAAACCTAAAAAAAAGATAAACTACCTAAGAAAGAACTCCTATTTGAAAAGATTTGGAGAGAAAACTAGAAATCTGTCTGTCAGAAATTAGACTTATACCAACATCTTATATCATATTCCATATTGAATTAAAAATGAATACATCTTCTGAGTAATAACTTATTCACACATATTTGAATCAATTCCCTATATATTTTTGATTTTGTGGCCTTTAATAGACTTGCTTCAAATATTTCCCCCCGTTAACTGTTTCTTTTCTAAAATAACCTGCATTGATTTGGTTTATGAAGAAGCTTTGTAGTGTAATCAAAATTGTCCATTTTGTCTTTTGTGATCTCCTCTACCTTGTTTTGATCAAGAATTCTCTACCCAAGCAAACAACAAGAGTCATTTGATGTTTGAAAAATACTTATGCCATTTTATTCTCACAACTCTGGCAGGGACATGTTGTTCAGTCATGTGCCATGCTTTGTAACTCCATTTAGGGTTTTCTTGGCAGAGATACTGGAGTGGTTTGCTATTTCTTTCCCCAGTTCAGAGAAGGAACTGAGACAAAAAAGGTTAAATGACTTGTCCACTTAAATGACTTACAGCTAGTAAGTATCTGAGGCCAGATTTGAACTTAGGAAGATAAGTCTTTGCTACTCTTAGCCTGACACTTTATCCACTGTGCCACCTCATTGCCCAAGGCAGTTGCTAATTTTTTCCCCATTTTTACAGATAAGGAAACTGAGGTAGAAAAAAGTTAAGTGATTTTCCCAGGATCACACAACTAGTAGGTATCACATTCTGAATTTGTACTCAGGTCTTTCTGCTTCCAGGTCCAGTATTCTATCTACTGCACCACCTCTTCTCTGTTTTTCTGACTTGTTTATGATGTGACCTTTTATGCCTAAGTCATGTATTCATTTGAAGTTTACTATGGCATATAGTGTGAAATACTGATCTAAGCCTAATTCTTACTTAACTTCTTTCAAGTTTTCCAAGCAGTTTTAGTCAGGTAGTGCATCATTACACCAAGAGTTCAAGTCTTTGGGCTTATAAAACACTATTGTGATGTTCATTTGCTTCTAGTTTTTGTATATCTAGTATGTTTGACTGATCTTTTACTATTGTTTGTGGTATAGTCTGAGATCTAATGCTGTCAGATCCCCCTTTCCCATTTTTTTTCATTATTTCTTTTGATGTTCCTGAACTTTTGGCCCTTCAAATGAATTTTATTATTTTTTTCTATATGTATAATGTAATTATTTTAGAAGTTAGATTCAATTGGCACTGAGTAAATCAATTTAAGTCATATTATCATTTTATTGTGTTTGTGTAGCCAAGTGCTGAGTAATTAACATTTCTTCAATTTTTCAGCTAGGTCTACATTTCTATAAGGGTGGTTTGTGGTTGCATTTTTGTAGTGCCTATCTGTGTGTTTTAGCGATTAGATGACAAAAATATTTTTGTATATTCTACAATTATTTTGAATGGAGTTTCTCTTTTCCCACTGGATTTTGTTGGTAATATACAGAGAAGCTGATGATTTACATGTGTTTATTTTATATCTTGCCACTTTATTGAAATTATTGTTTCAATTAATCTTCAGTTAAAAATTTAGAGAGTTTTGGGGGGGAGGAGCCAAGATGGCAGAGTAGAAAGACTCACATACGCTAGCTCTGAATCCACAGCCCATAAATTTCCTGTAAAGAGAACTCCCCACAAATTCTGGAGCAGAGCAAGCATGCACCAACGCAGTGGAAGAGATTTCCATTCCAGAGAGCCCTGGAAAGCTGTCCCCAGGGGTCAGTCGCGCTGCGGACAGTGGAGTCCACCCCTGTGCTGCCCTGGCCAGGGCCCCAGAGGAGCAGATCCGAGCAGGCTTCAGGGTCGGAATCTCCAGCAGCCGCGAAAGTCCCTCCGCCCACAGGCGCTACAGGTCAGTGAGAGAGACTTCTGGGCTGGCCGAGAGGGGAGTGGGGTGTCTCCGTGACTCGGACCCCCTTGGGAGGCAGCAGCAGAGGGAGCAGCAGAGGCAGCGGCAGAGGCAGCAGCAGAGGCAGTGGCGGCAGCCCAGGACTCCCCGAGCAGACAGGAGCTCCATTACCGAAGGTCTCTGCATAAACCCCCTGAGGGAGCTGAGCCTGGGAGGCGGCCCTGCCCCCACCTGCTCCATTACTGAAGGTCTCTGCATAAACCCCCTGAGGGAACTGAGCCTGGGAGGCGGCCCTGCCCCCACCTGAGCACCAGAACTTAAGCTCACATTGAATAGCAGCTGCTCCTGTCGTGGAAAGCCCTGAGGCTGGGAAGCAGCATTTGAATCTCAGACCCCAAGCACTGGCTGGGCAGATCTAGGCAGGGGTGGAGAGGAATCTCAGAAGTCAAGTAACTGGCTGGGAAAATGCCCAGAAAAAGGAAGCAAAATAAGACCATAGAGAGCTACTTTCTTGGGGAAGAAATGTTCCTTCCTCCCTTCATTTCTGATGAAGAAGTACAATGCTTGCCATCAGGGAAGGACGTGGAGGTCGGGGCCTCTCTATCCCAGACATCCAAGGTGGATGTCCAGTGGGCTCAGGCCATGGAAGAGCTCAAAAAGCATTTTGAAAATCAAGTTAGACAGGTGGAGGAAAAACTGGGAAGAGAAATGAGAGAGATGCAAGAAAAGCATGAAAAATGGGTCAATACCTTGATAAAGGAGACCCCAAAAAATGCTGAAGGGGAATAACACCTTGAAAAATAGGCTCACTCAATTGGCAAAAGAGGTTCAAAAAGTCAATGAGGAGAAGAATGCTTTCAAAAGCAAAATTAGCCAAATGGAAAAAGAGTTTCAAAAGCTCACTGAAGAGAATAGTTCTCTCAAGATTAGAATGGAACAGATGGAGGCTAATGACTTTCTGAGAAACCAAGAAATCATAAAACAAAACCAAAAGAATAAAAAATGGAAGAGAATGTGAAATATCTCATTGGAAAAACAACTGACCTGGAAAATAGATCCAGGAGAGATAATTTAAAAATTATGGGACTGTCTGAAAGCTATGATCAAAAAAAGAGCCTAGATATCATCTTTCATGAAATTATCAAGGAAAACTGCCCTGAGATTCTAGAACCAGAGGGCAAAATAAGTATTGAGGGAATCCATCGATCACTGCCTGAAAGAGATCCAAAAAGAGAAACTCCTAGGAACATTGTGGCCAAATTCCAGAACTACCAGCTCAAGGAGAAAATCTTGCAGGCATCTAGAAAGAAACAATTCCAGTATTGTGGAAATACAATCAGGATAACTCAAGATCTAGCAGCTTCTACATTAAGGGATCAAAGCGTATGGAATAGGATATTCCAGAAGTCAAAGGAACTAGGACTAAAACCAAGAATCACCTACCCAGCTAAACTGAGTATAATACTTCAGGGGAAAATATGGTCTTTCAATGAAACAGAGGACTTTCAAGCATTCTTGATGAAAAGACCAGAGCTGAAAAGAAAATTTGACTTTCAAACACAAGAATGAGAAGAGGCATGAAAAAGTAAACAGCAAAGAGAAGTCATAAGGGACTTACCAAAGGTGAACTGTTTACATTCCTACATGGAAAGACAATATTTGTAACTCTTAAAACTTTTCAGTATCTGGGTAGTTGGTGGGACCACACACAGACATACACATATATACATGCATGCACACACATACATGCACACACATACAGAGACAGAGAGCACAGAGTGAATTGAATAGGATGGGACCATATCTTAAAAGAAATTAAGGTAAATGGTGAGAGAGAAATGTAGTGGGAGGAGAGAGGGTGAAATGGAATGGGATAAATTATATCTCATTCAAGAGGCAAGCAGGAGACTTTTTAGTGGAGGGAAAAAGAGGAGAGCTGAGAAAAAACATGAAGTTTACCCTCATCACATTCAACTAAAGGAAGGAGTAAAATGCACACTCATTTTGGTATAAAAACCTATCTTACAGTACAGGAAAGTGGGGAAGAAGGAGATAAGCAGGGAGGAAGGGATGATGGAAGGGAGGACAACAGGAGAAGGGAGCAATTTGAAGTCAACACTCAGGGAGGGACAGGATCAAAAGACAGAATAGAAACAATGGAGGGCAGAATAGGATGAAGGGAAATACAGTTAGTCTTACACAACACGACTGTTATTGAAGTCATTTGCAAAACTACACAGATAGGGCCTATATTGAATTGCCTGCCTTCCCAAAGGGAATGGGTGGGGAGGGAGGGATGGGGAGAATTTGGAACTCAAAGTTTTAGGAACAACTGGTTAGTATTGTTCTTGCTACTAGGAAATAAGAAATACAGTTAATGGGGAATAGAAAGTCATCTGGCCCTACAGGACAAAAGAGAAGATGGGGACAAGAGAAGGGAGGGATGATAGAAGAGAGGGCAGATTGGTGATAGGGAAAATTAGATTGCTTGGTGTATTAGGGTGGGGGTAGGGGATAAATGGGGAGAAAATTTGGAACCCAAAATTTTGTGAAAATAAATGTAAAAAGTTAAATAAATAAATTTATCTTTAAGATGAAAAAAAATTTAGAGAGTTTTGCAAAATGTGATAATTTTTTTCTCTTCTTCCTGGGCTTATTTCCTCAATTTATTTTTCTGGCTTTATTGCTATAACTAACATTTTTTTCATATAAGGATGAATAATAGGGATGAATAATGAATATCATCATATAGCGACAGTAATGAATACCCTTGCTTTTTTTACTCCTTTATCCCTGGTTTTATATAAATATTATTTATCATCTTAAGGAAAGGTACATTTGTTGCTATACTTTTCAGTGTTTCTAACGAAAATGGATGTTGAACTTTTTCAAAAGCTTTTTTGACATGTATTGATATAATTATGTGATTAATCTTGGTTTTTATATTTGTATAATTTTTTATATTTATATATTTATAAATATGTTTAGAAATATATTTATATTATTGTAATATTTAACTAAGCCTGCATTGCTTGCATAAATCCAATCTGGTCATAGTGTATTTTCAAAATGATCTAATAATGACTTTTAATATGATAGTGTCAGTATCCATTAGGAATGAAAAGAAACGTATTGTAATGGAGATATGCCTCTGAGACATTTGGGTTGTCTGACCCTCAGTAAATCACTCTTCTTTTTGGTGCTTTTGATAGCTCACTAAGGGTGTGAAGGTGCCAACTTTCATTGGTAGATAGTTTCCTTCCATAGGAGTTTCCTATACCAATGAAGTCACAGGTTCAGACCCTCTCCCTATCCATCAGAGATACCAGTCTACAGTTTTCTTTCTCTACTTTATCTCTCTTTGGATCAGGTATTGAGACAACATTTATATCATAGAAGATTGTGATAGGATTTCTTCTTTTTCTTATGTTTGTAAACAGTTTATGTAATATTGGAATTATTTGTTCTTTAACTGTTAAATATAATTTGTAAGGATTTACTTGCAAGGACAAGGTGGTGCAGTGAGCAGACTACCCGCTCTGAGTTCAGATCTGGCCTCAGACACTTCATTAGCTGTGTGACCCTGGGCAAATCACTTAATCCTAATTGACTCCCCCCCAAAAAAGAAAAAAAAAGAATTTACTTGAAAATTCATCTGGCCTTGGCATTTTTTTCTTGTGGCTTATTTAATTATTTTTAAAGGAAATTTAATTATTTAAAATGTCTATTTCTTTATTTGTTTACTTGTGTCTTTTATATTATTATAAGTACTCATCTATATCACCAAGCTATCACATTTGATTATCATTTAGTAATCATTAACTTTTCTAAAATTCCATTCAAGTCCTTGACTTCTTTCATATTTCCTCCCACCCATCCATCATTACAGTGTACACAGTTATTCTCAGACTTCTTCTGGTTGCCTCAGGGAAAATTAAGTATGCACAGATATCCTTTGATAGCTTTTTCTTCAAGGTATTACTTGGTTGACTCTCCCTAATTAGTTACTAAGTTAGAAAAACTGATAATACAGGGTGCCAAGTTGGGTAGAAGAACAGGCAGCTTCCCACTGGTGGGGCTTGAGAAGACAAGATGTGACTCCAGTCAAGAGGTGGAATAAGGAAGGCTACTTTCCTGCCCTGATATAATGGTGGGGCCAAGGTCTTTCAGGCTCCCATTGTCCAAATGGTACATGGGCTCAACTAGAACTTTCATGTTGCTATATTTGCCAGAAGTCTATAAAATCTTTATAAGAATGGTGAGTGTTGTCCTTGAAAATGTGAAATGGAAACAGGTAAGTTTTCACAGCCTGTTTACTTCAGCGAACTACACTTTCGACCATACAGTTCACTGTGAAAGGTGGACATAAGAAGACAGTAGGATATTACCATTGATGCTTTACGTCTGAGAAAAGCAAGTGATTTCCTTAAGAAAATGTATGACTAAGAAAGCAGTTAGGCCAATCATTTAGTGAGAATGAGGGATAAAAGGTAGTTAGTGCCACTGGTAGCAATGGCAGGGCAAAGTATTTAGCTGGTTGGGTAGATTTTCAATGGAGAATTTTGGGAGTTCATGGCAAAGAACTGAGTTCCAGGAAAAGGCATGGATCAGTCTCAATCTGCTCCACTGTTGGAAGGATGCACATTGAGGTGAGGTCAGATCCATTGAAGTATTGTTTTTCCCATTCCAACTAATTTATTTTGTCTGGAAATCTTGAAATGAAGACCATGCCATACAAAGATTAGCTGACAGAAAGAAATGTTTATTTTGAAGAAGAAAAGATGTAGGGGATGGCTATCTTCAAGACTTTGAAATATGCTGCCACATGAAAGAGGGATTATATTTGTTTTATTCAGCCATAGAGGGCAAAATTAGGAACACATGGTAGATTTTTCAGATTAAGAACTAGTACCTTTTGTCTAAGGTCACAAACATGTGAGTTACTTCAACCTTACAAGGAGGGTGTGTTCATCCTTCGTTGCCAAAGAAGACCATGCCATAAGAGAAATAATGACATGACTTGCACTTGACTTTGTTTTGAGTGAGGGAGGGCTGTGCATGTCACCAGCCTCACTTTTCCTCCAGAGCCATCTGAATCCAGTGACCAAATATTCATCAGGATGACTGGAGATGACCCAGGATGAGGCAAATTGGAGTTAAGTGACTTGCCTGAGGTCACACATATAGTGAGTGTCATGTCTGAGGTGAAATTTGAACTCAGGTCCTCCTGACTCCTGCACTGGTGCTCTATCCACTGCACCACCTAGCTGTCCAAGAGGATCATATGAAAATATAATTAGAACTAGAGAAGTTAAGAGATCATATAACCCAAACAACCTCATTTTATAAATGAAAGAAGTCAATAAAAACTAAGTAAACTGGATGAAATTCCTGTTTCATTGAATGACCATTTTTTTCTCCTAAAATATTATACTTAGTTTTGCTGGGTAGGTGATTCTTGATTTTAATCCTAGTTCCTTTGACTTCTGGAATATCATATTCCAAGCCCTTTGATCCCTTAATGTAGGAGCTGCTATATTTTGTATTATCCTGATTGTATTTCCACAATAACGGAATTGTTTCTTTCTGGTTGCTTGCAATATTTTCTCCTTGAACTGGGAACTCTGAAATCTGACTACAATATTCCTAGGAGTTTTTCTTTTCAGATCTCTTTCAGGAAGTGATTGGTGGATTCTTTCAATACCCTCTGGTTCGGGTCTACCTGAAAGTCATTTTGAAAAAAAGAGCCTAGACATCATCTTTCATGAAATTATCAAGGAAAACTGCCCTGATATTTTGGAACCAGAGGATAAAATAAATATTGAAAGAATCCACAAGGAGGGAGGATGGAGGGAGACGTAGTGAGACCAGTAAAGTTTTTGTAGACTAGAGTGAAATACATATCAGGGATTTTGGTACTGTCAGGAATACATAATAAGGATAGGAATAAAAACCAATGACCTCAGTTTCACCTAGCTTTTCCTTTCTACCCCTAGGAAGGTTCATTTGCATATTAATCTCAAATTAGCATGGAGTTGAGAGGAGGATGTATATTAACCTAGACTTTAGAACCCTGCTCTCGATAGCACCTGTGACATTTGTTAGTTGGAATACCTAGATACAGTTGGGAGGTTGCAGACTGACTGTTAACAATTTAGCAGGAGAGGTTAACAGGACACAGCCTCTATACCCCACTAGATGTCAGCAGAGAGCAGGTCAGAAACTATTAGACTATTGGAGATGAGGGTGAAGGGGGATGACCCAACAGAAAGTAGCAGAGGACAAAGTGATGACATCATCAAAGAACATTAACAGCTCTATAGAGAGGTGTGACATGTGTGTGTCATGGCCACATATTTCCCTATGAATATACCTTAGCCACACATGTACTCTGCATAGGTTCCCTAGTCACATATATTCTCAGCACATATGCCTTCCCTAACTGGTCACAAGGTTACCTAGGGAAGGGTCTACTCCCTATTGGCAAGGAGTTCTTTCCTCATCATTTCATTTGTTATGTTGTCTTTTTCTATTTTACTTAGTAAAAGAACCTTCCTCCTGTGCATTATTTCCTATTTATTCTAAATATAGTTTGCTTTGTATATATTTGTTTGCAGGTTGTCTTTCCCCATTAGACTGTAAGGTTCTTGAGGTTGGGGACTATCTTTTGCCTCTTTTTTTGTATCTCCAGCTCTTAGTCAGTGCCTGGCACATAGTAGGTGCTTAATAAATGTTTTTTGATTGATTGAAGTAAACATGTTAGTGGATGGCACTGAGTTTTGGTTCTAAGTGGATGCTGACCTACATTTACAATTCTCTCTCTTGTTAAAAAAAATTAATGGGAACAAATTAAATTTATTCATTTATACAGTAAACCTTATGATATTTTACATTTTGAAGAAACTTTAAACATGCAATATTTATCTTTTGTGGCATTCACTTCTTTTATAACATTCTTTAATACTTTGTCATAAAAATACCCTTTTATCACATGGAATTAAGTGTACCCTTGATGAACAGTCCCCCTTTTGAAGACTAGCCTGTAGGTTTTCAACGGGCCTTAAGTCAGGCCAATGAAGCATATTTCTCTACGCCTCTTGAGTAAATTTCTTATTCTTTTCTGATGTAATGTGGTACAAGGCTATAGTATATCATTCCATTTCCATTTGGAAATTTCTATCATCCTAGAACAACTTTGCTTCTGAGCATGTCGATATATTTGTCAGAGTTCATTGTTCCCCCAAGGAAAGAAGACTTCCAGGACTATTGAAAGTGGAAAAAAAAATCCCAAACCTATTTTGGATAGATATTTTTCAGGATGATAAAATTTTTCAGTTCTTAAGTGATTATCTGGACTTCATCTGTCAACGGTATAGCCTGGAAAACAAGTTTCACTGGTCAAACTTATTCTTTTCCCCATTCAGTACTCCAGCCTTTTTATTGCATTGCATGTGCCAAATGATTTTCCTCTTAATAATGATTAAACTGTTTTAAAAAAACTCATTTTCTTGTTCTTCCAGCCTCAAGAATCCTACACCCCACTGCTGAGGAATCAATAGCAACGCTTCTAGGCTTTACATCTTTTTGAAGATTAATCAGATTTTATCTGGGAATTGATTAGGCTTTATATTTGCAGTTCTTAGCATTATTTTTCATTGCCTTTGGTCTTTGGTGTGACTTATCTTGTTTTGTTTGAGGTTTTTAAATTATTATTTATTTTTAACATTCATTTAAAAAAGTTTGTTACAAATTCTTTTTTTTTAATTTATTTATTTATTTAACTTTTTACATTCATTTTCACAAATTTTTGGGTTCCAAATTTTCTCCCCTTTTATCCCCTCCCCCCACCCCAATACCCCAAGCAATCTAATTTTTTCTCTCTCTTTCATGCCTCCCCCACCTATTGAGAAGGTAAAGAATATATATCAATTATACATATAAAATCATGCAAAATATTTCCATATCAATTACGTTGCAAAGAAAAAACATGCAAAAAATGTATTTGCAAAAGTAATCACTGATGATCAGTGACTCATTTTGTGGGTTATAGAGAGCCCTGAGATATTCAAGTTAAATAAGACAAAAATCTCAATACTAGGGAGAATTACTTTTTCTCCTCTTAAATGTTCTGGGTAGAAGAGTCTTCTTTCTAAAAATTTAACACCTAGCATGTGCAAGATTTGTCAGCTAGATTATTATATGTTTGTAGTTGAATTGGTTTTGGTGCTTGGGAATTTGAAGGCATGTTAGCCACAATCAGCCATTATCAAAAACCAATATTGCAATTGACCAAACAATTTGGTTGATTATCAGCAAAGCAACAGTGAGGCAAAAAAAAACATAAAATGGGAATTATAATATAATTCGTTTTCTGCTTAGGTTTTGGTATTCTCTTATTAAGTAATAAGTATTACTAGTCATATAAAACTGAATAATTTGTGAGGTTCAGTTTGAAGAAGTTTATTTCATAATTAAAATTTGAAAGTCAAAAATGAAATTCTTGTAAATAAAAGTTTGAGCAATAATGAAAAAACATACTAATTATACACACAAGAGAATGTAGGAATAATAGGGAAAAGACAAAGAAAAAAATCCATCCCAGCATGAATTCCACCTAGCTCCTAGGTATTACTCTGAGATGGCTCTGGAGGCGATGTGAGGCTGGTGACCTGCACAGCCCTCCCTCACTCAAAACAAAGTCAAGTGTAAGTCATGTCATCATTTCCCTGATGGCATGGTCTTCTTCGGCAAGGAAGGATGAACACCAGCTATTACTCTAGCACCCAGATATTTATGTCCTTACTCCTTACTTTCTACACTGGAAAGGAACAGAGTCAGAATCCTTATCTTCTGTGTGCCAGACCAACTGAGGCAGAACTTTCTCCTCATCTTCTTCCCTTTCCTTGGGCAGGAGACTTAGCCAAAGAGACAAGCTTCTACCAGAAAGCTATTTCTGGTGATTACAACTGATTGAAATGAAGACAGGTTTGTGGTAGGAGGGGACAAACAGAAAGTCTTCTGATTTTTTCTGCCTTTGGAAGTTTAACTATGAAACAAAAATAGAATAGCTCACTAAACTATGCTTCCAGGTGGTCCCCTTAGACCACCAAGCCAGGATGTGATATACTACCTTCAATAATCTGTGAAAGAGAAAGCTGAGCCTACCCCCAACCCCCTCCTATCCCCCCTCCACTGTCTAAAGCATACTAGGATGGCATTTTCAGTACCACTCAGCAAGATAATGGAGAATAGACTGTCCAAAGCTTAACACTTTTGTCCAGTGAAAGATTCATGTAAAAGAAGTAAAAAGGTCTAGGGGGAAAAATTCTAGATGGAGGAGAAAAAAGATACCTCAGCTACCTGCCTTTACAGTAGAGGAGTAAAAATCTACTACTCTTCCCCTACTCTGGTTGCCAGTATCCATTATGCCTGTGGTGCATATTTGTTTGCCTGGAGAAACTCTTTCCTCTCCGCCCATCTCCTAGAATAGACCTGCACAACACAGACCTGCAGGCTGGCCTGCCGAAGGATTTCAGGTGGCTGCAAAATATGTAGAGGATATAAAAGAAACAAAAGATGTAACAAGTGGTTTGTTCATGCTCTACTTGAACTGCTTTCCACTAGTCACTATTGTACCTAACATATAACTTGGTGATGGGTTGCTGCTGCTTCTGCGCACTCTCTCCTGTTTGTCAGGTGATCCATGGCAACTAACCATTGTCAATCTGTCTCTAGTCTGAGGGAAGCAAGAGTTGCATCTTTTTTTTCTGTGTTTTTGGTCTTTACTGGCATTGAACAGGGAGGGACAAAGTGAGTGCAGTCATGCGCCAAGGCAGCTGACACCTGCTATGAGATGAGAGGCAACAAAGTGAAGGTTTCTTCCCTGCTCTTGCTGTATGCAGCCATCCTCCAAACTCAGATGAGTGTCTGGCACCTCTCCAAGGTCAGACACTCAGTTCAGTATTTCTTTGTATGTGAGCAATTGCCGTGGAGATTTTATGGTTCTAACACTGAATTTTTGGGGGTGACTTTATAAAATAGGTGATGAAAAATGGAAGATCGAATCGGAACATAGAGAGTTTAATCCAGAGTGGACAGAGAGATACTTGTTTACTTATACAAGGGACGAAATATTGTGCCTTGTTTGCCCAGAAGTAGCGGTCATTCCAAAGGAATACCATCTTCATTGCCATTTCAAATCAAAACACCCTGACAAATTGGACACCAGTGAAAAACAAATTAAAGCATTGAAATTGTTGAATAATCTCAGTGAGAAACAACAATTTTTCAAGAAAGTAAACTCAGAAAATGAAGTGGCTACTAAGGTTAGTTTTCGGATTTTTAAAGAAATTGATTTGAAACATTATTCTAGAGAATAATAAACTGATTGCTGACAAGAAGTGTAATATATTCTATTAACGAAATAAGTAAGAAAACCTGAAAAAATGTATTAAAACTTATACCACTTAGCAAGATAATTTTTTAAACATTAATGTGATTTCATGATAAATAAAAATCTCAAGTAAAATGCTCCTTTTAAAAATATGATTTAATTGCAAAATAGTTTAATTATTAATTGTACATTTACTTGGAAAGTGAGCCACTAAAAGCCTATCTGCTGCCTGAAGTTTAGCCTATTTAAATTTTGGCCCCTACCTACTGCCAACTTGTGCAGATCTGTCCTAGGACCTTCGCTGGCAACCCTCCACCATTTCAAATGAAACTCAATCTTTAACCCGCTTACAAGGGGGTTAACAATGATTAGCCTACCAAGCATCTTAACAGATTATCACATATTCACTGTTCATAATGGTAACTCTCTTGAGACTAACATAGAACAGTTGCTGATAGGCCTTGGTAAAGGTAGTTTGCTTATGGAGAGTTCCCTATGTCAATTAAATTACACATCTAGAACAAATTTAAAACAGCAAATAATTCAACTTATAGAAAGAATTCAGGAACTTCCAGGACCCAAGATGATAGAATAAGGCATGAAAATTGCCTGAACTCTCCGAAATTCACCTCCAAACAACATAAAATGCTACCTCAAAATGAATTCTGGAATGGTAGAACCAACAAAAAAATGGAGTGAAACAATTTTTGCTGCCTAAGACAACTTGAAAAGTTGTCAGTAAAGGTCTGTCTTACTTGAATAAAAGGGGAGTGTAGTTCTAGTGCAGCAACAAGAGCCAGCAGCAGCCAGTAGCCAGGTCCCCACCTCCCTGGCCCTTAGCACAGACCTGGTGAGCAGCAGCTAGGCCTCTTGTGGCACCTGCATAACACCAGTCTTTGGCCTCTGGCACAAGAAGCTTGAGATGGTGCCCTCTTCACCTAGGAGCAGAGCTCAACTTTAAAAGTAATGAATTAAGCTGGAAAAAAAATGAGCAAACAAATAAACAAAAGAACTTGACCACAGAAAGCTAGTATGGTGACAGGTAAGATCAAAACACAAACTCAGAAGAGAATAAGAACATCAAAATGCCTACATGCAAAGCCTCAAAGAAAAATCTGAATTGGTCTCAGGGTATATGTAGGAGGCTTCTTAGATCTGCTTTTCTAAAAGGAAAGCAACTTTTGAGGGGTCAGCAATTACTTTAATCAAGCATATATATCATTCACTTAGTTCAGGGGGGAAAGTCAGCACCCTGAACTTCAGAGAAAATGGAAATAGAGAAATAAAGATTAACGGACAGGGCTTCCAACTGTCTGACCATTACATGCATACATAGTTACCAGAGAGAGAAGCACCAATATCTGGGTTTTCAAGGGAGGGGAGAGCTCCTTAACAGCTACCCAGAATGTCTTCTGGCCAAACAAACACTTCCAATGAGTAAGCCCCAAAACAAAACCTCATCTCAGAGGTTTTCGAGCCAAAAGGCATCACAACCTTTGAGAACCAGTGCCTCATTAGAAATTAGCAAAAGGTGTGGGCCTCCCTACAGACCAAATCTTCCCTAATCAAGCTTCCCTTAATGAGCAGGTCCATTAATGGGTGGGAATCCTTAACTCTCCTTTAACTCTAAAAGAGAACTCCTGAAGGACTCAAAAAGGACTTTAAAAATCAAATAAGAGAGGTAGAAGAAAAAAATGGGAAAAGAAATGAAAATGATTCGAGAAAATCATGAGAAGAGAGTCAACACCTTGATAAAGGAAGCACAAAAACATGGAAGATGTACAAAAGTTTACTGAATAAAGAACTCAGATATTAGACCTAAAAAGGACTTTATACATGTATAATATTCGATTTGCCTAAGGTCAGAAAGCAGGAACAAGATGGGAACTCAGGTCCCTTGACTCCCTATTTAGTGTTCATTCTGCTATTGTGCTCTACTCAAATGAAATGATATTTATAAAGTACTGAGCCCAGTATCTGGCACAAAACAGATACTTTATAAATCCTTATTCCCTTATTGCTATATTTCTGAACTATTCTACTATGAAATCAACTAACTTTCTGGAAGAAATGCCTACTGTTCCACAAAGTACCAAAGGTAATTAGTTCCTTAAGTACAAAGTACTTAGGGTACTAAAATATTGTCCTATGGTATTTCACTAACCTAAATTTCCTGAGTGCCATTAGGAAACACCATTGATTCTTCCTTCATTTGAAAAATGGCTTTGTTTCTGTAAGGCAGGCTGACCTGACCTACCGGTTTTCCCCCAAGCTCTCTATTCACATTTACATCTTGAAGAATGCCTATAATCCTTTTCTGCCTCATAATATCTTCAGATGCAATGAGACTTAGAGCTCAGTCAAAAGAAGTATACATAAAAGAGTTAGGCTCCGAGGACAGAACAAAAAAAAAACACACACCAGTAAATCTCACACATTCCATAGGCTACAGAGACTGACAGCTATCCCCATTCTTGAGAGCTAAATAACACTGAATCTACCCCTGTGATCAGAAGCTTATGTTGTCCATTAAAAGTTTAGGAACATAGGATTTAGATTTGGGAGGGGTCTTGGTGATTATCTGGTCATACCCCTCATTTTAGAAAGTAGGAAATCAAAAGAAAGAGAGACAGACAGAGAGAGACAGAGACAGAGAGAGCGAGAGAGAGACAGAGACAGAGAGAGAGAGAGAGAGAAAGACAGAGGGAGGGATGGAGAGAGGGAGAGAGAAAAAGTGAAGGACTTTGCCTGATTCCACAGAAAGTAGCAGGACAGGATTTGAATTCAGATACACTGACTACAAGCCCAGTTTTGTTTTCAGTTTTCATGATGCTGAAATCTCTTATTGATCATCTGCCAAAAAATCTCTTTATAGTATACCTGGCTACAAAGGAAGGGTTTACTTGCCTCTGATATATGATCCAACTCTAGTTATATGATCCAACCAAGGATCCTATAAAGGTAAAGTCTTGGTGTAAAAAAACAGGACCCTTGATTTCTCAAGAGCTTCTCAAGTAAAGTATCAGGTGATTGATTTATTCAACAACTTTCCTATAGAATGAGTGACAAACAAAGTTAACTAGAAACGAGATTATTGGCTTAAAGAAAGTTTAAAGGGAGGGCTGACCTTTTTATTTTTCATAGAAAGGAAGGGGGAAGGTCCATTGTATCTGTATAGGTTTCATAGGGGAGAATTCCGGTGGGTATGTTGTTTTGATAAAGTTTAGTCAGTAAGAAAGCTAGCATGGGTCAATGAATAGAAGAGACTACAAGATAGATTAGAATTTTAAAAGTTTGCAGCTATAATTTAAAAGAAGAATAAATTACTCTGGTCTTCTATAGCTATGACCTTTACGTGGAGTGGAGTCAAAGTAAAACACGGACAAAATCAAATATATCCCAAAGGCTCTACATTAATTCCTTTGTGGCTATTCAAATTTTATAGCAGGGCTTTCAAATTTTTATTTTTTCAGTCATAGACAACCTGCCCATGCTCACAGGAATCTAAAAAAGCCTGTTTTATATGAACAAAATGAAGTGACCTCATTCCCAAAGGGAAAGCTTCTTCCATCTGCATTGTCTGGATATTCTCCTAGGTAAACTTTCTCTGATTTCAGTTTTGCCATCAGCTTAAAGTCTACCTTGGAGAAGAGTAGGAGGAAAAGAGGCTAGAGATGTCTATTTTGCCTCCTGTTGAGCCTCACAACAACACCTCCATGCTACATTCCCGGGGCAGACTTTGCTCCATAGAAATGAACAAAAGGCAAATATTTATGACATGCTATGAAATTTTTATTCCTGCTTCTTGAAACTCTGTCTAGAAACTATACTTACAGTGATGAAAACTATCCCCCCCCACCCCAATTGTAGCTTATAGATAAAGGGATGGAAAGACCCCAGAATCCATCCAATTTAACCTCATTTTATAAGTGAGGATATCAAGGTCCAGAAAGATAAAATAGTTTGCCCAAAGTTACACAGGTAATCATGGCAGTGGTGGGATTTGTAGCCAAGCCTTCTAACTCCAGAGCTGATGTTTGTTCCACTGTTAAATGTATTGTTGATTACAGATAGCCTGGCAAAGATGAATGAGAACTTTCTATCTTTCCCTAGTTGCTTCTGTGTAGGGAGAGAGGAGGTAGGGCAGAATTAGATGGACTGAAGTTTTATAGGGTCTTAGAAATCTTTTATTGGCTGGAGCCTTTTTCTTGCAGCTTAGTTTATTAAGAGAAGCTGGCAGAGAAATATTGAATTCAGGCTTTTGGGGAGGAAAATCACTGGAACAATAATGAATCTCTGTTTCTCCCTTTTATTATTTATTCAGCAGCATTAAAAATTTCTTTGCTATTTCAACATTTTGCCTACTGGGACCTTTACCCTCGACTAAAACTCTTAGCACTAATCTCATTTTCTCCTAAGCAGACTGGTTAATTTGTGCCAAGGTACTTAGGGATGCCACCCCTCCCCCCAACTTCTAAAGAGAGGAGAATGTGGAAACTTCAAAAGAAAGTTGGTCCTGAGGTAGCCACAGTGACCTCTGCTGGGTAAAACTAAGACTACAGAGAACTGTAGCCTTTGAAACTGTTCACCACTGCCCCCTGCTGTTAGAGATGTTCTCATTTGCGATACTTTCCTGATAGGACTTGTCTTCCTCCTAACTTTGCGACAAGTCTGGATAATCCAGGTGCCATCTTCAAGACTGTCCTTCTTTACACTCTGGTGATCTCATCAGCAACTATGGGTTCACTTTTCATTTCTATTCAGAAAATTTCCCAATCTTTTTTATATTCCATTTTAATTTCTCTCCTAAGTTCTAGTTCATTATGCCAATACTGTTGCAAAAGTCTACTGGTTGGTTTCCCTGTCCCAAATTTTTCCCCCCTACATTCCATCCTCTACACATCTGCCAAAATGATTTTCCTAAAGTGTAGCACTGATGTCATCTTCCTACTCTAATAAAATCTTTTGTTTAGACTTTAAAGCCCTACACAACCTGCTCTCTTCTGCCCTTTTAGCCTTCTTAGACTTTATTCCCCTCCATGTACTTTACAATCCAGCAACAATGACCTGTTCTTTGCATATTACATTTTATCTCTAGATTCTCTGCCTCTTTCCTGGCTATCTACTATGACTAGAATGCTCCTCCTCCTCACACATACCTCCAGGCTTCTTTCACTTTCTTCAAGACTCAATACAAATCCCATCTTCTTTTAAAGTTCTTTCTTGGTCCCTCTCCCTTCCAACACATACCCAATATGTTACCTCTGAGATTTCCTTCCATTTGCAATGTATATTTCTTGTATATAGTTATTTTCATGATGCCTCTTCCATTAGAATGTATGCATTTTGAAAATAGGGACAGTGTTTTTGCTTTTATTTGTAAATATACCTCTTAACACAGTGTCCTGAGCATAGTAAACACTTGGTGGCTGTGTTTGTTGTCCTTTGTGCTGGAAGGGGATTAAAATGACCTCACTGAGTCAGGGTCAAAGTATAGTGTGTCTGATGGCTGATTAGACCAATACAAACTAGGAAGGCTCTAGTGTAGCGCTGATAGGCTGTCCAGGTTTCACAGGCATACCACAATGAAGTCAGCACAATGACTCTGTAGACATTCAGTTTGGTAGGCAATCTAATTCCTCTTCTCTTCCACAGTTTCCTTTAGAGCCTCCTAAACTCTAAGCTAGCTCTGGCAATATATGCATCAACCTCATCATCTATGTGTATATCCCTGGGAAGTATACTGCCAAGGTAAATGAACTTATCCATAGTATTCAATATTTCTCCATTTGCTGCAACTGATGCTTCCATGTATGGATGGTGTGGTGCTGACTGGTGGAGAACCTGTGTTTTGTTAGTGTTGTCAGGCCAAAATTTAGCACAAGTGACAGAGAAGCAATCTATACCCTGTTGTATCTCAGCCTCAGAGACTACATTAAGTGCACAATCATATTCCAACAAAAAAATCATACACTAACTCTCCCTCTACTTTAATCTTGGTTTGTAACCTTTTCAAGTTAAACAATTTTCCATCATCATGGTGGCTGACCTTGAGTCCACTTTTGTCCTCACTGAACGTAATGAAAGACAACTTGCTGAAAATATTATGCTAAAAAAATCGTGAGAGCAAGCACACAGCCTTGCTTCACTCCATTGGTGTATGGAAAAGTCTGAAACCATTATCCATCCTAAATACAAGCGTGCTGTTGTGGAAATGGCATACAATACTCATGACTTCTCCAGGGAGCCAAATTTTGCCATGATCTTCCACAAACCCTCATGACTGACACTATCAAAGACCTTGGTCAGATCGACAAATGTTGTCTACTGACCTCTGTTCTGCTCCTGGCATTTCTTCTGGAGTCGTCATGCAACAAACCACAATGACCATTCTTCAGCCCTTTCTGAAGTCTCACAGATTCTTAAGACTGTCTTCCTGATGAAGAATCTGACTATTAAGGAGGAATCTGGCAAGAATCTGGCCAACAATGACTCAGAGAGAGCCCCTCCCCACAACCTACCTCTTGATTATCACAGGACAATCTTTTCCTTTTCCTTTATAGAGATGGACAACGGAGGTATCCTTAAACTCCTGGGGGATGACCTCCTCTTGCCGTGTAACCCAGAAAATTTTATTCACCTTTTGTATGCGCAGTGGACCTTCTGTCTTGTAAATCAGCTTGAATAGAATCAGCCACCCAAGAGGATCCTAGGGACATTCAAAATCTCTTCTTCAGTTGCGAGTTCAGCTAAGGAGCTTTAGCCTTTAAACGCTTAATAAAAAAAAATTAATAAAAGCTTATTGACTGACTCACAGTCTGACATCACCAAGTTTTGGTTAGACATCTCTACTTGTGTATGCAGTGCACCTCAGACTCTATATATCCAAAACACAACTTGTTATCTTTAGTAATTAACCCAACCTTCCTCTAAACTTCCTGAAATCCTCTCACTCATAATTATCCCTCTGTGTTCTCTCCACCTTAATCTTTCTTGACCTATCCCTCTTCTCCCATTCCTTTGGCTCTAATTATCTCCCTTTATCTATACAATTAATGAAATCAATACAGTATATCTTCTCTCCTTGAATACTTTCTCATTCCTCTTTTTACACCTTGTCAATCTTCAATCCTGGAGTATTCTCACCACTAAACCTCTGGCTTATTCTGCCACTGCTCAGGAATGACTGGTGGGACAGAGGAGATAATGAAGATAGTCATGAAAATATTGCTGATGGAGTTTGTATTATATAATAACTTATGATATTTCCAAAAACTAATTAAAGTTTTTTTCTTGATCAAAGACCTAAATGAATGATAATAGCTGGCTATAAACAAGAGGTATTTCCAGTGGGTAGGAGCTACACCAGAAATGGAATTACCTGAGAATAAAAAGGAGATCTGTTACATAGAAAGGAACCAATTCCATCCAGAAGCCTGTCACACATTGGGTGGGACAAACCTCAGTCCAAAATGAAACATGATGTCATATGCCATATCTAGAGAGACTTATGGTTGTGCGATCTCATAACTCAGTCACTTTTTGCTTGGCACATAGAGTATTTATCTTGTTTCAGTCAGTTCTGTGCATCCTGGTTATCTCCTTGAATTTGGAAAAATGCCTAGTTTATGATGTCATTATTGCCACTAAGGACCTCTTCTATTACTTCTTCATGGTGTTCATGTGATCCTGAGTTATTGAAACCCAAGCTCTGTCTAGCAGGTGCCAATGAGTGGAAAGTTTTTGAGCACCTGCCCTAAAATGGGACTTTGTGAGTATTCTCTTAAGATCAGAGATTTGAGAGGTTCATTATCAAAAGGCGGGCCCACCAGGTGATAATAATAATTATTTTTGTGTCAGTAACTCAAGAAACAATCAACAAAAGTGTGGTGGCATTGGTGGGGGAGCTTTGTGATCCATAGTGGTGGAGAGTTCCCTCACTTACAAACAAAATGAGTCTTTGGAGTACTGAAGCACCATGGTGTAATAGCTATGCCTTCACACTTTCTGAAAGGAATACAAATATCCTGAAAACAAAGAGGCAAGATGAGGGTGACTAGGCATGAGAAAATGCACCCAGTCAAAAATATCCTTTAGTTTGATGCATTCTGAGTTTTTACTGAAACCTGAGCCTATTTAATGCTGGGAAAGTTCAACTTCCTTGTTCAAAGCTAGGCTTATAGCATGGTTTACAGGACGAATGGATATCAAATACAGTTGTTCTTACCCAACAAGATTTTTTTAAATGAAGTAAATATAATCAAATCAGTGACATAGCTGTAACCCTTGAGCTCCCAGGCTACTATTGCTCAGTTAGTATTGTCATAGAGATATCAGACTCCAGAAATGACTGCCACAACCTGTCCCAGAATTTACTAGTTTGTTGACTTTTTTAAACTCAGGATAGGGACTTATGGGGAAGAGAATTGGGAATAGATTCAATCTTGAGAATTATATAAAAGCAAGGACTGAGTTGGCATGTTAGAAGGCATATATTGGTATAGCTGTCTTTCCTCTTTCCCTGGGAGCCTCAACAACATCAAGGAGAAATGTCATATACCATCACCCAGCTAATATTCCTTGGCCCACTAGCTAGAAGGAACCCCTCTTCGGGACCTCTGCTGGGATTCATGTGCAGGGAACAGGAAAGCAGCCAAAATCTTAGACCCATTAGGGGCCTGTGAGAGACTTTCCTTTTTCTACTGTGGAGACTAGGTAGACACTTCCACCTTCCTGTTGTTGCCATAAAGCAAACTCCCTTCCTTCCTCCCAACAATGTTAGTCCTTGATCCTTTTAGCCTTCCCTAGGGAGGAGTTGAACACTGCGGGTTGCGCTGGCAGCATCATGGAGGAGGTCAGTCACTTTTACACTACAGTAAGCAGTGGGCTTTCCTGTTGCCACTGAACATACAAATATCCACTCCTGCTACCGGAGCTTCACTCTACTGTTCACTGCCATTAGGGCCTGTGTATGTGCCTGCTCCCCCTCAGATACTGCTGATGGGCCCTGTCTCTCCCAGGACCCTTGTTCTGCCAGGATTAATTGTTATCTTCTTTGCTGAGGTGAAATAACTGCTACTTCTTGGACTTGAAACCCTTCAGCCCTTTTATGGGACAGAGACTATCCATAGACCTGAGTGCTACCACACTGCCATTTTGTGGACCTGAAGCTGCTGATCTAAGACAGGATTGACTCTGCTCCCATATGCAAAGGCTACCAGGAGCCAGAGATACCACATATTACCTATGCTTAGCAGAAGGTCAGTGGATGCTCTTACTGATAGGAATTCTGCCCTCCTCTGTGCTACAAGCCAGAATGTCACTGCCTATGGCTGGTCTACGACAAGTGATGAGGTCAGGGGCTGCCAGACAGGAAAAAAATCACACTTCTCCTAAGGATCTGGGTAATCATACCAGGGTTAGGTTCCTTTTCTCAGGCATCATCCTCTCCAAACTGGGAAAACCTTCTTGTTGCCAGTTGACTCTCATTGAATGACACAGACACTCCTAACATCTCCAACTCACAGAACTTCCACTAAAACTAGGAATGTCTAGCTTGAGATCCACTTATGTGTAGAGAAACAGTCCACCTATAAACTCAAAGAACTTTCCAGAACTGAATATATGAACAAATGTTCTAAAAGCACCAGTTGATTTTCTGGGGTCAAAAAATATTAAATCATCTTTTGTTTTTCTCTTTGTAGCCTCAGCACCCAATAGAGTACATTGTAGTCACTCCCTCAATTTATTAAGCTGTGTTAAGCACTTAGTATGTGTTAGGTGCTACGCTAAATGCTGGGGATATAAAGTCTGAGAAACAAGGAAGTCCTTTCCGTGTCAGAGCAGACATTCTACTGCTGGAAAAACATAAAAATAGAGGAAGAAGTGAAATATTATTTGAATAGGAGAGACCAGTGGCAGAAATATAAGAAAATTTTTCTGTAGCATGTGGCACCTAAGCTGAGGCTTGATGAAAGGTAAGCACTTTAGGAGATGAGAAAGGAGTGAATCCAGTCATGGAAGACAACCTGTATAATAACATGGAAGTGAGAAATGTAAAACCAAGTTTGGAGAAATCAAAGAGACTGCTCTGGCTGGAACACTGTATGTATAAAGAGAGGCAATATGAAATGTCTTGATAAAACAGCTGAAGCTTAATTTTCAAATTTTATCTTAGAGGCAAAAAGGAGACTGCTGAAAAGTCACCAACTGCTTTTGAACATTTCCACATTTCCACTTGGATACCCTGTAGTCATCTCAAAACTTACTATCTGCCTCCAAAAACTCACCCCTTTGTAATCTCCCCATTTCAGTCATTTAGGTTGACAGTCTTGGAGTCATCTTAATTCCTCTCTTTTTTCTTCCACCTCCCTGTAAAGCCTACCCCCTTTGCCCCCTTGATTAAGCAGTTTGCTAAGTCTTGTTGAGTTTACCGCCGCAATATCTTTCCTTACCACCTTGGCTCAGGCCTTCATCACCTTTCAAGTGAGGTAAGCGTGTAAAAGTAAGTATTGTAGTATCCTCCTAATGGATCTCTTGATTTCCATTGTCTTTCCTCTGCATTTCACTCTTCACATTCTGCCAAATAGGTTATTCTTCAAAGCATAGGTCTGACCATATCAACTCTTTGCTCCAAGAGATCCAGTGACTGGCTGTCTATTGCCTCTTAAATCAAACATAAATTCTTCTGTTTTGCATTTAAAGCAATTTACATTTTTGGTTCCAGTCTACCTTTGCAAATTTGTTATACATCACCCCCTTTACCCACTCTATAGCAAAGCCCAAATGACCTTTCTGCTACTCCTCGTATCCAACGTTCCCCTTTCCAAATAAGTCTGTCCGTAGTGTGTCTGTCCTTGCCTAAAATGTACTTCCTACTCATCTCTCTTATCTCTTGTCACATCTCAGTACATGTCCTTTTACATGGATCATTTCCTGATCTTTTGAGTTGTTGATATCTCCCCCTCTCAGGAATCACCGTACCAAATTATATCCATCTATCTATATTGATATATACTATTATAATTACATTATATGTAATGTATTATATAACTACATCTTCTATATTACACACACATACATGTATATATATGCATTTATGTGTATGTGTGTGTGTACTTTGTACCTACTTATCTGTACACACCAGGTTTTTCCCAGTAGAATGTGTGCTTAGTACATAGGAGTTGCTTCATTAATACTGAATGACTGATTGAATAGCAGACTGACAAGGTCAAATCTGTGTTTGAGGAAGATCATCTTGTTGCCTACATCTTAAGAGTGGGTCTACCTCAGGCCAGCACCTTGTGAGTTCATGTTTGAGGAAATAAAATGAGGCACTTGAAGGTCATGCAGCAGTTTTTAAAAGGAGATATACTTTTTTTTAGAAGGGAAATTCAACAAGCATACTCCAGAATTTGGCTTGGGTAGATGTGCCCCTCAACCCAACCTTGTCTTCTTGTGGAAATGCATCTGATCATCAGGGTGTGGTGATTCTTGAAGTCTTGTGATATCTGCCAAGTCTGATGAATTTTAACCGGACTTGGGAGGGCCAAGGAGACTAGGAATGCACTCTAAAATGACCAGAGGCTACAAGGAAGCTAGGTCAAGGGATGAGCATCTTGAGGCTTAGGACTCCCTCTCCTCATCCTTGCCCTTGACAATCAAATCCTAAGATTGCTTTGGTACCTGTTAGGGAAAAAGTAGCCTAAGTATATTGTGGTGGGGGGGCAGAGAGAAGGAAATCTCGCAAATATTGGTCCAATTACACCATGTAAAGGGTGGATTAGAGAGGGAGAGACCAAAATCCAGGAAGTTATTTCAATAATCCATGCAAGAGGTAAGGAAGGCCTGAAGTAGGATGATGTAGGGTAGAGAAATGGAAAGAAAAGGACAGATTCAAGAAATGTTGTAAAGACAGAATCAACAAAAAATATTGGCACCTGGTTGGATATGAAGCATAAAAGAGAATAAAGACTGGAAAGATAGTGGTATGCTAAATTGAAATGTTAGAACAGTTTTGGGGAGAAATGTTTGAGTTCTATTTTGAACATGTTCAATTTGAGATGCCAGTGGGACATCAGGATGGAGATATTTACTAGAAAATTGGTGCTATGGAACCAGAGCTTGGGAGAAAGATTAGAGCTGAATGTACAACCTCAGATATTTGGGAGTTTTCTGAATTGAGATCACAACTAAACTCATGGGAGAGGATGAGATCTCTGTGAGAGTGTGAGGAGAAAAGAAGAAGATACAAGACAGAACATAGGAAAGCTACATTTAGTGTATTGGAGATGGATAATGATATAGTAAAGGATACGTAGGAGGGGTCAAACAAGGAGGAAGATCACCAGGAAAGAGAAAGGGAGGAGAGAATAACTACGAGTGAGAGGCAGTCAGTAGTACAGAGAGGTCAAGTAGAAAGTAAACTAAGAAAAGTCCATTGACTTCAGCAATTAAGAAGGTATTTGGTAAGAGCAATTTCAGTGGGTTGATGGAGGCTAAAGTCAGATTGCAAGAAATGACCTAGAAATTCCATCACTAAGCTTCTATGACAAGAAAGCTATTGAAAAATTAACAAAATAAAATATATTGGATTAAAAATATACTGCACATACTTATATGTATGTATATGTATATAGATATAGATAGACATATAGATATCAAGGATCCCAGACTAAGCACCCCTATACCATGGATAGGGTTATGAGTCAGAAAGTAGGAGAAAAGTTGCTTTTTTCAGTAGTCAGTTTCCTTCAGGACTGAACCCTGTCTATTCAAGACCAGAGCCTACATCTGTGTAGTAGGAGAGGTTTATTGAGGAAGCCTAGGTTGAATCATCTTTAGAGAGCTTCAGTAAGTCAATAGATACATATTTAGAGCCTATTATATGTCCTGCATTTCCAGGAACTATTAATAAAAAAATCACAACCAACTGTCTTGTGTAATTTAGATGTTTACATGCTGAAAGGTAACTGGATCTAATGATACCTTGAGGTATGTTCTAGATTAAGAATCTCTCATTCTAGATGTGGTGGAGTACGTGTCCTTTGGATTAGATCCATTAGACCCAAAGATAAACACAGATTGGTAAGATTTATTTATTTTAAAAGTCTCATCTTGTTATATGCTGCTTTCTTGCTTTGGAAATAACTGATTTAAGGGATATTATACTTCTATTATATCTAGAGGAGGTCTACCAAACGCAAATAGAAACAGAGGTCAGTAAACAACACATAAGGAAGTATCCCTGTGGGTCACATATTGATTTAGAAAATCATACATATTTGATTATATACATGTGTATGTATTATAAATATGTAATATACATATATTTTACAATATGTATCTACACACATACATGTATTTGTCTATATATGTACATATACATACACACATACATATACACATATGCATATATATCAGAACAGTAAAATCAGAGAGGAATTACATTTTAATCTGGCTCAGGCCACCCTCAGGAATATTGTGGACTGCATATAGCTTGCAGGCCTGATGTTTAACACCTCTACTCTAAGGAACACTCTTCTTTAAATCCCATACCAGAGACTTTTAGATAGATGACCAAGCAGAGCAAGACAGAAAGGGAAATAGGTGCTTGCCTACTTTTAGGGGAGATGGAAGTGTTTGAAGAGAAACAAAGGCAAGAGGACATTTAAAAAATTGTCCAACCAGCATGACTTACATCATGGTCACATAGGCTCTCTTGAATGGAACAGAAACATCCCAGGAAAAGAGATTTGGTCTTTTTTGTTGGCTAACTGGCTGATTCAGTGGGGGAATCTCCACAAGAACTTTGTTCAAAGTTGTTATTGGCTATTAAGGTTTTGGTAGCTATATAAGCATAAATATTTGTATTTACCTGGTTAAATATTATGATTGTATTATAAACATATTTATAATTTATGTGTTATATTTATATGGTTGTAAATATTTATTTACCATCATGTCATACCTCTATATAAAATTCATATAAAAATTAACATAATGGTAAAAGTATGTGCATATTTCTCACTATATCATACCATCATATAAACATATTATTGTTTTTTGTTTTAGAAGAACATCAGTGAAATCAAGGGGTTATATCTTGACCCATGTGTGAGCTGGAGTTGTGAGGTAGAATTGCACAAAGCTGTCAGCCTCATTCTTTCTTCCAGTCATTAAAGTCCAGTGACAAGACAGAAGTCAAGATGATGTAGCCCAGGATGCAGTGGATAATGCTGGCGTCTTTGCTGTCTGACCAGGCTCCAAGCCCTCCACAGTACTTGCTTCAGCTGCCTTTGGAAGAAATTATTCTCATCCACCCATTCCGTTGGGGGAAGTTTTTACATACTTGGGATAGAAATCTCCTTAACTCACCCATGGATCTGAGGCCTGTCAGTTACCCTTAACCTGGATTAGCCTGTCTGCCAAGATGATTTTACTGGAGTTTGGCTGCTGCTTATGCTACAGCTTCTTGGAGCCACAGGTGAGAGCTGAGTCCTTGGCAGACACCAAAGGTGCATGAGCAACCCTGAAACGGTCATACCAAGCCTTTATACCAGAGGTGTTATTCATTCTGGAACAACCCATTATTTACACACACACACGTACATATGTGTATATATTACATGTATGTAAATTACAAATACACACATGTATATTTATATACATGTATTTGTAATTTAGCAACATTAAAATGACTATAATTTGCCAATGTAATTTATCATTGTCATACCCCATTGACCCAAAGTAGGATAATCCTACACAAATGAATAACATTTAATTGTCCAGTGCTTTTCCTGCCTTCTTCCTTCCCACTCCCACTCTGTGACCTCTGTTTAATCATCACTAATATTTAGATAGCTAATCTCGTGCTAGATGTAAAGTTACCAAACAATGTATTAATCTCTAAGTGACTTTGCAATGAGTGACCTTGACATGGCTATTTGGAGTTTCCTTTTGTGATTCTTATGTGAACTATATTGGCCTTGGTCTGCTAGAAAAATCTGAAGCATTCACCAAGGCAGCCAATGCCTATTTCTATCTTAAAATTGGGCTTCATTATATTTGGGATCCAAAAATTCATTTGAGGAAATGAAATCAACCATGAAAGTTTTTCAAGGAGTTTACTTGAAAAGTATTTGCCAACAGGTTAAGAAATGGAAAATTCTACCAAACGTCATAATGTTGCTGTGAGGGCTAAAATCAGAGTGTTAAATTGATTCAAACTATGGGCCTCAGTCATGGTAAGGAAACACTCAAGGATTGATGTTACCAAATACTTATTAACTATCTCTGGGTAAGGTAATAATCATTTCTGTCATTATGGTGAATCCACTTAAAGTTGTTGAATATTTCAAGGAACCTGGACTTGTCTTTTTTCCCCCTCTCATTCAAAAGGAATGAGTGCTTTATCTATCACACAAACAAATCATTACGGTCAGAGAAGCTTTTTGTGGAACACTATCAGGACAAATGTATTCTTGAGGAGTGGTAAGTTTGATTCTTCAGGAAAATAAACTTTTAAAGCAATGTGGTTTGGAATTAGGAGAATTTCATGGTAGGAGCACTCTACGTGGAATCAGGAGAATTTAGGTAAAAGTGGTACACAACAAAAGATTTATTATTATTAGTCCTTCATTAAAGTTCTACTTCAGTTCCTCATTATGATATAGTGACCCTGGAATCTCAAAGGCTACTACACTAGACTTCATGACCTGCTACATCTCATAAAGTTGAAAAGCCTTAAGGTACAGACCTGGCCAAGGACTTTGTATCTGTTACTTAAAGTCCTGTCTCAACGAGTTCAAAGAGGTTCAACACCACAGGATTTTGATTTATTTTGACTTACAGGCCCATAGATTTAAAACAGAAAGGAATCTCAGAGATCATCTAGTCCAAGTCCCTCATTTTACAAATGAGAAAACTAAAGCCCAATAAGGTTGAGTTATTTCCTCAAATTCATACAGGTAATTTTTTAAAAAGCCAGGATTCGAACCTAGGTCCTCTGATTACAGACTGTTCATGATGCCTCAGCTGACTTGATCATGAAATTGACTTATTAAAGAATGAAGAATTTGTGAACTTCTTTGGTGGGAGGAAGACAATATCAGTGAAATCACAGTTATTTTGATAAGCTAAAATATGATTATACTAATTATTAGTAATACTTAAACTATTTTAACTACTAATGAAATTACAGAAGTAGCAAATCAAACATTTTCCAAAGAACTGAAGTTGATAGAGAAAGCCCTGAATGCACTGCCTTAAAAGTTTAGGAGACAGAATAAAGTCAGCTAGTCAATTAGAATTTATTATGTGTCTACTATGTTCCAAGAGCACATAGAAAAGCAAAAACCAAACCAAACTCAACCAAAAAACAAGAGAAAACAGTCCCTGCTCTCAAGGATACCATAGTTGAATGGGGAAAAGTGGAGAATAAGAATTAAGGAAAGGATGATTTACAAGATATCTATCTACGAACATATGATGTTCTGGGAATAATCTGTTTGTTGCTTTTGATCCAGTTGTGTCTGATTCTTCATAGTGCCATTTGGGGTTTTCTTGGTGAAGATCCTGGAGTGGTTTGCCATTTCCTTCCCCGGTTCATTTTATAGATGAGGAAACTGAGGCAAACAGGGTTAAGTGATTTGCCCAGAGTCACATATGAACTCAGGTCTTCCTGACTCCAGGCCAGTTGCTCTATCCACTGTGTCACTTAGCTAATCTCAGGGGGAAGATTAAGGAGGTCTGGGAAAGGCTTTTTATAGAAGTTGGACTTTAGCTGAAACTTGAAAGTAATGCTTGGGTTCCCGAAACCATACACTCTAAACTTTAAAGTAAACCATAACTAAGTCCCTTAAACATACACCCTAGAATCTGGTACAGGGTAGTATTATTTTGGATTAGTAGCTTTTAGGGTAGCTGTGCTCTCCCCTTAAGAAGAAACCTGCTATAATGGAAACAGCATTGGATGCAGACACAGAAAATGCTCTTTTTACTCCTAGCTCTGCCTCTAACTAGATGTGTGACCTTGGGCAAATCACTTTATTTTTGTGGATTCCATTTCCTCCTCTAGGTTAGATTTGACTTGCTTCTTATGAGATAATAGTTGTAAAGCAGGGTGCCTGGTACCTAGTAAGTACTTAATAAATTGTGTATTCCCTTCCCTTCAGATGTCCCTTAAATTCAGATACTTGACTGCAGTGATGTTTCTTTCTATCGGACATGCAACTGGAATTTCATTCTTGGGGGGTTGATTCTGCAGCTCTAACTTTGTAACCAGAGAAGTGCAAGGTGGGAAATGGAGGAGGTGAGGGGGGTGGAGGTGGTATCTGAAGTATCATCCAGAAGAAGCAAAAGAGGAGAGAGGAGGTTGATATTCAAGGTTGAAGTTTTGCTGGTGACTGGATTCTCTTGAGTCCCTTATACAAAGGACATTCATTCATGGAAATTTTCTAGCAGTTTCAGGAAATGTGGCAGAAATTTATGTTACAAAATAAAAGCACCTGAATAAGATAGACTCATATCTCAAGAAAAGGTGGGAATTCTGTCATCATAAATATATTAAGATCCTCAAGTGCTCAAGAGATTGAATCATCAGCAAGTAAGCAATTAAGCCTAATAGAAAACTTACTATGAATTAGTCATCAGGGCTAGCAATACAAGTGACAAAGACCTGAGGATCTTACTTCTAGAAAGGATAAAAGTCAATAAGTTTGCGGTAACATGCAGAGAGAGTCCTAGGTTTGCCTTTCAGCCAGTACATATTCACAAGGTAAAGTTTGGTTTTCCTCTTACAGAACAAGGTGAAAGAGCTAGGCTAATCCCTATTTGCTTTTCAGGTTATCCAGAAGAAGAATGGAAGAATTACTTTAAGGAGAAAATAAAAGAGCAAAGGCATCTGATAGAGCAGAGGGTAATCCTAACTGTGTAAGGAGTTTGGAGGAACAAGGAATGGGATGAAGGAGAAAGGGAAGAAGTAACACTGAAAATTCTCAACTAAGAACTATTAACTTATTTTGAAGCTGTGGCCTCCAGTGCTCAAGTCCTCCAGTGTGGCCTTTTGATTGAGTCCAAATTTTACTGAACAAATCCTTTTATTAAGGGGATTTATTCTGTGAAGTTTGGATTCAGTCAAAGTGCCTCACTTGAGGACCTAGATGGCCACATGTGGCCTGGAGGCTACAGATTCCCAATCCCTGCTTTAGAAAATGGAATTATCCAATAATAGAAGAAGAGATAAGGTTGTTAACTCCCTTCTGAGGAGTACTGAAACAAATATTTTGTTGCTTTGGCATAAATCACAGAAAGTTTTGTTCTTTCTGGGGCAAGTATCTAGGATAAGATGAAACATCTTATAAGATCTGCCAAATGTGGCAATCCCTATTAACTCCTGATGCTTCATGGAGGGATAAAGGACAATACCCAAAGCTCTCTAGAAAGCATTATTAAAGTTTAAGAAATCCTATAAAGACCTTATGGGCACAGGAAGTATCTTCTTCCTTGTGATTGAAGAGACAGATTTCAGAGGAGAAAGGCAGATTTTGAAAGTGAACACAAGGTTAAGAAATTGTCCAAGAACTGTATTTGCATTTCTGGTGCCATTTTCTTCTCTAGCTAATTTTACAGATGAGGAAACTGAGGCAAACAGGGATAAGTGGCACAGCTAGTATGTGTGGGGGTCAGATTTGAACTCATGAAAATGAATCTTCCTGACTTCTGGCTTGGAACTCTATCCATTGTGCTACCTAGCTTGCTTTTGACAAAACCTTGGGTGAAGGACAGTTTGCCACCATGGAACTAGCAACTTTCAGGGATTATATGATTAAAAATCTCAGAGAAAAAACATGTTATTAAAGAGAAGGAAGATAAAGAATACTCTTTGTCAAGCTTTACTTCACTTTTCAGGAAGAGAAGAAGATGTATTTTGGCCTTAGCTATGCCTAAAATGGAAACCTACTGAGATATATTCAGAAACTGGGTCCTTTGGGTGAGTGCCTTGTTTTAATTCTGCAGAGATGGTGTCTGCCCTGGAGTACTTGCATGGGAAGGAAGTTACTCACAGGGACCTGAAACTCAAGAACATTCTATTAAATGCTGAGATGCACATTCAAATTACAGACTTTATGGTAAACAAGCCAGGACAAACTCCTTCAAAGGCACAGCAAAATATGTCTTGTGAAAACTTTTCATGGAGAAAAGTGTATGTAAGAGTTTGAACCTGTAGGCTCTGGGGTGTGGGATATGCCACCTTATAGCAAGGTTGCCTCTGTTCCATGCTTGAAATGAGAATTTTATATGTCAGAAAATCATTAAGCTGGCATATGACTTTCCAGAATAATTCTTCCCAAAGGCAAAAAAATCTCTTGCAAAAATGTCTAATTTTAGCATCTACAAAGGATGAGGTTGTGAAGAAACAGGGAGCTAGGAAACCTTGAAAGCCCACCCATTTTTTGAATATATCACCCGGGATAACTTGCGTTTTCATATATCTCCATATGTCATACATCTGAAGATGAAAATTAATTTGGAAATTATGACATTCTCCAGAGCCTAGGGCCACCTTCATCTTCTTCCCATTTGTTGGCTGCTACAGAGTCAACCTTACCCTAGAGGTCCACTGATTATGTAGAGGACTATATTCATGATCTGGATGAGAATATTTTGGAACTAGACTCAGAGTTTTTCTAAAGAGGAGAAGAAATTCTTAATGAAAAGGCAGGCTACTGGGAAGCCATGGCATCACTTTGTAGGCAATCATTTAATACTAAAAATGGACCCAGTAGACAAGCAGAAGAGCTTGATTGTCTATCCTCACCAGTTTCTCACAGAAGGACTTCACCTATAATTATGTGAATCCTTTAAGCAAAGTACTGAAAGGAGAAATCCCTTGGTCCCCATAACTGTGACTTGAAGCAAAGAATTTTAAGACTTTTTGTGTTCACACACGTAACAGGACCTATCACCTACTGTATCTAAATGGGAATGCTTATAATTGATGACAGAAAATTCAGGAAGTTTGTCAGGGCAGATGCTGAAGCCATCTCCAGGCTGCTGTCTTGAAAAGCTTAACTCAAGGGGCCCAGACCCTACCAAAAGCTCCCTGCTTCAACACATGGGCTCTGTGGTCCCTAGGAAGAAGCTGAGATTGTTAGCACTGCTTAGAATCCCAGACAAGAATTCCAGGTTATGTACTAGTCCTACCTAAGTAATAGAAGGATGTGTGTTTCAATGCTTTTGTTTCTTCTCTCTTACTCCCCCATCTCTCTCTGTCTCAAGGATTGTTGAATCTTAGGGATTATATATATAGATATAGATAGATAGATAGATAGATAGATAGATGGATGGATAGATATAGATATAGATATAATTTGATTATGATTTAATTTAATTTTTGCCTTCTTAAAAAAGATACAAAAAGTAATTGAATATTTTTTCATATTACTATAGATAGCTCTTTTTTTTCTGAAAAATACCTCTTCATATTCTTTGACCATTTATCATTTGGGAAATGGCTTTTTTGTTCATTAGTCTTGCCTCATTTATAAATCAGACAGGTAAAATTTTCCATGCTCCCATAATTTGCTTATTATATTTCCCTTTATGTCTGAATCATGTACTCATTTTGACTTTATGTTAGTATATGGTATGAAAATATTAGTCTATAACTAGTTTCTGTTAAATTGCTTTCCAGTTTTTCAGCATTCCTTTTTTTGACAAATAGTGAATTAGTTTACCCACAGTATCTGACTATTTGAAGTTTAAAAGAACACAACCAAGTCAGAATTATTAGCTGAGGATACACTGAGTCCCATATCCTGGGGGGAAATTTGTCCTGAGTTCTTGACCTGGTAACTGGGATAGAAAATAGAATCATTTTGCATTCTTTCAACATCAAAGTCGATTCTTTATATTTCTTAATTAGGAAAGAATTGTCTTTTTTTAAAAATTGTATTTATGGTCCATAAATGCCCCATTGCATTTTAACTCTTGATCCTAAATTTTTGGACTGACTTAGGTTGGCCTCACCCAGAATATTTGGCTGAAATTGGGAGGGTTCTCCCCAACACCATCTCACCTCTTCTTCCTCAATGGTCTCATAGAATTTCAGAGGAAAAATGGATTTCCATGAGTATCTCATCCAAGCTATACATGAGAATAATCTTCAGTATAATATAACCAACCAGTTTTCCCTCTAAACTCTACTTGAAGACCTCCAAGGAGAAGGAACCCACCATTTCTTTGTTTTAATAATATTTTATTTTTCCCCAATCACATGTTAAAACAATTTTTAAAAACAGTTTATTAAGGTTTTGAGTTCCAAATCCTTTCTCCTTCCCTTTCTCCTTTTCCTCCCCCCCCCCCTGAGATGATAAGTAATCCAATATGGTTTACACATTTGCAATCATGTAAACTATTTCCATATTAATCATGTTATATAAGACTAAAAGGTGAATGAATGAATGAAAGTGAAAAATAGCATCCTTAAAATCTGTATTCAGACAATATCAGTTATTTTTCTCAAGATGGATTGCAAATTTCCTTTGTTATCCTGGTTCCTTTCCTACTGTCCTGTGGATAGATAGCATGAGTCCTTTAGGACTATCCTGGACCATTGTACTGCTGAGAATAGCTAAGGCATTCACAGTTTTTCGTATACTTTGCTGTTACAGCGTACAAAGTTCTCCTGGTTCTGTTCACTTCACTTTGCATCAATTCATAAAAGTCTTTCTAGGTTTTTCTGAAATCATTCTGCTTGTCATTTCTTATAGCACAATAATACACCATCACAATCATATTACACAACTTATTTTGCCATTCTCCAGTTGATGGACATCATCTCAAATTCAAATTCTTAGCCATCACAAAAAGAGGTGCTATAAATATTTTTGTACAAATTGATTCCCCTGCCCCCTGCCTTTTATTTGATATCTTTGGGTCATAGACCTAGCAGTAGCATTCCTGGGTCAAAGGGTATACACAGTTTTATAGCCCTTTGAACAAAAAAACCCACCATTTCTCAAGGCATCCCATGGCATCTTTGGACAGCTCTAGTAGTTAGAGAGTTTTCCTGACATCAAAACTCAGTTGATCTCTTTGTATTTACCACCTATTGATCCTGGTTCTGCCCTTTGAGGGCAAACTAAACAAATCTAATGACTCCTCTACTTCAAAGTTATCTGAAAGAGAGTTATCATGGTCTTCTCTACCTTTCCCACACTCCTTTGAGTTTTCCCTTTCCCAGACTAAAACTTTCAATTCCTTCAACTGATTTTCACATTACCTGAATTCAAGGCCCTTCATCATCTTGGTTGTCCTTCTCTGGACACTTTACCAATTTTCAATGTTCTTCTGATATAATAGTACTCAGAACTGAAAATACTATTGCAGATGAGGTATGATGAGGGCAAAGACCATTACTTTTTAATTCCTGGCAATTAAACCACTTTTAAGGAGTCACTATATTACATTAGCAATTACCTCCCACCCGCAAAGCTGTTACATGTGGAACTAACTCATATGGAACTTATAGTCCACTAAAACCCCTAGATATTTTTCAGAGCATGCTGTCTTTCCATGCATGTCCCTGTTCCTGCAAAGTTGATTTTTTGGTACCCAAATATAGGACTTTACATTTATCTCTGTTTAATTTAAACTCACATTCAGCTCAATGTGCTGGCCTGTCAATATTCTTTCAGATCATGAATTTGTAATTTACTGTGTCAGTTTGTTATTTCTTCCACCTTTGTACCATATGAAGATTTTATGAGCATACTACCTATCCCTTTATCCAAGTCACTTAGGAAAATGTTAAAGAGCACAGAGTCAAACATTAATTCCTAGGTTACTCCAAAGGAAAATTCCTGCCACAATGATATTGAGCCATTAATAAAAACAAAGCCACTTCTTGAGTTTAGCTATGAAATCAGTTTCGAATTCATGCAATTGTATGGTTATCTTAGTCTTACACATTTCTTTATCTGTTCCACAAGAATATCATAGAATACTTTAGCAAAATCTTTATGAAAATCTAAGTAAACTACCCTCAGCATTCTTTTTCTTCTGATTATGAATATTCAAGTCATTTTAATTCAATGAGCAATTTTTAAACACTTTCATATATGGTGGATGCTGGGGATGGAAAGATAAAAGTAGATAACCTCTTTCCCCAAGGAATTTACATTGTACTGTTGGGGCAGGGTGAGAACTTGCATTTTAAAGGATGTAAATAGTTATATGTTTACATACATAATATATAGATGTATGTTTATATGATATATATTATATATATGCATGAATGTATATAGTGAATACAGAGTAATTTTAGGGAGTGAGGTAACATACTAGCAATTGGGGCATAAAATAGGGAGATTTAAGGTGTTGGCTATGGTGTAAAGTACAAAAAGAAGAAGAATGTCCTCTAGATAGAGGCCAGGCATCAATGGATCAAAATCTGTGGAATTTGACAAAATAATAAGATCAGAGGGCCACTGGAGTAATCTCTATATTCAAATCTATCTCTGGGTTTAACCATGATAGAGCTAATACTTGTAGCGGATGGACTGCGTCCCCACAGGTTTCGGTGAATTGGTAAAGAGGAAAGACTCAGGAGGGAAGATAGACAGACCAACGCTGTTTATTGATCTGAGGGTCAGGGTATTTCTAGATAGAAACTGCAAGCCTACGTGACATTCTGCTTTGTCTCCTGCCCTAGTGATTTAATCAGTCTTATCTTAAAGACTGTGAGCCTAGAGGGCATCTATTTTTATATATCCTTTTTTCTGTGTAATTCTCTTGTTTGTCTTATGCAGACAGCAACATCCAGTGGAATGGAGAGCCATTCCGGATGATAATGAGTGTAGTCTGAAAGAACAGTTTCCCCCAAGGTCTATCTTGATCTTCTCAACCACACTCCACCCTGGCCCTCAACAATTCCCCCTTTCTTTTGTTGTAATAGTAGATAAGGTACTTGGGTTTGAAAAGTTTACCCAAGAGAGAGAAGGCACCTATGAATAGGTGGCCTGCAGAGAAACAAAGGGATAGAGGTAATATAGATACGAGCCAACGAAACAGGGATGCAAAGGGATTTGTATGAGCAACTTAATCCCAAATCGTCCTTGCCCAGCATTCTTCTGATAGTTTAATAATCCTCTCAAAAAAGAAAATGAAGTTACTATGGCATGACCTGTGCTTGATGAAGCTATGATGACTCTTTGTAACCACTGTTTTCCTTTATAGATGTTTACTATCTTATTTAATGATGCTTTCAAGAATTTTCTGAGGAATAAAAGTCAAGATGATTGTCTTATAGTTTGAAGATACCATTCTCCTCTCTTTTTGAAAATTGGAATAACATTTGCCCTTCTCCAGTCTTGTAGAACATGTCCTATATATACTTCATGACCTTTCAAATATCACTGACAGTAGTTTATTGATCACATCTATCAGTTCTTTCAAGAACTGAAGATGGGACTTGAATTCATTAAGTGCAGTTAGATGCCCTCTTAGTTATCTTGAACCTCAGCAGTCATTTTAATTCTATCATTTCCAGTATAAAAGGCATTCTCTTTTACAGAAAAAACAGAAATAAACTTGTTCTTTATAATTTTCCAATGTTGAATTTTGTTATTTTTCATTTACATCAATGTAATCATTGCATACTCCAGTATCTCTTCCAAGAAAACTACATAGACAAATTCATGGTGTCATGTAGAGTTGGACATGACTGACAACAAAGTCATTATATATAGTCAAGTTTTGGGTTCTGCTTTTTTTACTCTGCATCTGCATGTGTAAATCTATGCTTCTTTGTATTTATCACTTTTTTCTCCATTACAGCACAGTAATAATTTTGCTTCAATTTAGTCTCTTCAGAAGTTATGGACATCTACTTGTTGCTAGTTCTTTGCTACCATGAGAAGTATGAATATTTTGATACATATAATTTTTATTTTTGTCAGTGACCTCAGGAGTTGAATAAAGTTGTTATGCTAATTGCTGAGATTGTCTTTGACTTTGTCAATGTCGTGGACCAGGTATCCCATACCCAGGATGATTAGTATGGTGTTATTGATCTTGCCTATCAAGACTAGTGAGGAACAATTTCTTTTACCCCATAACTTCACCATTCTTCTTCAAGGTTATTTGAATTCTCCTTCAAATTCTCCTTCAATTGACCTGAAAGAGATCTCACTATCTGAGGTCATTGGTGTTCACCACTATACTGACAGTGCAATATTTACTGAATCAGATAAGGCTATGGTGGCAAACTCCCTAGATTTGATGATAGTTCATATGAGATGTGGGTTGGTACATGTAACAGCAAGCACCTTGACATACACAGTGTGGCCTACTATCACATGTTCTGTGATCTGCTTTTCTAAAAGGAAAGTAACTTTCGGGGAGGCAACAATCACTTCAATCAAGAACATGTATCATTCCCCAATAGAGAAAAGTAGAAGAAGAGAAATGAAGACCAAGAGACAGGGTCCCCAATTGTCCAACCATTGCATACATACATAGTTACCAGACAGGGAAGCACCACCATCTGGGTTTTCAAAGCTGGGGGGCCACTAAGTAGCTTCCCAGAGTCTCATCTGGCACATAAACCTTCTTCCAAAAATTAAGTCCCGAAAGTAAAACCACACCTCAGAGTCTTTATACACTTTTTAGAGTCAGAGGGCATCACAACCCTTGAGAACCCATGCCCCAGTAGAAAATTTAACAAAAGATGTGGACCTTCCTACAAATCTTCCCAGGCTCATTAATGAATGGGGAAGATCTTCCCATTAAGAAGCAAAATTATATTAACAATAAGAAAAAAATGAATATCAATACAGTTGATCAATCTTAAGAAGATTCAAGGGTCAGTTCTCCTGGAATTTTTGAGAAAAAGCTATATGAGGAGAACTCAGATAATCCTGAAAATAGTCTACAGCTGCCTGGTGACATTTGGTCTCCCATCAATTAGATGAAAATTAGAGGTTTATTAAAAAATTTAGGTTCTGGAGAACTCATATTCTCCACCTGGGTATTTTCATAGTCCCCTTTTACTGAGTTACTCAAAAGTCTGCCCGTCTCTAATGGTGATCACAGCAGGCTATGGCTTTGGAAGATCTAAAGCAAGCTGTCCATCAGTCTTTCCCCTTGGGTTTTTATGATCCTGGATGTTGTTTTCTTGGACGTTCCTTTTCACAAGAAACAAGATGACACCAGGGTCATCCCTCCATAGATAAGTTGCCAGAAGCAATTTCAACTGAAAGAAATCTAAGTTATCAACAATACAAAAAAAAAATGCTACAAGTCATTAATTAGTAAAATGCTGATTTAAAAAGCTCTATGGTCCTACCTCAAACTCATCAAATGAGCAAAGATAACAAAAAATGAAAAGTACAGTAGTTAGAGTTGGCACACTAATGCACTGTTGGTGGGGCTATAAATTGATCGAGCCAGTCTGGAAAACAATTTGGAACTATGTTGAAAAATTCCCTAAACTGCATAACACTTAATCCAGCTGTATCACTACTATATGCCATATACCTATATATACCCATACCCCAAAGACAGCAAAGAACTGGAGTCAATAAACATTTGTTAGATAGCTCTTGGTATATACTAAGCACCATGCTAAGTTCTGGGGATACTTAGAAAGACAAAAACAGTCCTTGTTCTCAAAATCACAGTCTCATGGAAACAACTTTGTGCAAATAAGATATATACAGGATAAGTTAGAGATGATCATAGAGACAAGATTCTAGTGCTAAAGGGAAATGGGAAAGGCTTCTTCTAGAATGTTGCATTTTATTTGGGCACTGAGGGAATCCAGGAAATAAACATGAGGAGGGACATAATTCTAAATTCTTGTCATGGGGGACAACCAGATAAGGTACCTAAAGTCAGGAGATGTAGTATTGTTTTCAAGATGTTTTAAAATGTAAAAAAAAAGACTGGAAAGGTAGAAAGGGTCCAGGTTATGAAGGACTTTAAAAGCCAGGGGATTTTGTATTTGGTCCTAGAGGCAAAAGAGAACCACCCAAATTTGTTGGTGGGTGATATAGACAGATTTATGCCTAGAAAGATCAATTTGACAGTTAAATGGAAGACAGATAATAGTGTGGAGAGATTTGAGGCAGGAATACTACTTCAGACTGTTTCAATAGTCCAGATGTGAGGTGATGATGATTTGCACCAGGATGATAGCAGTATCAGAGGAGAGAAGGGAGCGTACATGAGGGATGTTTCAAAAATAGAATGAATAAGAATTCAAAACAGAATGGATATGGAAAGTGAGAAAAGAGAATGAAGAATCAAAGATAATGCCTAAGTTGTGAGCCTAGGAGAATGATGCTCTCACTGGTAGTAATAGTGAAGTCAGGAAGAGGGTACCCTGAACCTTAAGCCATCATTCCTTGATACAACTTATTGGTAGCCTCTGGTCACTTTGAAGTGACTTCCTGGTCTCCTTAGAATATAAAATGGCTTTTTCCTATTTACCAGATGATACTTCTAGAAAGGACTAGATTTTGGTTGGTGGGTCAGGAAACACTGAATAGTATATAGGGGATATGAAAGGGAGTCCCTTCATCAACTTAGGTCTTGAAAAAGGATGCATGCACTAGACTTATAACTTATTACCTATCTTTTTAAATTGAATTTTTTTCTCAGTTACCAAATTTTTTTTGCTGACATCCAACCAAAAAAAAAAAAGGAAGGAAAACAAAATCCTTATAATAAATAAGCATAGTCCAATGAAACAAATTCCTACATAGGATATGTTTAAAAATGTGTGTCTCATTTTACATTTGTCCATTACCTCCCTATCAGGAGGTGAGTAGTATTCTATATAAGTATTTTAGAATCATAATCATGGTTAATCAATGCATTGCTCAGAGTTTCAATTCTTTCAAAATTGTTCATTTTTAAAATATTGATGTTATGGTATAAACTGTTCTCCTGGTTCTGTTTGCTTCAGTTTGTATCAATTCATATAAATCTTCTGAATTTTCCTGAAACTTTTTTCATCATTTTTATGTAGAATAATATTTTATTACCTTCATATGTCATAATTTGTTCAACCATTCCTCAATAGATGGACACTCCTTTAGTTTTCATTCTTTGCCACTAAAAAAAGAGCTACTATAAATACTTACGTTAAAAAAAGACTTCCCCCCCCACTTTGATTTCTTTGGGGGTATATGCCTAATAGTGATTTAATTTGTTTTAAATGATATGTAAAGTATATTAACTTGGAGGTGGGGGGAAGAGACACATTTTCAGATTGCTTTCTAAAATGGTTAAACCAAGAAACAGCTATTTCAATAATCAATGGAAATAGCGTAGAGTTAGTTGCCTAGTGATATTTGGTCTCCCATCAATTAGAATTGAGAGTATGCCCATCAGTTGGGGAATGTCTGAACAAGTTGTGTGAGAGAAATGACTATTAGTAACCAATGATTTGAGAAGATCTAGAGTTGCCCCCTATCCCTAAAGTTCTGATTTTTAAAGTTCAGTCTCTTGAAGGACATTACTGAAAATGAGATTGGACTTCCTTTTTTTTAATCTTTTTTTTCAGTTTTCTACAATCACTTTCATATATCTTAGATTTTTTCTCCTCCTTCCCCTTCCTCTCTCTTCCCTCTCCACTCACTCTCCAAGACAGAGTACAATCTTATGCACATACATTCTACACATACATTCTTATTAGATGTATTTTCACCTTAATCATGTTGTATAGAAGAATTAAAATAGATGGGAGAAAACATAAAACAAAACATAACACAAGAGAAAATGGTCTGCTTCATTCTGCAATCCAATTCCATAATTCTTTCTCTGGATATGGAAGGTGTTTTGCCTCAAGAATGCATTGGAAATTTTTTAGGTCCTTGCATTCCTGTGTCTACCAGAAAAATTCCTCACAAACTGTGATTGTTGCGGTGTACAAAGTTCTCCTGGTTCTGCTCTTTTCACTCAGCATCAATTCATATAAGTCCTTCCAGGCCTTTCTGACGTCTTCCTGTTCCTTATTTCTTATAGCACAATAGTATTCCATTATATTCATATACCACAACTTATTCAACCAATCCCAGTTGATGGACATCCCCCTGATTTCCAGTTTTTGGCCCTCACAAAGAGAGTTACTTGGACTAACATTCTTGTTCGGATCCCACCCTATTGGGGAAGCTATTGTACTCGGCTCAGGTCTGGGTGGGGATAAATTCTTTGAATAGATTGCCCAAGAGGAGGGATAACTTAAGAAGTAAATGACACAATCAAAGTTCAGGTCCAGCCGCTATTGTAATATTCATTTTCCCATTAATTGTTAACCAATCAGAGTTGTTTGCCACCCTCAGGAACAGCCTTCTTTCAGTAGGTATATGTCTTGAGGGCACCCCTCCCCGCCATGATTGTTCGTAGTCAAAGAGATACCGACTGACTATCCTTTTATTGAAATGCTGGCATTACTAATAAAATGATGCAATTATGGACAAATTTGTCTTGCCAAACCTTTTTAAATCTCACATGTAGTATATGATTGTAATGGAATACTATTGTGCTATAAAAAATGATAAGCAAGATGGTTTCAGAAAAACCTGGACTTACACGAACTGATGTAAAGTGAAGTGATCAGATTCAGGAAAACAGTTTACACAGTAACAACAATATTGTATGATCAGCTGTGAATGACAACTCTTCTCAGCAATACAATGACCCAAGACAGTTCCCAAAGACTCATGATGAAAAGTGCTATCCATAGCTAGACAAAAAATTGATGGAATCTAAAGGCAGATTGAAGCATACTATTTTTCACTTTTTTTAAAATTTTTGTCTTTGTTTTCTTTCACAATATGACTGATGTGGAAATGGGAACCAGGTGGCTCAGGAGGAGAAAGTGAGAGTGGTGATCTTGCGCAGCCCTCCTTCACTCAAAACAAAGTCAAGTGCAAGTTATGTCATCATTTCTCTGTTGGCATGGTCTTCTTCAAAAAAGAAGGATGAACACCACAACAATATGGAGATACGTTCTGCATGATTGCACACATATAGCTTATATCAAACTACTTACTATTTCAGGGAGGGAGAGAGAGGGGAGAGAGGGAGAGAATTTAGGACTCTAAATTTAAAAAAGTGAATGTTAAATATTTTCTTTACATGTAATTGGGAAAAATAAAATATTATTTTAAAAAGACTTTTCCCTTGTTAACTGATTTTCTTCTAATTTTAGCTGTATCGGATTTGCCTATGAACAACTTCTTATTTTTATATAATCAAAATTTACCATTTCATCTTCTGTGATTCTCTGTATCCCTTGTTTGGGTACAAATGCTCTTATCCTTAGATCTGAAAGGTAATTTCTTCCTTGTTCCTCTAATGTATTTCTGACCATGACCTTTTTATATCTAGATTATATGTCCATTTGGGGCTTATCTTGACATATAATATAAGGTATTGGTCTAACCTAATTTATTCCATAGTATTTTCCAGTTTTATCAGTAATTTTTGTCCAAAAGTGAGCTTACTCTGGTTATTTTAGTATCTTAGGTCTTTGAACCTGTTAGCTATCTTGATACAGAAAGTCAAAACTTAATGGAGACCAATGATGCCATCAAAGGTATGGTCATTTATGTTGTGGACTTGGGTACTATTTCTGGCAATCATGACTTTTATGAAATACATTGGATGCTCCTCCTGACTATTTAAAGAAGATTATATTGTTTTTATGGGTTTTTTAATAATAATTTTCATTAAGCTCCTCCTATAGTTGTAGGGTGGTTTTAAAATTATGTTAGTGGTGGAAAGTTCCATTGAAAAATTTGGGGTCTTTGCCATTAAAAAGTGGGATCTGGTAGGAGGTGTATTTGTTTTGTGCCATAGTAGCTACAGTAACTTTGCTGTTGCTTCTTTCAGTGGCCACAGTGAGGATGAGAACGGTGGGTGGGGCACTGGGGCCATCACTGGAGAGCAATGCCTCACAGGGCAGAACCGGGAGCAATAACTAGGAGTCAAAAAGAGATCAATTTAGTTTGAATGTCAGGAGTTGGAAAGTCCTAACAATTACAGTTTTACAAAAATAGAATTAGATGGTAGCTGAAATCTCTCTTAACTTTCAAAGATTCTGGATTCTGTAAGGCAAAGTTTAAATAGTTGGGGTATCATCTCAGCATTGTTTTGAAAAACACACATATTGGCCTAATAGGCTTTTGTTTGTGGAATCCTTTCTTTAAAACCAACCCGGGGCCCCAGGACGGAATGCTTGACGTAGGCTCTAGTGCCAAAGGTTAGCCTAGGTGACTGAGCTCCGCCCAAGGACGAGGGGATGAAGTTTGTGTTGGGGGGAAGGGCAGGCAGGTACTTAGAGGGTTTGCAAAGTCACAAGGTAGTGAAAGTCGTTCAAGCTCCATTGGTGACCAAGGGACTACTCTAATTTTCAGGTTGGTAAACAGACTTTAATTTAAGCGAAGACTAAGGCAGCGAAGGGACCATTACATTTTTGAGACAGAGCTCAAGGTCTTGGGAAAGAGCGGATTTAACTCTGAACGTCATGAATGCAACTAGTAATAAGCACTAATCCATCTTAACCAGAACCTTAGGTCCCAGAAGTCCAAGGCCAGGGAGGCAAGAAAAGGATTATAACAAAGGAGACTACCCCTTGGACTAGAGCTCAAAGGTTGGCGGAATCTCCATCAGCTTTATTTTTTCTTTTTCTCAAGCTAAAGACAATAATTTCATGAGACATGACAGAAGCTGTTGAACCTGCGGTAAGAGAACTAGCCCCCAAGGAGAATGCAGAACCCCTAGGAATCGTAGAACTTGGGTCTGCGAAAGAAGAGGAGCAGGAGACAGAGGTGAAGTTCAGAGAGGAAAAGCAGTCCTCTGTAGAAGATGCTACTGGAGACGGGCCGGGAGCAATTGCCCCAGTCGAGACTCCCAAGGAGGTGAGGGAGGAAGTAGGAGCATTAACTGGCCAAGTAGACCAGAGGGAAGCAGAAGAGAGTAAAACCCTGAAGCAAAGTGACTGCGAGGAGGATACACAGAAAAAACACGAGGACAAAATAAGGGAATCCCCTGGGAACGTGGAGGAGAAAAAAGAACAGCAAACAGAGGGAAAGGAAGAGTGGAGTGAGGTCCTGGACGATAGAGGAGTAGAGGCGATCAGCCAGGAAAGGAGATACGAGCTGGAGGCCAGCGGCAGCTCTGAGCGCCCAAGGCAAGAGGAGAGCCAGGTAGCAGCCAAAGGAGCCCTGGACCCTGGAGACCGGGAGCCAGAGGTACAGGTAGGGGCGGAGCACCGCGTTGGGGGTGAAACAGCAGTGGTAACAGCAGCAGCAGGAGCAGCTTCCCAGGAGACGGTCCAGGGAGACGTGAAACTGTTACAACCTGAGGGAGAGCTAGCACAGCCTGGAGAGGGGATGGACGGAGAAGACCTCGAAAGAGAGACGGCAAAAGGACTAGAAGACAGAAATTCCGAAAATGGCGAGAGCTACGGGGGAGAAGAAAACAGTCCGGTAAAACAAATGGAGCCTGTAGGTACGACGGCCAGCGAGCAGGAGGAGGCTGTGGAGGAGCAGAGCCTGGAGAGCCCTGATCCTGGCAGTCTGATAGATGACGAGCAGGAAAATGAGACTCCTCAAGGTGCACTTAACCCAGAGAGCATGGAAGTGGAGGCTGCGGAAGGGTTGGCCGAGGAGGAAAGCGGAGGCCAGGAAGGTGTAAAGGATTCCGCCGCTGGAGGGGATCCTAGCGAAGCAGTGCAGGAGGAACGTGCCAGCCTAGGTGCCAAGAGGGATGTCCAGGAAGAAGCCCTGGAAGAGGGAGGAGAAGATTGCGGTGAGAAGAGTGCTAATGTAGAAGTCATGGCTCAGGGCGAGGAAGAAAACTGTGATGGGAGCCCACAGAAGGAGGAGGAAAATGAGGAGACTACTCCAGAGAGAAACTTAGAGGCAGAGCTGAGCAACCACCTGTCCGAAACTATCTCTGAAGGTGCCCGTGCTGAAGCCGAGACAAATGAACTAGGGGAAGAGCTGAACGGCGCGAGAGAGGAAGGAGAACCATCTGAGGAGGAGGCTTCAGGAGAGAGCGCCTCAGCTCCCGTGCCGCTCCCGGGGAATGAGCACGACATTTCCCTCTTCGTCAAGGTAAGCCCCGCTTCCCTGGTCTCTTTTTGCTTACATTCCACTCAACCCTTCCCCTCTGTGAGTGTGGACTTCTCACACTGGCGGGGGAGAACAGTCGAAATTAGGGGTAATTTTGAAAGTGCAAACTTTCCACTGTCCTTTGTCCTGAAAATAATGACTGCTATTCGAGCCGACTATTAAAAAAAGTCCTCCTCCCATTTCCCTTCCTTCTCTCCTTTCTCCTCTCCCCATACCTCCGTCCTCCTCCCCCTCCCCACCCCATTTACCTGCAAAGTAGCTACTAACCCGCTGCTGGGGTCAAAGTAGTGCTAAGTAGTTTCTGGCAATGATGTGAAAATGTCACTGATAGGGATAATCAGGAAGCAGATGAAGTGAAAAGTTAATTACAGTACTTCAAATTTCAGTGATTAAAGAGATGATCTATGTTTTCAGTCTCCAAAAATTCCATGAAGATGCCATTTCTAGTAGAATAAAGAATATTTCTAATGAAAAATGTACTTTTAAAAGATTATGCTACGTGCAGTTAAAGTGACACACAGAAAAAGAAATATATAAAGTACTAGTATTCTATGATGATCAAAAATTCCTTTATTCATATGTTAAAACTTCAGATTCATTTTACCTACTAAGAAGTTACTACATACATTGTTTAGGATAGCTGTATAAGTTTTATATTTAAATTTGAAGATGTAGGAGTATTAAAAAACACAATAATCAATCACCTAACATGGTTTCACATGAAGATCCTTGTTAATACGTTCTAGATGACAGGAGAGAAGGCTATAAATTGAGAGTAAGAATGTGCTTTATTTTTTCGTCATAATCCTTTAAGAAATTGTTGACAGAGTTCTAGAAGTTAGTGAACTCAAATGTAAGCAGATACCTAAAGTAAAAAAAATGTGAAACTTCTTTACATAATTAAGTTAAAGTAAATATTGGAATTTTTTGATAGACGGGGAGATGTGGAAGAAAAGGCACTCACCATTTCTGCACTCAAGGGAAACCATCACGTTCCAAAGAGAGGTAGCCACTAGCTTGTGTAGGATGTTTTCAAAATGAATCTAAGTATTTATCTTCAAGATTGGTAGGTGGTTCTCTATATCCTCCAATATGTACTAGTCTACAGAGATTAAAAACCATTTTATTTTACCATCTTGATGGCTAGATTTAGGAACCTTGTTTAGATATATAGACCCAGTGTTTGCTCTCCTTTGACACATCAATGATAGACTTAGGTTCTACTTTATTCTTTTTCTTAATTTTCTTATGGTTGATTAAAAAAAAAAAAACTTCAACATTCCTCTCCTCCCCTCTGTTTATTTCAAGGTTACCAGTGACCATGACAAATCTCACTTTTACTATGACTTCTCTGTAGCATTTGACATTATTTACTGGCCCCTTCTCCCTGATAATCTTCTTTGGCTTTCATGACATTGCCCTTTTCTCATTTTCCCTTGTTCCTACTTTCCTGAGTCTTTCCTTTTTGGTGCCTCTTTCTACCCCATTTGTCAATATTTCCAAAAGTTCAATCATTACCTCTGTTTTTCTCTTGCTACATTCATCCCCTTCACAAATGGATCCTGCTGTACAGTTTCCACTACTGCTTTTATGTTAACTATTTTCTATTTCTTTAGCCCTCTCACTTGTGTTCCACTCCAATGACTTCTCCACCACTTATAATGTCTTTTATGCAAATGTTCTGACATATACTCAAAATAAATTTCTTAAAACTATTCTCTTCTTTCTCCCCTCCCCAATTTCCTGTTTCATCCATGACATTAACCACTATCTTAGGCACTCAATTCAAAACCTCAGAATTATCTTTGTCATAATGCTTTTTTACATATTTTATTCCTTATGAGACCCCTATGAATAGGAAGAACAGGTGTTAATTCCATCTGACAACTGAGGTTAAAACTCCCCCATGGCCAAACCATGAACAGAGCTAAGGCCAGTATTGAGGCCTCTAATTTCTGCCTCCATCTCTAGATTATTATATTCATTAACTGATTTTTTTTGGTTGTTGTTTGGTTATTTCAGTCATGCCTGACTCTTCATGACGTCATTTGAGGTTTCTTTGGCAAGGATAGTGGAGTGGCTTGGTATTTCCTTCTCCAGCTTGTTTTACAGATGAGTTAAATGGCTTGCCAGGGTCACAGAGCTTAGTAAGTGTTTGAGGTCAGATTTGAACTCATGTACATGGTCTTCCTGACTTCAGGTCTAAAGTCATATCTACTACACCACCTAACTTCACCTTCCCCCCACCTCCAATTTTTTTTGTTTGGGTGTCAGAAGTGCTGGTTCAATGCCCTCATTTCCATTAATGAGAACATAATGCGGTAGAGAATATTTCTGACTGATGATTTTTAAAGGGAATTCCAAACCTTTAAAATCCAGACTTCGTGTGGTCTCTTGAAACCTGATTGTATTAACCCACTTATGACCTTCAAAACATTCTTGTGGATTTTTGTCATGTGGACCTTTAAAATATGCAAGGAGACCTTTTCAAACACTGCTAGGGAATTTTTAGCTGCTCAGCTACCAATGACTTTATTGGATTTGTCAGGATAAAAAAAAATCCTGCTTTGAAAAACAATCCCCTTAGGCACTTAATTATCCCTTTTTCTGGGGCAGGAATGTGATAGGGAAGAAAACAAATGATTAGTTTCTCAAGTTTTACTGGGAAGTAGTATAGCTGATTTATTTGTATAGAAAAATGCAACCTGAAGGGCATTAATAAATGAATAGCTTATTCAAAAATAATATAAGTGAATTTTACATTTTTTTTTTGTTGTTTTTAAAGGAAACAAATCCATAAACACATTTTTAAAGCAGGTTTCTAACTAAAGCAAACTTTGAAGGTCACTCAAAGCTTGTCTCTCATTAAACTATTATACTTTTTCAACCTCCTGAACTAGTAATACCATTTAAAACACAATAAAGGTCAAAATCTTATATCGTCTTTTTAATGATACCAAATTCAAAACAAATAGCCTTTGTTTTAAGCTCCATATTGAATTCCTTTCTATATATAACATTTTTTTCTAGGTTTCCTTTTTAGATTCCTTTATCTTTGGAATCAGATTGTTTTGATACCATGATTAAGACTTCCATGGAAGATACCACAGATGCCCTATATCTTTAGGCAAGCAGAAGTGATGGCCATATGTGGTTAACAAACAACAGTCATAATACATAATCAATTCATTTTTTCCTTTGTGGTCGAGCAGTGGGGTTATACCTTTTCCTTTCATATGAGAGTTCTTTTTGTCTTTTTTTTATTAGCCATCCTATTTATAAGCTTTTATCTCATTCTTGAAGTTCATTTTTTTTTTTAATAAATAGTAAATTATTTGGGTCCAAAGGATTCATTCATTCACCCAGTCAAAGGATTGAATGCCTACCAGTTGACGAGTTGTGGAGGAAGCAAGGATGAATAAACCCTCACAGAGCTTACAACATGATAGGGGAGGTATGATTGAAACAAATAACTATTACACAGTACAATGTGAAAATGAAGGCTGACATATAAAAAGGAATGAAGAGATCATATCTAGCTTGGGGAAATAGGGAAGACTTCATGGAAGAGGCTACTTTTGAGTTGAGCCTCAGAAGGATGAGTAAGAAGAGGTTGAACAGTTTTAGGGAAAAGACTTCCCAGCAAGAAGTATTGAGAACAAAGGAACAGAAGAGAAGAAGCACAAGTAATTCTAGAGAGAAAAAAAAGTCTAGTTTGTCAATGATCCAAGTAGTGATTTGCTTCTTTGGAACATATGAGAATAATTGCCCCAACTTTTTTTCCCCTAAGCTGTTTGAGATGAATTTAGTGGTTCTAGTTACTAAAAAAATACTCCATCTTTGTAGGAACTTAACTCTAACTAAAGTCTTACTCTGATGCCTTATCGTATCACAGAGGTAAGACTGCATTAAAAAAAAGACTGTTCCAGTGGAGAAGTTTCTTATCAGACTAGCCATAGTGTGATGATATTTTGTGTGAGTGTGTGTGTGTGTGTGTGTGTGTGTGTGTGTGTTGGCTTCAGCAACTCAAGACCATCTACTGTAGTAGATCTTCAATCACCAGATTCAATCTTCAGATCACCAATCTACTGTAGTAGTATTGCGGTTTGTATTGAAGGATTATCCCAAGAATTTAAATACAGATCCTCTAGGGTTGAAATTGCTAGAAGCTGATGGCGTATTAACTCTTTTAGGACATGTTGTTATGAGAAATTACTCACATTGGGAATGATCTGAGATTCACTTTTATGACACTTCCATATATTTTTCTCAGTAATTTTTACTATTTTTAAAAATTCCCTACGTCATCATTCAAACAGGTAACTGCTTTCTGCTTCTCTGAGAAGAATCAAGTCATTTGACTTGATATTTTTCAGCTACCCTCCTCCATCACACTAATTTTTCATCATTATCACCCACCTCTTTTATAGTGATTCTGGGTGTGACATTCAGCCTCAGGTACAATGTAAATAAAAACATCTTCAAAAGGTGGGCTGTGACACTCAAGTGAGATAAGACATGTAAAGTACTTTAAAAACCGTAAAATGCTATATATTATGACGATTGTAATAATTATGTGATTATTGTTATTGGAAAAGAGGTTTCTCATTCAGATACATTGATACAATCATAAAGTCTGTTCCTATTCTTACTCTCATTATAATTGTCATTATTATCCTTAGCCTAGGTTAATTTCCTTATCTATATGCTTAATCTCATTTCAGGATCTAGCACCAACCGTAATGCACTCTTTCTCATTCATGTTGTCTTTTCCTCTCTAGTTGGCTACTTCCCGTCACACTACAAACATGCTCAGATCTCCTCAATCCAAACCTAAAATTTCACTGATACACTGGTCCATTCTTCTCAACTCCTTCACTGTTAAATTTCTTGGCGATTAACCATTGCTCTCACTTTCTTATTACCTTTTCTGTTCTTAACCACTTGTAAGCTGAATTCCATCCCAGTCTTTCTAATGAATGCATTGCTAAAATACAGATAAACTACTTCTTTAATTACTAGCCTAGTAACCTTGTTAAAAAAGGAAATTTGAGTTAATCCTCTATGACCTGCTTTTGATTCTGCCTTTACTGCAGCATTTAAATCCATTCCATTTCTCAACTTTATTCTTTCATCACTTGAACACAAAGGTACTCATTACCACCTTACAGTATTATTTTAATACTTTTTTTTTAAAAAACCATACTTTTATTGATATTGATATTGAGTTTTTGTTGCATACAAAACTGTAAATCTGTTACGTATAATGCTTTTCTTTTTAAACTATATAGCATTATCATGTAAATTTCTTTTTTCCCTCTTTTCTCCCCTTTTTCCACCCTGGAGATGGCTACCATTAGACACAAATACGTATATATGTGTAAAATTATTCTGTACATACTTCTGTTTGTCACTTCTTTCTCTGGATGCAGATAATTCCTTCCTTCACATGTCCTTTGTAGTTAATTTTGGTATTTATAATAGTCAAAATGACTTTTGCTCAAAGTTGTTCTTAAAACAATATTGTTGTTACTGTATACAGTGTTCTCTTGGTTCTACTTTTTTCACTCTTCGTTATTTTGGCAAGTCTTTCCATGTTTTTCTAAGATTATCAAGTTCATTGTTTCTTATAGCACAATAGTATTCCATCACAATCTTATAATACTTGGTTAGCCATTCCCCAAATGATGGACATTACCTAACTTTACCCCATATCTCTCCTCCCCATTGAGAGAGACATCCTAAATTTAAAAAAAATAATATTTTAAGAAGAGAAAAAAGCACCAAAACTGATCAGTATCTTTAAAAAAAAATCTAAAAATATATACAGTGTTCTGCACTATGAACCTTCTACTTTTGCAAATAGAGAAGAGAATGTATCTTCTCAAATCTCTTCTTTGTTGCCATGTGTTCTTTGTAATTTTGCAGATATTTGTTTTTGAATGGTTATGTCTTTCCATTTATATTTGTGTTTATTGTTTTGTTGGATCTGCTTCATTATTCATCAGATTATGTAAATCTTTCCATGTTTCCCAGAATTTATCATATTTGTCATTTCTTATAGAATAGTAGTAATATTCCCCTGCATTCATTTACCACACATTATTTAGCCTTTTACTAATTGATAAGTAAATACTTTGCTTGCAGGTCTTTCCTACCATAAAAGGGTTGCTATAAATATTTTTGTGTATATGGGGTTTTTCTTCTCATAAGTGACATTTTTTGGGAATATTTGATGGAATCTGAGTCAAAGGATAGCTACATTTTAATCACTCTATGTGCCTAATTCCAAATTGCTTTCCAAAATAGGTCCACCAACAATGCACTAGTGTGCTTATCTTTCCACAACCCTTCCAACACTGATTATTCTGATCTTTTGTCCTTTTCTTTTTTTTACAATATGCAGTGTGTGAGGTAAAACCTCAGATTAAAAAAAAGTTTCTCTTATTATTAGTGATTTATTAATAGTGTGCATTTCTTTTGTGAATTACTTACTGCATTCATATCTTTGACTACTTATCTATTGGGAAATGACTTTTGATTCTATCTATCTGGGACAGCTAGGTGGCACAGTGTACCAAGCCTGGAGTCAGGAAGACTTGTCTTCATGAATTCAAATCTGGCCTCATATACTTGCTAGCTCTGTGAACCTGTCATTTGTATCTGTTGTTGGTGATCCATTTTTCTGACTCAATGACCCCATTTGAGGTCACACAGCTAGCAAGTGTCTGAGACCAGATTTGAGCTCAGGAAGATGAGTTTTCCTGACAGGCTTGGCGCTCTCCACTGTGCCAACTGCCTGCCCTCTTCTTACATATACTTTATTTATAAAAATGTCTCTCCATTAGAATATAAACTCTTTGAGGGTAGGAACTGTTTTTGCTTTTGTTTGTATCACCAGTACCTAGAACAATACTTGGCACATGTTGTGGTTTTTTAGTTGTTTCAATTGTGTCTGACTCTTGGTGATCCCTTTTTTTGGTTTTCTTGGCAAAGATACTGAAATGCTTTGCCATTTCCTTTTCCAGATCATTTTATAGATGAGGAAACTGAGGCAAACAAGGTTAAATGACTTGAGTGTCTGAGGCCAGATGTGAACTCAGGTTTTCTTGACTGTAGACCCAGCACTCTATCCCCTCTTCCACCTAGCTGCCCTGTGCCTGGCACATAGTAAAAACTTAATAAATTCTTTTTGGTTGATTGGTTGATGTCACTCTGGTTATTTGAGTCCTTTTTTCTGTAGGAGTATTGTATAGGTTTATTGATCTTAGTTCTGATGTGTTTTGGTATACTTCTAGATACTGTATATACATCAAGTACACTTTGGCTCACTTTCCCAGACCCAAGTTTCTACATCAGTCTCTCAGGTTTCCAAAAGGGGCAGCCCTAAGGGGTTGTGGTGTTCCTTTTCTCCGATGCCATTGTCTTGAACCTTCATGACTGAATTCCTCCCAATTTTGTGCTCCACTTAATCTAAAATAAGTTAGCTTTTACAAAAGATTGTTTATTTCAAAGACAAGAGCAAATACATCTTTCTCTGAATATCTCTAGGGTGTACTCTACCTTGGACCACTTCAGTCTCTAAGTGGAGTGGGTTTAAACCTTAGTTCAGTCCTTAAGTAGCATTGATCCCATCAAATTCATGCCTAAAGGTAGTATCTGTGTTAGACCCTGATGACTTAGACAACATCTAGTTTTTATATAGTGCTTTTCTTTTTGTATTTTTCCATCTGGTTCTAATTTTGTTTCATGATTTTTTATAATCTTATATATATATTATACATGTATTTATATAGAATCTTTTCTTTTGTTCATGGCTTTTAGGGCGCTTAATGATTCTTAAATTATTTCTCCTCTCCTTGTTCTCCATGTCAATTACTTTTGATAGTACATACCTTCCACTTTTTCACTCTTGTGAAAAATTAATTAATTCTCACATTTGTTGTTACCAAATCATTGAAATATTACTTGCTCTGTTCTGTTTTTCAAAGAGTCATGTTTTCTACCTTGTGTTCTAAGCTCCATCATACTTCTGGTTGTCTTGTGTAGTTTTATTCCCCTTTGGCACTTTCTAGTTACTGGGGTTGAGAAAGTGAAAGCAAAAACTAGTGATGAGTCATTTTATCTGAGCCTCAGTTTCCTCATTTGTAAAATGAGTGGGTATGATTTGATGACATTGAAGTTCTAGAACTTTGATGCTGTAGACTTTCATCTTATCAGCTTCACTAGAAATCTGGCTCTTGCAGCAGAACCTGTAATATATCCAAGACTGACGATTTATTGCCTAATCTATTTTTAGAGTGAAACTTTTATAGATATATGTAGAATCTCTATAACAAAATAGTGCTAATACTTAATACTTGCCAGTATTTACGATTACCTAATTGCTCCCCCTGATCCTGACCAAAAAATAAAATGGTTGCTCACAAATGAAATGCATGAATGGAGCAGAAATTAAGAGTATTTTTGGTTATTTCTACTATCCTCCTTCAGTAGCTGGAAAGGTAAAGAGAGAAGCAATTGACTTGGTCTGGGTTAAATGAATGGTGGAGAAAGCAGTTAAATAGACATTTCCAGATTCTAGGGTTCAATGTCTTCCTCTCTTCTAAGTACTTGGTCCTTGATTTCCGAACCTGTGTAATTGACTAGAATTCAATGCTTGTTAAACTGTGGGTCCTGACCCCATATAGGGTCACAAAAAATTTGGCAACAGTAAACGATTTCAGAATGCAATCTGGCCAAAAATTAATTCAAAATCAAATACATAATGAGTCAGAGATGTTTCTGGCAGTTCTTGCCCATGTTGCATCATGCAACTTCACTGCAGCCTTGGTTCTGAACAGAAAGTGTGAGCATGCCCTCAGGCCACACCACTCCAGTGCTGTCAAAATGGGTCTTGAGTAGAAAAAGTTTAAGAAGCTCTGGTCTACAAATTAACAGGGGTGAAAGTAACTTAAGGTGCTTATTATTATGATTCATCTTCAACTTACAGCTACTACCACCACTACCAGTCTCACTGATATTTAACCAGTAAATCATGGTGTGTAATTTCTAAATTCTCTAGGCTAAAGTTTTAATATTGGGATAGGAGAGAGTGACTGATGACACTGGAATAGGGACTTTGCAGATGAGGAAAATCCCTCTCTCAAAGTAAATTAGCATCTTCTCTACTACTTATCTTTGAAAGCTGCACAACACACTATGAAGTTAGACTTGCCCAAGGTTACATGACCAACTTGTGTCAAAGGCAGTACTTGAACTCAGGACCCTGGCTCCACTACATCATGCTGCCTGTCAAATTCAGATTAAAGGTCTAAAGTAACCTTATTATTCCCTCATAGGTAGAGTTTAATATCTCTGGTTCTTATCATCCTTATGTTTCAATAATTCTTTCACTTTAGGCCCAGAAAAAAGGAGGTAAGTTGTCCAAAGTCACACAACTCTATAGAGTGAGACTTATGTCTAGAACTCTGCCATCATAATTTCCAGTAGAGTAATCTATACATACTAAGATGATTGCATTTTCTCTTTGGTATGAAGACACTTACTATAGCTATTAAATGGAAGAATTTCTATAGAATCACTAAAGGTAGCTTAGCCCACTGTTTCTGGGACACATTAATTTGACATGCACCCAAGTTTGCAGGAGACAATGGGAGGATTAATACTTCTTCACCATCACATTGCTACACACAAACACTTATTGGTTTATATTTTACATTTATGTTTTTTATATTTCACTTTTACATTTTTAAACATTTTTGTATATATGTATGCATATATGCAAAAAATATACATAAATGTATGTGTGCATATGTAAATATGTATTTATAATTAAGTTAATTATAAATTAAAATTACATCTAATTACCTAATTTAATTATAAATTAAATAAGTTAAATAAATAAAATTTAAAAATATATTTTTACATTTTATATTTCAAATTTGAGTTTATTAAAGAATGTCTTCTTAGATGGCTTTTAAAAAACATCTCAAAAGCTAAATATGACAGACTTGATTTGAAGTACATAGTTGTTATAACAGGATAATTCAGTGATGCAGTAGATTGAGCACCAGAGTTCAAATCTAGCCTCAGACCCTTACTAGTTGGGTGACCCTGTGCAAGTCACTTAATCCCTATTCACCTCAGTTCTTCATTTGTAAAATAGGGACATGCTGGAAAAGGAAACCACTCCAGTATCTTTGCCAAGAAAACTCCATAGACAAGACCATGTGGTCACAAGGAGTCAGGCACAACTGAAGGATTAAGCAACAAAGTTACTACAGTTTAATTTAAATTTAATTTATGTGAATTTAATTAATGTGAATTTAAATTCACATTCATTGAATGAACATTTATTTAGCACCTTTCTATTTCCAGGGTACAGTGCTGGTGATGGGGAGAACAATCTCTACTCTGTTATGTATTGCTAGAGGAGAAGGGTTACAATATAGAACTAGGGAAGTAATTATAAATCAACTTGAAGTAAAGTGGATTAGAGGAGGCTTCAAAGAAGGAGTCAAGTTCAACTTTGTTTTCAAGGAAGTTAAGGAGTCCAAGAGGGAGATATTGAACAGATGGCTTCCTAAGAGGGCAAAGGGGATGAGGGGATGACATGGGCAAATGGATGTAGTAGCAGTGAGAATCACAACTATTGTGGCTGGAATGTTGTTGTTAAGGAGAGTAATGTGCGATATCACTGCAAAGACTTCACATGAAGGAGACTGTCAAACACATTTGGAATCAAGTAAAAGTCTTCCAAAAGCAAAATTTAAAACTGAGAGTTAATAAGATTAAGCATTTGATATTTTAGAAATTAAAAATTTTAAGTCAGTTTAATGTAAATTGTAATTAGGAGGGGTTTTCTCCTTCAAACTTTTCAAACTTTTTATTCATTTGTACTAAATGCTTCTTATACTATACTGACAGATTTTTAACATGACAAATTTTTAGATTGAGCAATTGGAAGATCCGATTTTAAACTCTCTTAATTTTATTTTAGAAGACATTAAATCTGCCAAAGATATAATGGTGATTTGAAAATATTTCAGGTTAGGAATGGGGAAAAAAACCCAAACGCACTTTAATATGTTCTAGGAGCTATTTATAGGAATGTGTTGACTAGGTAAGCTATTTTTAAAACATAGCTCTTTGCTTTCAATTTCTCAACCATAGTAATTGCCCAAGAGTGGTATAGCTTTTGAACAAACATTGACATTTTGCAGTGCACAATTATTCTAAAAAACAATCCATGTCTGTGTGCTTATTGCCACACAGGCTCTCTATGAATAAACCAATTGTAGCTGGGTTCCCTGTTGCTTTTCATTGCAGCAAGAGAAAGCATGTTGTGGCGCATTTTTCTGGTGCTGTTTTTTGGTCTCCAGAGGGCTTGGAAAAAAAAGAGCATTCATTTTTGTAATGTTATATAAATTGTAAGATTTAAAGGAATATAGGCAACAATGTATTCAAGGAATATTCATTTTGTTATTTCATTTTCCTCCTTTCTAAACAAAAAACAACTCAGCATTTGCTTTCTGATAATCTTTAAAGACCAACTACCAATTTTGATGAAAAATTCCTCATAATTCTGTTCAGTAAATGTAAAAGTAGAACACTAAAGGTATTGAGATAGAGTGGAAAGAACACTAGATTTGGAGTCAAGAGGATGGGAGTTCAGATCCCAGATCAGCCCTTAAAATCTATATTAACTTGGTTATGCTGTCTGGGTCTTAGCTTTCTTTTTAGAATGGATGATTTCTATAACATCTCTTCCAGCCCTAAATCAGTTATTCTTCAGTTTGGTTTATAAAACCAAAGCCTTTCTTCCTAGAACATATTTAAGTGCCAGAGCACAGAAGAAAGCTTCCCTGTGCACTTCCTGTTCTCTCCTTCCCTATTATCCAGGTATTTTAAAATCTCTATCCAGGCCTATGTATGCTGCTGGATTTTGTGGTTGTTCCACCATTTTAGTTGTGTCCAACTCTTTGTGACCCCATTTAGGGGTTTTCTTGGCAGAGATTCTGGAGTGGTTTGCCATTTCCTTCTCCAGCTCATTTTACGGATGATGAAACTAAGGCAAGGAGGGTTGAGTGACTTGCCCAGGGTCACACAACTAGTAAATGTGTGAGACCAGATGTGTCAGGAAGATGGTCTTCCTGACTCCAGGCCCACCACTTTATCTACTGTGATACTTGATAGAGGGGAGGGGAAAAGTAAGATGTAAACTGTTTTGTTTGTCTAGTTGCTTTACAAGTGTTTCACACAGTGTCCTTACACATGGTAAGAACTTAAAAATGCTTTTGGATAGGAGTTCTGGGAAGTTTATCTGAATGGGTGACCACAACACTTCTACTTTGACTGGATAATCCATACAAAAAATGCATTAATTGTATAAATTTTAAATGTAAAAGGTATAAATTAATTCAGCTAAGAAAATGATCATAGAAACATAGAATGTTAGGACTAGGAGGGAGCTTAGAGGTGAAAGGGTACAACTGAGGTCACTTCCAGTTCTTGACCAATGACCACAAGGTTATTGGGTCTCACTCATTTTTCAAATGAGCAAACAAGGCTGAAGGGGTCACATGATTTGGGGAAGCTCACACAGCAAGTTAGTAGCAGATCTGGGTCTTACACAAGTGTCCTGATTTCTAGTTTAGGGATTTACTTTTGGTAACTTGAGTGTATCCTTTGTATCAAGATATTTAGCAGCAGAATAACTAGATGGAATTTTGACAGGTCTTTTGAGGGCATCTCAGACCCCACTGTGCAACAGTGCAACAATTATTCTCATTTATGAGCTTCAATAACTACATATTATATTCATAGTTACTGACCTACATATAGTTATTGAAGTACATAAATTAGAGTATAACTTATATATGTATATATTTCTATGTATATATGCAGACACACATGCATATGTTTATACTGCATTATGCATGGGGTAGTGGATGTAAGTGGGCAGGAGATGGTTAGTACTTCTGCAGCATCACAATATTCCCAGATCCTCACTCATTTCTTTTTTTTTTTAAATTTTATTTATTTATTTAATTTTTTACATTCATTTTCACAAATTTTTGGGTTCCAAATTTTCTCCCCTTTTATCCCCTCCCCCCACCCCAATACCCCAAGCAATCTAATTTTCCCTATCTCCAATCTGCCCTCTCTTCTGTCATCCCTCCCTTCTCTTGTCTCCATCTTCTCTTTTCTCCTGTAGGGCCAGATGACTTTCTATTCCTCATTAACTGTATGTCTTCTTTCCTAGTTGCAACAACAATACTAAGCAGTTGTTCCTAAAACTTTGAGTTCCAAATTCTCCCCATCCCTCCGTCCCCACCCATTCCCTTTGGGAAGGCAGGCAATTCAATATAGGCCATATTTGTGTAGTTTTGCAAATGACCTCCCTGATAGTCTTGTTGTGTAAGACTAACTCGATTACCATCCCTCCTAACCTGCCCCTCATTGTTTCTCTTCTATCTTTTGATCCTGTCCCTCCCCAAGTGTTGACTTCAAATTGCTCCCTCCTCCCTTTGCCGTCCCTTCCATCATCCCCCCCCTTGCAATATCTCCTTCTCCCCCACTTTCTTATACTGTAAGATAGGTTTTCATACCAAAATGAGTACGCATTTCACTCCTTCGTTTAGTCAAATGTGATGAGGGTAAACTAATTGTTTTGTTTTGTTGTTTTTTTTTTCTCAGCTCTCCTCTTTTTCCCTCCACTAAGAAAAACTCCTACCTGCCTCTTAAATGACATATAATTACCCCCTTCCATTTCACCCTCTTTCCTCCCACTACATTTCTCTCTCACCATTTACCTTAATTTCTTTTAAGGTATGGTCCCATCCTATTCAGTTCAATCTGTGCTCTCTATCTCTGTATGTGTGTGCATGTGTGTATGTGTGTGCATGCGTGTACATGTGTATGTGTGGTCCCACCAACTACCCAGATACTGAAAAGTTTTAAGAGTTAGAAATATTGTCTTTCCCTGTATGAATGTAAACAGTTCACTTATGGTAAGTCCCTTATGACTTCTCTTTGATGTTTACTTTTTCATGCTTCTTCTCATTCTTGTGTTTCAAAGTCAAATTTTCTTTTCAGCTCTGGTCTTTTCATTAAGAATGATTGAAAGTCCTCTGTTTCATTGGAAGACCATATTTTCCCTTGAAGTATTATACTCAGTTTAGCTGGGTAGGTGATTCTTGGTTTGAATCCTAGTTCCTTTGCCTTCTGGAATATCCTATTCCACGCCCTTCGATCCCTTAATGTAGAAGCTGCTAGATCTTGGGTTATCCTGATTGTATTTCCACAGTACTGGAATTGTTTCTTTCTAGCTGCTTGCAAGATTTTTTCCTTGAGCTGGGAGTTCTGGAATTTGGCCACAATGTTCCTAGGAGTTTCTCTTTTTGGATCTCTTTCAGGTGGTGATCGATGGATTCTTTCAATACTTATTTTGCCCTCTGGTTCTAGAATGTCAGGGCAGTTTTCCTTGATAATTTCATGGAAGATGATGTCTAGGCTCTTTTTTTGATCATGAGTTTCAGGTAGTCCCATAATTTTTAAATTGTCTCTCCTAGATCTATTTTCCAGGTCAGTTGTTTTTCCCATGAGATATTTCACATTCTCTTCCATTTTTTCGTTCTTTTGGTTTTGTTTGATGATTTCTTGGTTTCTCATAAAGTCATTAGACTCCATCTGTTCCATTCTAATTTTGAGAGAACTATTAAATTCAGTGAGCTTTTGAGCCTCTTTTTCCATTTGGCTCATTCTGCTTTTGAAGGCATTCTTCTCCTCATTGGCTTTTTGAACCTCCTTTGCCAATTGAGTGAGCCTATTTTTCAAGGTGTTAATTTCCTCAGCATTTTTTTGGGTCTCCTTTACCAAGTTATTGACCCGTTTTTCATACTTTTTTTGCATCTCTGTCAATTCTCTTCCCAATTTTTCCTCCACCTCTCTAACTTGCTTTTCAAAATCCTTTTTGAGCTCTTCCAGGGCCTGAGCCCACCCGCCACCCCCCTGGGGTGTCTGGGGTACTGAGGCCCCGCACTCCACGTCTTTCCCTGATGTCAAGGATACGTCCTCGTCATCAGATCTGAAGGTCAGGATCATTTGCATTTGTTGGAAAAAACTCTCTGTAGTCTTATTTTTCTTCCCTTTTCTAGGCATTTTCCCAGCCAGTTACTTGACTTCTGAGATTCCTTTCCACCCCTGCCTGGATCCGCCCAGCTAGTGCTTGGCCCCTGAGATTTAAATGGGCTTTCCTCCTGCCGGCTGTCAATCAGTGAGCTTTAGTTCAGGTGCTGGGGTGGGGGCAGGGCCGCCTCCCAGGCTCAGTTCCCTCAGGGGCTTTATGTAGAGACTTTCAGGAATGGAGCGGGTGGGGGCGGGGTGGGGGACTCCCGCCTCCCAGGCTCAGTTCCCTCAGGAGCTTTATGCAGAAGCCTTCAGTAATAGAGCGGGGTGGGGGCAGGGCCGTCTCCCAGGCTCAGCTCCCTCAGGTTTTATGCAGGAACCTTCCGTAATGAAGATCCTGCCTGCTGCTGGGGGATTCCTGAGTCCCAGGCCACTGCCGCCTCAGCCGCCGCCCACACCTCTGCCTCCGCCGCTTTTTGCCCCCGTCTCTGCTGCCGCCTCTTCCTCCCGAGGGGGCCTGAGTCACAGAGACGTTCCGCTCCCCTCCTCCAGCCCAGCCTTCTCTCTCACTGACCTGTAGCTTCTGTGGGCGGAGGGACTTTCCCGACTGCTGGAGCTTCCGTCTCTGAAGCCTGCTCGGATCAGCTTCTCTGGGGCCACGGCCAGGGCAGCGCTGGGGGTGGGGTCCACTTTCCGGGGTGCGATGGACCCTGGGGCCGGGGTCTCCAGGGCTCCCTGGAACGGAAATCTCTTCCACTCTGTTTCTGCACACCTTGTATTGACCCAGAAGTTATGGGGTTCTCTTTTTACATTAATTCTATGGGCTTTGGTTTCGGAGCTCGTAAACGTGCGTCCTTCTACTCCGCCATCTTGGCTCCACCCCCCTCACTCATTTCTTTATCATTGATCTCTGCCTCTCCTCCTCCCCATGCTCTTCCTCAAGAAGAATTTCTCATCTCCTTCCCTCATTCTTTCCATACTGCTACTTGCCTCTGTACCATTTTTCATTGCTTGTTTTTGTACACTTTTAAAGTATCACTGCCTCCCTGCTTCCAGGTGCCAATTATGGTCTTTGCTGGCAAGTACCCAAAGTGGGTACCCTGGGAGTGCCTTCCTCATTTCATAATTTCATAAATTATCAATTCAAGTATAAATTGTTCTCTGGTTCTGTTCAGTTCACTCTGTCTCAATTCACACAAGTCCTTCCATGTTTTTGTGAAACCATCTTTTTCCTTATTACAACACTATAGTATTCATACATCACAATTTGTGGAGCCATTCCTCAATTAATGGGTAGCCTTTAGTTTCCAGGATTTTTTCTTTGTCACTATAAAATTAGTTACTATAAATATTTTTGTGCATATATAGAGTTTTCTTCTTTCTTTGATCTCTTTGGGTATAAACTTAGCAGTGATATAGTTAGGTCAAAGCACATTCACTGTTGAGTAACTTTTTGTGGATAATTCCAAATTTGTTTCCACAGTCCACAGTTTCAACAATAGTGAGTGCATTAATGTACCTGTTTTCCTGTAACCCCTTCAATATTTAAATAGTTGAAAATTTCTTTTTCTTTTTGGTAATATTTGCCAATATGATTATTATAAGATAGAATCTCACAATTTCTTTAAAAATGTGTGTTGCTCTAATTATTAATGCTGGAGAAAGAAATAGTAAACCACTCCAGTATCTTTGCCAAGAAAACCCCAAAAGGGTTCATGAAGAGTCATCAGGCATGACTGAAAATGACTAAATGACAAATTATTAGTGGCTTGGGATAGTTTTTCATGTGGCTAGAGAGAGCCTGAGTGTTTCCAAATTCCCAGTTGACATTAAGCTTCAGGATTTGGGAATAAGGAATTGAAATCCCTGGAAATTTTTGAGAATTTTTGAAATTATAACTTATTCTGTATTTTTCATACACAGGGAGGGGAGTCTGATGAGGAGCTCACTGAGTGGAATTCTGTAGCAAGATTTGTGTCCCAGTTAACTATTTCCATTCTGATATTCACTATATTGGATTCACTTATGTAAAACATTTTAATTTTTTGGAAACAAAATTATCCATTTTATCTTCTGTGATCCTCTCTAAACTTTCTTTGACTATTGATTCTTCTCCTGTCCATTGGTCCGACAGGTAATTTCTTGCTTTTATAATTTGTTTATCATTGATCTTTTTCTATCTAGTTCACATTCATTTGAACCTAACATTTTGTTTTTACTGTGATTAATTATATTAACTAAAGTTGAGACATTCCTATATTCCAATATAAATCTGATGTGGTCATAATGAATGACTTCTTGGATGAATGGATGTAGTTTATTTGGCATGATTTTATTTTAAATTTTCAAATGAATATTAATGAATGATCATAGACTAAAATTCTCTTTGTTTTATCATTCTCTGTTTATGTGCTAGGACTATAATTGTCTCATAAAAGGTCTGGTAGAGTGCTTTCTTTCTCTTTTGAGAATTATTTGTATAATATCCGTACTTATTTTTCTTTTAAAATCTGGTAAAATTTTCTTGTGAATCTATCAGGACCAGGAGTATTTTTCTTTGTTAAGTACTTTGCAGCTAGTTCTATTTCCTTTTCTAAGATTGGATTACTGAAGAACTCGATATGTTCTTCTTGTCGTTGTTCAGTGGTGTTTGATTTCATGACCCCATTTGGGCCTTTCTTGGCAAAGATATTGGAGTATTTTGGGTTTTCCTTCTCTAGCTCATTTTACAGATGAGTATACTGAGACAAGCAGGGTTAAGACTTGCTTGGGGTCACACAGCTAGCAAGTATCTGAGATCATATTTGAACTCGGGTCTTCCTGCCTACAGGCCTGGTGCTCTATCCACCCTGCTCCTTTGTTAGTTGGGGTATATCATATTTTTGAAAGTATTCCTCCATTTCTCTTGTGTTCTTAGTTTTATTAGCATGTACTTGTATAGTAGTTTCTGACAATTCTTTTGACTTCTTCTGGTCTTGTTATTTTCATTTTGCTCATTTCTTATTTTGTTGATTTGATTTTTCTGACCTCTTCATTTTAATCATGTTAGCTAAAAGCTCATCAGTTTTGTTAGTCTTTTCAAAGAACCAAATTTTAGTTACATTTATAATTTCCGAAGGCTTTTGCATTTTAGTTTACCTATATCTCCTCTAATTTTTAATACCTTTTTATTTTGGGTTTATTCATTTGTTGACTTTTTAATTAAAAAAAACATTCAGTTTACTCATCCTCTGTTTTTCTATTTTGTATGCTTCTATGTTTTTAGGAGTATCATTTTCCTTTGAGGACTGCTTTAACTGAATCCCAGGAATTTGGATACATTGTTTCATCATTGTTTTCTTTCACATAATTGCTCATTATTTCTATGCTTTGCCCTTTGACCTACTCATTTCCATGCTTCCATCTGGGTCTGTGTTTTTTGTTTGTGTTCCCTGAATTGATTTGTGTTTTTATTGAGTTATAGTTTGTAAAATAGTCCAGTTTTATTTGTTGTTGCCATAGAATGGTGGCATGAAGACAGCCACAGAAGGTGTCTAGCAACAGCAAGGGAACTTCAGAGTTACTTTAATTTGCATTTCTCTACTTATTACAGTGATTTGGAGCATGTTTGTTTGTGTGTTTTTGGGGTTGTTCGTAGTTTTGATTTCTTCTCTTGAAAACAGCCTGTTAATATCCTTTGACCATTTGTGTTTGGAGATCTCTTTTCTGAGGTTATTGGTGGATTTTTTTCAGTGTGTATTTTGGCCTCTGGTTCCAGGATATCAGGGCAGTTTTCTTGGATTCCTTTGAAGCAGGTGGTCTCTCTGCTGGTTTTCCCTGGTTTTTCTAAATGATCTGTCCACCTCCTTTTTCACACATTTCCAAGATTTTATCCTTTATTTTGTTTATCTTGTGCAGTTTTCACTATTAAAACATATTGCAGCTTATCCACTCCACTGTGCACTTTCCATTGGTTTGAAGATCCTACAACTTTCTTTTGACATTGCTGTATTCCAGGACTTGTAGGCATACAGAAATGCAGGAAGACTATTGTTAAAAACCAAAGAAAAGATAGATCTTTGTTTAAAGGAGAATCTTGGAGCTATAAAAACCCATCTATCCCACTTTCCTCTTCTTGGTCACTTCTGTGTACGTATCCAAGGCAGATGCATGCTCATGGATGAACCTTATTGGACTGTCTATCTAACGTTATCTGGCCAATATATATACTTTTCATTTATCTGTCTTTTCCTTACTCCAACATAACCAAGTAAAAAAGAGTTGTTGGGGCCTTTTGTATACATTCTCATTACTGATTCAGAAGCCAATACAAAGCCTTTTCTCACCAGATGTAAATGGACTGAAAATAGTTACAGACTATCTGCACATGCTGCAAAGGCCACATCAGAGATTGCATCAGATTGAGCACTTGGTCATAAAGTCTGGACTTTTATTGACCAGTATGTATATGTACATACATGCATAAATAAAATGATACATTTCATTATTCAGTCATTTTCAGTTATGTCCAACTCTTCACTATCCCATTTAGGATTTTCCTGGCAAAGATACTGGAATGATTTGCCATTTCTTTTTCCAGTTAATTTTATAGAGGAGGAAACTGAGGCAAATTGGGTTAAGTAACTTGCCCAAGGTCACACAGGTAAGTTTTGGAGGCCAGATTTGAATTCAGGAAGATGAGTCTTCCTGACTCCAGTCCCAACACTATTCGCTGTGCCACCTAGCTCTAGCTCTAGCTCTCTCAAATTACATACACAATATATTATTAGCCCACATTTAATGAAAAACTCTAAACACAATTCCTCTGCTATATCAGTCTCAGAGGATTGTAAAATAATAGATCCAAAGCTGGCAAAAACACCAGGGACATCTTGTTCAACATTCTTATTTTACACATAAAGAAAGTGAGGCCCAGAGAGTTTAACTGACTTGCTCAAGGGTAGACAGAGCAGGATTTAAACCCATGTCCTCTAGTGCTTTTAACTTGAATATCCCCCTTATCACTTTAAAATTGCCCTGTCCCTATCCTAACCTCTCTTGTGTTTTCCTCCTTTACCCCTCTATCCAGCTTTCTGAAGCCTTCCATGACAGACCATATGATATGTTGTGAGTTCTTACATTTTGTTAACAGATATTTTATTTTATCATGAATACTTCTAAAACATATTTTTGATTGGGTAGCATGCTTGTTGGTGAAAGACATGATTGACTTGGAACCGTTTCAAGTCTACCTACTTCTACAGGATCCGTCTTGTCTTTATAGAATACTATACTAGAATACTACTTTTTGCTGGATCGATAATTGTGCATTCATGGCCCATGTCTTTTAATGTTATTGATCTTGTATTCCAATTGCCCCAAACCTCCTTTGTCCTCCTTGAAGAGGCTTCTGTGGGGTTAATATTTGTTTCTTGGTAAGTAATTTCTTTACTTCTGGGAACTTGTAATAATCTTTCCTTATCCTTGTAAGTATATAATAAATGCTAACTTGTGTTCTTCCTTGTGTATTCTTATATAGATTTTTTTTTTCCATTAGTGACTTAAAATTTTTTTTTAAACTTAAAATTTTATTTTGAATTTATGGAATAAAACCATCATTTACATAACATAATAAAATAAAGAAATGACTGCATATGAAACTACAAATCTACTATGCACAATTTACTATTCTTTTTGAATATACAACAAAATTATAGTGTATATTTTTTTCTTTTTTTTCTTCCCTTCTCCCTTTCTCAGAGATAGGGCACAAAAAGGTATATACACACACATGTAAAATTATTCTGTACACTCTTCTATTTATCAGTTCTTCCTCTGGAGGCAAATAGTGCCTTCCTTCATATGTTCTTTAGAGTTAATTTGGATATCTGTCATAGATAAAATAACTTACTCTCTCAAAGTCATTCTTAAAACTATTGCTGTTACTGTGTATAATGTTCTCTTATTATGCCTGAAAGGTATAGATATTTTAATAACTTTCTGGACATAATTCCAGATTGCTTTCCAAAATGAATAGGTCATAGATTTTTCACCAATTCTGGAATACTTACTTATTTGAAATAAACTGCCTAGACTTTTTTCCCCATGTTTTCTGGCATATTGGTAATTATAAGATTGCTATATCATGGTCAGTCTTCTGAGTATGTTACTCAGGACTGTGTATTGTTCAGTAGTTTGAACAACTCAAAGATTTTTCTTTTCAATTTTCAGATTCTTAGTATTGTGTGGAGTAGGATATTTATTTAATTTTTTATTCTATTAATTTATTTATTTAACTTTTTACATTCATTTTCACAAAATTTTGGGTTCCAAATTTTCTCCCCTTTTATCTCCTCCCCTGCCCCCACCCCAATACACCGAGCAATCTAATTTTCCCTATCTCCAATCTGCCCTCTCTTCTGTCATCCCTCCCTTCTCTTGTCCCCGTCTTCTCTTTTGTCCTGTAGGGCCAGATGACTTTCTATTCCTCATTAACTATATGTCTTCTTTCCTAGTAGCAACAACAATACTAAACAATTGTTCCTAAAACTTTGAGTTCCAAATTTTCCCCATCCCTCCCTCCCCACCCATTCCCTTTGGGAAGGCAGGCAATTCAATATAGGCCTTATCTGTGTAGTTTTACAAATGACCTCCCTGATAGTCGTGTTGTGTAAGACTAACTGAATTACCATCCCTCCTAACCTGCCCCTCATTGTTTCTCTTCTGTCTTTTGATCCTGTCCCTCCCCGAGTGTTGACTTCAAATTGCTCCCTCCTTCCTTTGCCCTCCCTTCCATCATCCCCCCCCTTGCTTATCTCCTTCTCCCCCACTTTCTTATCCTGTAAGATAGGTTTTCATACCAAAATGAGTGTGCATTTTATTCCTTCCTTTAGTCAAAGGTGATGAGGGTAAACTTCTTGGTTTTTTTTCTCAGCTCACCTCTTTTTCCCTCCACTAAAAAGTCTCCTACTTGCCACTTAAATGACATATAGTTACCCCCTTCCATTTCACCCTCTTTCCTCCCACTACATTTCTCTCTCACCATTTACCTTAATTTCTTTTAAGGTATGGTCCCATCCTATTCAGTTCAATCTGTGCTCTCTGTCTCTGTATGTGTGTGCATGTGTGTATGTGTGTGCATGCGTGTACATGTGTATGTGTGGTCCCACCAACTATCCAAATACTGAAAAGTTTTAAGAGTTACAAATATTGTCTTTCCATGTAGGAATGTAAACAGTTCACTTCTGGTAAGTCCCTTAAGACTTCTCTTTGATGTTTACTTTTTCATACTTCTCATTCTTGTGTTTCAAAGTCAAATTTTCTTTTCAGCTCTGATCTTTTCATCAAGAATGTTTGAAAGTCCTCTGTTTCATTCAAAGACCATATTTTCCCCTGAAGTATTATACTCAGTTTAGCTGGGTAGGTGATTCTTGGTTTGAGTCCTAGTTCCTTTGCCTTCTGGAATATCCTATTCCACGCCCTTCGATCCCTTAATGTAGAAGCTGCTAGATCTTGGGTTATCCTGATTGTATTTCCACAGTACTGGAATTGTTTCTTTCTAGCTGCTTGCAAGATTTTTTCCTTGAGCTGGGAGTTCTGGAATTTGGCCACAATGTTCCTAGGAGTTTCTCTTTTTGGATCTCTTTCAGGTGGTGATCGATGGATTCTTTCAATACTTATTTTGCCCTCTGGTTCTAGAATGTCAGGGCAGTTTTCCTTGATAATTTCATGGAAGATGATGTCTAGGCTCTTTTTTTGATCATGAGTTTCAGGTAGTCCATAATTTTTAAATTGTCTCTCCTGGATCTATTTTCCAGGTCAGTTGTTTTTCCCATGAGATATTTAACATTCTCTTCCATTTTTTCATTCTTTTGGTTTTGTTTGGTGATTTCTTGGTTTCTTGTAAAGTCATTAGACTCCATCTGTTCCATTCTAATTTTGAGAGAACTATTCTCTTCAGTGAGCTTTTGAACCTCTTTTTCCATTTGGCTAATTCTGCTTTTGAAAGCATTCTTCTCCTCATTGGCTTTTTGAACCTCCTTTGCCAATTGAGTGAGCCTATTTTTCAAGGTGTTAATTTCCTCAGCATTTTTTTGGGTCTCCTTTAGCAAGGTATTGACCCATTTTTCATACTTTTCTTGCATCTCTCTCATTTCTCTTCCCAGTTTTTCCTCCACCTGTCTAACTTGCTTTTCAAAATCCTTTTTGAGCTCTTCCAAGACCTGAGCCCACCCGACATCCCCCTGGGATGTCTGGGGTACTGAGGCCCCACCCTCCACATCTTTCCGATGGCAAGAATATTTCCTCCTCAGATCCGAAAGTCGGGATCATTTGCATCTGTTCGAAAAAACTCTCTATAGTCTTATTTTTCTTCCCTTTTCTAGGCATTTTCCCAGCCAGTTACTTGACTTCTGAGATTCCTGTCCACCACCGCCTAGATCTGCCCAGCTAGTGCTTGGGGTCTGAGATTCAAATGTGCTTTCCACGCCGCCCAGCTGCAAATCAATGTGAGCTTTAGTTCTGGTGCTGGGATGGGGGCAGGGCCGCCTCCCAGGCTTGGCTTCCTCAGGGGCTTTATGCAGAGACTTTCAGGAATGGAGCGGGTGGGGGGGTGGCTGCCTCCAAGGCTCAGTTCCCTCAGGGGCTTTATGCAGAGGCCTTCAGTAATAGAGTGGGGTGGGACAGGGCCGTCTCCCAGGCTCAGCTCCCTCAGGTTGTTTATGCAGAGACCTTCAGTAATGAAGATCCTGCCTGCTGCTGGGGGAGTCCCGGGCCGCCGCCACCGCTGCTGCCTCTGCTGCCGCCCACGCCTCTGCCTCCGCCGCTTCCTGCCCCTGTCTCTGCCGCTGCCGCTTCCTCCTGAGGGGGCCCGAGTCACGGAGACACTCCACTCCCCCTCTCGTCCAGCCTAGCCTTCTCTCTCACTGACCTGTAGCTTCTGTGGGCGGAGGGACTTTCCTGGCTGCCGGAGGTTCCATCCCTGAAGCCTGCTCGGGTCAGCTTCTCTGGGGCCACGGCCAGGGCAGCGCTGGGGTAGGGTCCGCTTTCCGGGGCACAGTGGACCCAGGGGACGGCTCTCCAGGGCTCTCTGGAATGGAAATCTCTTCCACTCTGTTTCTGTACACCTTTCAGTGGTCCAGAAGTTATGGGGGTCTCTTTTTACATTAATTCTATGGGCTGTGGTTTCGGAGCTCGTAAACATGCGTCCTTCTATTCCGCCATCTTGGCTCTGCCCCTAGGATATTTATAGTGGCAAGTTTGCTGCATGTTGCCTTTTTGGACTTTTAAAGTTTTTCTATAGTATTATAAACAGTCATTTTCTTCCTCATTTTTACTTTTTAATCCAGTGTTTCACTTGAATCTAATCCTATAATTTCTTTGAGCTCTCCTTTTATTTGATTATGTCTTTTTCTTAGAATGGTTTATTTTTATTTTTTGAATGTGTCATTTGCCCATTTGAATATATCTCTGGAAATATATTATGTGGTACTTTTATTTTTTCTGATGCTTCTGGTATTCAAGCTTATTCAGTTATCCTGTATTATTTTTTAATTGTATTGACACTTCTTTGCTTTGTTCATTTCAAGTTTTAGCCTTGACTTTCTTATATTTTAAGCTTTTTTTGCCCTTCTTTTAATAATTGTATTTGTTATTCTCTGTCTCTCTCACTTTTTTCTCTTGCTCAATTTTCTCTCTCCATTTTTCTTTCATGCCAACTTTTTTTGAATTAGTTTCACATTCACTATTTCTGTCATTCTTCAAATGATGTTTGGACAATGTGATCATTGCAAGTTTCATACATTATTTATACTGCCTAGTAATGCCTCATTTACTTATTCATTTGCTAAAAAACAGAAAACTAACTGTTCAAAACACTGAGAATGTTTTCATATTAAAGCAAGTATAAATTATATTTTATCACTTACAGCAAACATTGGTAATAAAGATGTCACAACATACTAAGGAATCATATTTGTCATTTCCCCTCCTTAATGCTTTTGTTTATGGTAAGGAAATGGAATATGCCAGAAGGCAAAAAGACAAAAATCTCAGAATTCTGTTATTTAGCTGTTTGATGCTGTATTATTTTCTCCCTCCCTTCCTCCCTTCCTTCCCTTTCTTCCTTCCTTCCTTCCTTCCTTCCTTCCTTCCTTCCTTCCTTCCTTCCTTCCTTCCTTCCTTCCTTCCTTCCTTCCTTCCTTCCTCCCTCCCTTCCATATGTATTTTCTTCTGAAGGGAAATGATTATACTTAGCATGCAGTAAAAATATTATGAGGATTAAAGAGAATCTGGACAAAGTTTTCTGTTTTTGCGTTTGGGAAGCAGCTAGTTATGTGTTCTGGAGGAATAGGTGAGTTTGACCTTGCTATATACACTGGGTGAATTTCTCCTTATTTGTATTCTGAATGTACAGCTGCTGCTAGGAGAATAAGAAAATTGCAGCCACTCCAGCTGAGGCTCATTTTCCCCTTTTTCTGGGAATACATGGGGTGCAAGAGCATGATGGGGCAACCAACATTGCTACACTCCGTCCTCTTTTCTGTTCCGTCTCCCACCCAGCCACACCCTGTCTCTAGTTGGCTCTTTGGCAATGAGCAGTCCAGAGGGGTGAAGCAAGGAAAACATATTTCTCTCTGTAACTTTCATAAGGGCATGTGAAGTTTCCTGAGACATCTTGATAATGCCCTAAGATACGCTGCCATATTGTGTGAACCAGATCCAACAGTTAGCAACTGTCATTTACTAGAAAATGTGAACACCAAGCACCTTGTGTACATATTATTCCATTGGGACCAATTCTGTGGTTGTTCGGGACAACTAACTTAGCTGCTTTCCCAAATGAAGTGAGTTCCATGGAGCCTAAGTTCCAGAGATTCTGTGGAATCTCCTGTTACCAGAGCAGAGAAGAGAATTTATGAGGAAACACCCTTCTTTCAGTTTTCTTGGCTTGATTTCAACCCAAGATCAGACTTGTCAACTATATTGTTAAATGATCAGATTAAGAAAGCTGAAAAAATATGCCATATAATGATTTAAATTTCTAGATGAAACATTTAATGCTTAAGAAAACATAGAATAAAATAGAAAATAAGCTTTTTATAGAAATAAAATATTATCTTACATTTTGATCAGAAACATTTCATAAAACATACATTTCATAAAATGAAGTGTATCTTGTAATTGCAGGAATTTAGATTCTTATCAGTAGCATGATAGAAAGGTCAACTTTCAATTATTGTTAAAACTGACATAGTTTAATTTAAAATAGTTCAAGAAAATATAAATCAATGGAACATTTTTTTAACTTTCCTAGATTCACAACATATATGTCTGGTAGAAGTTGCAAATCACACTCAAATATCAATCAAGGGATTAGAAAATTATCAAAGGATAGAAAGTTTTTTTTAAAAAAAATCAAGTTTTTAACTCTTGATGAAGGAATAATTTTATATAGTTAAGGAATAATTATATATACATATGTATGTTATGTATATAATATATATGCTTTATATTTATATATTTTATATAGCTAAGTTTCCATGTCTTGAATAGTAAAAAAGAAAATTCCAAGGACTGGATAATTTAGTCATTTGACAACAGATACATACTTTTGAAGCAGTCTACATAAACATCACTAAACACCACATAAAATAGTATAAATGTCATAAATAAATGTTAAGCTAACACCACTTAATAATCTTCTTTTTCCAAACCAATAATGTTTTCTAGAATAAAGAGTTCTCTTGTTAAAAAATAATCCTTTGGAGAACTTTAACAAGGAAACAAGGTTTTATCTCTAAGTAAAAAAGTTCAGCTGGTACCTAACCATGTTATTAAATGTGGATTAGAAATAGCACAGAGTTTTTAAAAGCATAATTCTTCCATTAGGATAAATAGCAAATACTGTTTGGTTTGTTCATGTACTACTTTTGATATAATTTCAGCTATGATGCTGGGTAAACAAAATATCTTGTGACAATTTAAGGCAAAGAAAAATTATTTCAATTCAGCTAAAAGGTGAAATCATTTAATCCATCTAATGATATATATATTATTATGGAATATATTTGTGAAAGTTGATATGACACATTGCTGGATATACAGAGTTTTTAAGTATTTAGGATTTGTACATTTGCAGTATTACATTGTTTTTACGTGTAGCAACCAATCAGGGCGTCTCAGTTTAATTGAATTCTCCCAACCCACTTGAAATGAGAGGATATAAGGGGCAGGAACAGAGTCAATGAGCTGCAAGATTGTTCTTCCTTCAGGTTCATTTACACCTTCTAAAAACTGATTCTGTTTTAGAAATTGATTGACCCATTTCAGCTGTGAATCTGCAGACAGTTGAAGTTCCCCTGGGTGGGGATAGCCTTAGCATAAATTTGAAAGCAAATGAATCCAGTCAAGATATCATATCAGTTGAGAAACAACTCATCTTTGACAGATAAGAAAAAAGAATTCAGCTCCCAAGCTTAGTGCTCCCCTTTCCTCTTGTCCCTCCTATGTAATATAACAATAGAGGAAGAGATTTCTTTCCCAACCCCTGTTCCATTTGGAATACCATCTTTCATGTGCCCTGAAAAAGAGAATTCAAAGATCTTGCTTGTGGAACTTGATTTCCTTGTATAGCAAAGTGGTCAAACTGATGTCTAGAGGCTGCTTAACCAGCAAAACCTCTGAATGTTGCCTGAACTAGATTAAAATATAACCAGGAAATGCTTAACAAAATGAATAGAAATGCAATACAACATAGATACTGTTAATTTGTGTTTTTCTAAGTCAGTCAATATGAAGCCCACAGGGATCCTCTTCTATTTGAATTTGACACAATTGATTAGAGAATGAAACACAGTGAATTTAAGAGCCCCAGCAAATCTGTCTGTGAAGTTCAGTTTGGTCAATTGATAAGAGGAGTTGTAAGGCTAGCACCTGGATGCTAAGATCCTGCTCAGGTCATGGCAGATGCCGGAACCAAGACTCCTGATGGTCCTGGGGTGTGGGCTCCAGTTTTTTTGCAGAAAGCACATGGTAGTATTATGAACCAGGATGTCATCTGAGTCTGAAGTTGGAGGCAGTGGTTACAGGGAAGCAGCCTCCAACAGAGTCTGTGAGACCAATGTTGACTGGAGCAATGCTAGAACATCAGTACCCTTGCAACCATGAAAGTGAGTTGCCCCATCTCATGAAATCTGTTCCCTAAAAGCATGTGCCTCTCTACTTGGTGTTCAAACTTCCCACTAACATTTACTTGTGGGAAAATATACTCAAGGCTCATGGAAGAGATATTGTATTGCCATGCTGTATTGCTATGCACTTACACTATTGCTACGCCTTTGCCTTGAGCTAGTCGTGTCTTCTGATCAATTAAAGTAAAGGTAAGTGCACCAGCAATGTCGCATTACTTTTAGATTAGGAGTGCTCATCCGCAGAGTGCATTGATCCTGGAGTAATGATTCCCCCAAGGGGTGTGAGGCTGAGTTTGTGGGAGTAACCCCAAAAGTATAGTCTATATGTTGCACCCAAGGATTCTTCCTACATATGAGTTCCAGAATAGTATCCTCAATTCTAAGAAGTTTGTGGGTAAGAATCCGCTTGCAAACACAGCTCACAAGTCCCCCTGACTGATTACTGTTACTGGTTAACCAGAAAATATACAAGGAAAAAACATTTAATAAAGTAGAATATAAATAAACTTTTAATAATAAAATAATATATTAATAAATCAACAATAATTTAATAAAGTAGAATATTAATAAATATTTAATAGAGTGGTATATTAATCAAAGTAACAACCAAAAGTTTCCTTCCATAAACTTGAGTTAACAATAAATACATACAATTTCTGCCCCGCTATGTAGGGATCGCATCTGTGCCATACTAAAGTGCCAGGGCACCTTTGTGGAAGGGCAAACACAAAGGAAACACATACAACTAAGGTCAAAATGGCGGGTCAGTTCAAACCTCTGCAAAGCTGATGATGACTTAATTGAACTGCTTTGTAGTTACATTTTCGTAGCTCCTCTGTGTATCTTGATGGGTGGAATCCCAAGTTTTTTTTTTACTTCCTGTACTTATTTAAATTCTAATGTCTCTTTCTACCTCTTCCTGCTGGATTTTGTTGGTAATATACAAAAATGTCAAGGTTTTGTTTTATAGGATTTATTTTATACCTTGCAACTTTGCTGAAGTTGTTATTTCAGTATTTTGGAGGGGTTGACTCTGTGGGGTTCTCTAAATAAACCATCATATTATCTGCAAAAAGACCCCAATAATTTTGTTTCCTTTCTTTTTCCTTTATTATTGCTATAGCTAGTATTTCTGGTACTATAATGATGATAATGGGCATCCTTATTTTGCCATTAATCTTAATTGGAAATCTTACTGCTATTGCAAATAATCTTAGCTCTTCATTTTGGATATATAATACTTAGCATATTAAGAAAAGATGTATTTATTCCTATACTGTCTAGTTGTTTAAACAGAAAGGTGTGTTATATATTTTCAAAAATTTTTTCTGCATCTATTGATATAATTATGTGATTTTTTTTGTTCTTTTCTCATTAATAGATTAATATAATAAAGAATTATGTTTATAGTTTTCCTAATATCAAGCTCCTCTGCATTACTTGTATAAATTCAGCCTAGTTATAGTGTATAATCCTTGTTATATGTAGTTGTGATCTCCTTGCTGATATTTTATTTAACATCTTTGCAGGAATACTCATTAGGAATATTGGTCTGTGGTTTTATTTCTCTGCTCTCTCTGTCCCTAGTTTAGGTTAACTAGATCATATTTTTACCACAGAAAGATTTTGGTGGAATATCTGGAGGGGGACTGTCTGCATTAAGTCCATCTCCTCTTGGATCCTGCTGCCACTTTCTTGGGGTATTGAATTTTGTGTTATTCCAGGATCTCTAGGACAGCTCAGGTTTCATGCCTGCAAGTTTCCATTGTTTTCAAAATGATCTAATAGAGGAAAAAATCTGACTGATGTTCTCCTTTTGTTAGCCCTGCAAGTTCCTGATCTGATCTGGATTTGGGTTTGGGCGTTTGCCCCTAGTTGGAATGCCAAGAAGACTGGATTAGACTCAGTCAATATCAAGTCAGCTGGAAAATTCTGAATGACAAAATCGTAGGCTCCCTTTCTTCTGGGATTCTTGGTTATTCCCCTTTAGGCTTCATATTGGGGCTGGGGCTGAAACAGAACCCGCCTGCTTCTTGGGTCAAAACTATGCAACTACTGCTTACTTCTGAAGTTTTTCCTTGCTTTTCTTATAGCCATGGCCACTCACAATCACTTCTCTACCTTGGAATGCAACCCCTCAGTCAACCTGGAGTCTGTAACTTGGAACTTGGTGAAAAGTGTCACTTGATAATTGTTTCTCAAATCTTGAAAAGACGTATCCTTCTTTTTTGTTTCTGGGACCTCTTCTTGTTCTGGTATACAGCCTTTTCTTTCAGGTCCTTACCTGAAATGCTCTGTACTGGGTGCACCTGTGTGTTCCTGGAACTCATCTTCAGCATCCTCAAGATCACTCCGTTTTCATTCCAACCTGGATTAGATAAACAATGTACAGTTATTCCCTCCCCCCCAGCCCCCCCCGATCTCCAGATTAGGAATCAGTCTGGTGGGTTTCCTAAATCTTTCTGAGATTCTTTTTTTTTTTCTTTTGGTTGGGGTGGGGAGGAGTAGGATAGGTTGGGGGGAAGGGTAGGTGCCAGTGAGGTGGTGGTACTTAAGTTGTACTTTTTCCTGCTATTCTGCCATCTTGATTCTACAACTCCCATTTACATTAACAGTGCCCATCTACTTATACCCCACACTCAGAATGCTGGCTTAGCTGCACGGCAGGGAGGAATCTAGCAGAGCTATGTAAACTGAGGAAAAAGTAGAGCAAGAAGAAAATATAGAGAATGTAAGTAAAAGAAAATGACAGCCTGTTCTGTGAATTTATCCTATAGCTATTAAACTGACTGAATGTCATTCCAAAAGTGATCCAAAAATGTTGAGTAATGACAGCATCATTAAAAAAATATATCTCTTATTAAGAAATTACTTTAAAAGGACAATGTTATTTTGCATGTAAAAATAATTCAAAGATAAGAAAAAAATCAGGTTTAGTGAAAAAAAAGTCTTAGTCACAAACAAGCGATAGAAAAAAAGTAATGGAAGTCAAGTCAGCAGGCAAGTAATAGGCACCTATTAGGTGCTTGAGATACAAACAAAAAACAACCCACCCACTCACAAAATACAATCCATATTCTTAAGGAGCTTGCAGTCTAACAGAGTATGAAGGAAAAATAAGGTATTTTTGGTTGAGATGAAAACATTTTTGATTTTCTGGATTCAAGAGCAAGCATAGAGTTGCAAGTCTTTGACTCTAGCTACCATGCAAAGCAAAACTTTGAGAGTGTTTGACTATTAATGACCTTCATATTGTTATTTTAGGCAAGAAGTTATTTTCTTCCATAAGTTTTTGGATCTGTTTTTTAATTGGTTGGCTTTCTTTTAATAATTTTCTTGTATTACTCTTCTTTTTCCCTAATTTTTCCTCAACCTCTCTTCTTTGATTTTTAAAGTTCTTTTTTAAGCTCTTCCAAGAACTTTTTGAGTATATGACTATTTTACATTTTTCTTTGAAGTTTCAGAAGTAGCTGTTTTGACTTCACTGTCTTCTGAGTGTGAAACCAGATTTTTCTCTATCACTAGAGTAACTATCTATAGCTGGGTTCTTTCTCTTTTGTCTTCTCATTTTTAGCAATGTATTTCTTGACAGTTAAGCTCATATTAGAGCTGGGCTCTAGTCCCAAGGTGTGGGACAAAATGTTTTGGACTTCAGGTTTTTCACACTGTTGTCTTCTGAACTCTACCTGGGGGCCTTTGACTTCTTGATTCTTCCAACGCTCTGCAATCCAATTCCAGGTGTGGTCAATGATCCTCTGGGTTATACATTGGTCTCTGAGTAACATCAGGTACTCCTCTCTGTCCCTGAGGCACAAGGAGCGCCTCCAGCAACGCTGTCACCAAAGTACTCCCTGTGGTCCCTCCTGGGGCTGCAAGCTTCAGCTGACCCCTCTGCCCTGGAACTGAAACCTAGGACTCCGCTCTTCTATGAGACTACAGCAAGCAGGGCCATCCTTTTCCGCACTCTCACTAGTCACCGGATTGCTGCCCCAGATGCCTGCTTTCTTTGTTCTTCCCAGCTCTGACTAGTCTGACCAACTTTCGCCCCCTTCAGGCAGCTCCTCCCACCACAGGCATCATGGGGCTCAAACTCGTGTGACTTAGGTTTCCATATGACTTAATCAGGTCACTTAGGCTTATTAATGAATAGGAAAGATCTTCTCATTCCATTAAAAATACATTAATTTCATTAAAAATACATTAATCATACACCTGACTAGAATACCCATTAGTTAAAATGAAAGACTTTGAATCAAAAAGCATAGTGTGTAAAGTAACAAAACATACATATTACACACAGAGCACAAACTGAAGACCTGTAATTGTTTTCTGATGATGTTACATCATCGTTCTCTGCTTTCTCTCAGGTTGTTTTTTCTGCTTTTTCTCCAGTTATTCAGGATTATTTGCTGCTTTCTGCTCCCATTTTGGGGCTACAGTGGCTGGGAAACCTTTTCCTGACAAGAAAAGGTCGAAGTTTTTGTTGCATGGCCATTGGTGATGCCATGAACCACCAAGCCTCATGCCTTTACCCATCTGCAGCTGTGTCTGACTTTCTTTTTCCTCCTCCCCCCATCCCCATGTCCCACTACCACCTCCCCTTTTTTCTACCTTCCCTTTGTGTTTGGTCTTCCCTATTAGACTGTGAAGTCCCTGAGGGAAAGGACTGTCTTTTTTATATATTTTTTAAAATTTATAATCCCAATCACAGAGGCACTGGATAAATTTCTGTTGAATTGAAGTAGTGAACCAAAGTCAGCAGATTGTCCCAGGATAATAAGGTGTCCCTTCTTTTTGATCAAGGTTCTAGGTGTTTTATCTCGATTTGGAGTTAAGAAATTCCTTTCAACTCCTGTTTAATCCTTGAATACTCTTAATCCTCTCTCACCCACCAAACAAACAAAACCACTGAAGCAACGTAGAGCATGAAATGTGAGAAGGATGCGAAGAGCAAGAAAAAATAAGGGCCAGGTGAAGTAGACAAATAGACTGGGTACACATTCCTACCTTTGTAATGACTATCTGTCAGAAATAAAACTGCTGATCCTTTCTTTTCTGCACTCTGGCAAGTATAATCTACACTGGTGTCCTTAACTAAGAAAAAAATAGAAATTTTATTACATTTGGACTTGGAAGGAAAATATGATTACAGTTCAGGGTATGTCAAAAAACCCTTTTTCATGGAACTTATCACATGGAAATATGCATGTTCCTTAGTTTAATTACATATGAAATTTAAAAATTTCATAGGAAACAATAAATAATAAAGCTTAAGAAACTCAAAATCAAAAAATAAAATTGTCTCTCCATCAGTGCACTAATAAACGTTTATTAGTCATCTGTTGTTGCAGCCGCAAGAGATAATGAGGTGTAGTAGTCAGAAAAGTGGCATTGGAGCCAGGGAGATCTCAGTTTATGTCTCACTTCTGACACATAATAGTTCAGTGACCTTGACATTTAGCCTCACAGAGCTGTAGGTAACTCCCTAAGACTATAAAATTCAAAATTATGTATTAATACACAAAACTCTAAATGACTAAACTTTTTTGATACAAGAAATTTCCTTCCCTGATGCTTCCCACAAGTCCAAAAACAGCATCCTCAAGGAGCTTATATTTTGCTAATACTAGGTGTCATAGTTTGCTGTTTTGGCCAGTTAATTTTGATTATTTATTCTGGATTTTAAGAATGTTTTGCACTAAATAACTCCAGAGTCATTGAAACCATACATACCCTTTGATCAAGTAATAACTGTTGAGCTTTAGGCATGCTGGGACCCTGATACAGTGACTGCCCAAATGAATACAACCCAAGCCTTCTTTCAGCCAAAGAAAAGCAAAGTTTAATAAAAATCTGCCATATTGGTCATACTCTTAAGGAATCTCAGCATTGGCTAGACTTTTAAGGAATCTGAGCACTTTCATGGAAGCAAGATGGCTCTTATACACAGAAAGATTGGGGGAGGGATCTAGGGTTGGCTAAGTAGTCTGGGGTGATTGGAGGGGGGTTTAGGGAGGGTCATGATGGGAGTGGCCTGTAGGCTGGAGTGACTCCAGGTCAGAAGCCAGAAACCAAGGAAATGGGGTTTTAGATAGGATAAAGGGTGAGAAGTAGCCCAAGGGGATCAGGAGATCACAGACAATAGAAGGCTTGGCTTGCCTAGGCTAGGTTAGGTTACTGTAACTGAGAATTGGGCATAGTGATAATGAAAAGCTTATAGCCTCAGGCAAATGCCAGATCAAGTATTCAAGGAGAGTTTAAGGTGGGGCCTGTAAAGAAATGGGACCCAAATTCTTTGAGGGTAAAGGCAAAAATCTCTGCTTGACAGCCCTGCCATCCCACCTGTCAATACCACTACTAGATCTGCATCTCAAAGAGCAAACAAAAAAAAAAATAAAGACTTTTATGTACAATAATATTTCTAGTAGGTGCTTTAGTAAACAGCTTGGCAAAGAATTGGAAATTGAGGTTATATCCATCAATTGTGGAATGGTTGAGCAAGTTGTTGTATGTGATTATGATGGAATATTATTGTGCTATAAGAAATGACAAGCAGGATGCTCTCAGAAAAATCTGGAAAAACTTACATGAACAGATACAAAGTGAAATAAGCAGGACCAGGAGAACATTGCCCATAGTAACATCAATATATACAATGATCAACTGTGAATTACTTAGCTATTCTCAGAAATACAATGGCCTAAGACAGTTCCAAAGGATTTATGATGAAAAATGCTATCCATCTCCAGAGAAAGAACTGATGGAATCTGAATGCAGTTGAAACATACTTTCCCTTTGCTTTGTTTTCTTTTTTGTTTGTATTTCCTTTCACAAGATGACTTACATGGAAAAATATTTTGCGTAACTGTACATGTTCAGCCCATATCAAACTACTTGCCTTTTCAATGGTAGGGTAAGGAGAGGAAAAGCAAGGAGGGAGAAAATTTGCAACACAAAATATGAAAAAAAAATTATTTTTACATGTAATTGGGGGGAAAATAATAAAGTAAATTAATTAAAATATTAAATTAATTAAATTATCCAGATAAGTGTGATAAAAAATGAACATGATTTGAATCAGCATGAATATGTAATACCTTTAACCACAAATGTATCATCACAATAAAGCCAGTGGCCTTTTATTTCTCATTCTCCTTGATCTCCCTGCAGCTTATTACACTGCAGATCAGTCTCTCCTCCTTGATACTCTAGGTTTTTGGGACACCACTCTCTCCTTATTCTTGTTCTCCATACCTGATTGCGCCTTCTCTGTTTTTGCTGAATCCTCTTCCAAATCATGTCCTTTGACTATAGGTGTTCCTCATTCTGTCTTGGGCCCTCTTCTCTCTTTATACTACTTCACGTGGTAATCTTATGAACTCCCAAGATTTAATCACCATTTTTATGCTGATGGTTCTCAAATTTACCTATCCTGCCCCAACCTGTCTGCTGATCTCCAGTTTTCTATCTTCAGCTGCCTTTCGGATATCTTGAACTGTATGTTCTGTAGGCATTTCAAACTCAACATGTCCAATTAAAAACCTCAGTATCTTTCCCCCAGCTACCCCACTTCCCTAGAGGGTAGTACCCCACCATTCTCCCAGTCCTTCAAAGTTGCTAGGAGTCATCCTGTACTTAGGATCTCTCACAGCCAGAATCCTAGCTCTTGCCAAGGCCTGACAATTTCACTTTTGCAACATCCATTATATATAACCCCCTCTTTCTTCTGATACCACTGTTGAAGTTCGGGATGATGTGGGGACCCCAAAATACCAACATGCGGGTGCTGCTCAAATAAATTCGACACAAGTCTTAAAGCCAAGGAAAAACAAAGTTTATTAAAGATTGGCCATACTGGTTGACTCTTAAGGAGTCTAAGTATTTGTAACGCAAGTGGACCAGATAGAATCTCAGCTAGACGGAGTCTGAACTGGATTGAATCTGAGCACCTTCATGGAAGTGAGATGGAACTTAAAATACAGAAAAAGACTGAGGCAAGAATCCAGGTGTCACCAAGTAGTCTGGGGTCCCAGGGATGGTCTTTATAGCAGAAGTCAGCCTGGAATGTAGATCAAACCCAGGGAGGATCCTGATGGGCATGGCCAGTAGTCCAGACAATCCACAATCCTGGCTGGGTGACTTGGATCTCAAGAGAATGCTCAAAGGGAAGAATATCAGAAGAATGCTAAATAGTCTGGACAACAAGATTTTGATAAGATAGGGAGTATCGGGCTGGGACAAATGGAAGGGGAATCCAAGGAGCCCCCACAAGGACAGACTTTACAAAAACCCTCCCAATTCAGAGGAAAAAAGGTCTTGGTTTGGCCTTGTACCCCATCACCACTACCACTCTACTGTAGGGTCACATCACCCCAGCAATATTCCTTCCTTTGAGGTTCACTCTGTATCACTTGGGGGTGTACCACAATGTGTAGGGTGGGTCTTCTGGATACTGCTCTTCCAGTCGTGTGGTTTAGATGATTTCTTGTGTATTGCATCCAAAAGATGCTTTTAGATACATCCTAACTCTGGACAAAGGTCATCTGGGAAGTTTCTATTTCTAGTTTTTGGCTCAGCTAAAATACTTGCCTATCTTTTTCTCATGAGAAGAGTAAGCACTGCCATGGCTACTTAGTTAAAATAAGTCAGAGGATTTCTTAAGAGTTCTTTTAGGAAAAGTGGCCACCTTTGTTTTAAAACATTAAAAAGCCTTTCTTGCTCCCTTTAGAATTTTGGCTATGTCTCTTATCAATAATAGGAGATTTTTCAACCCCCAGGGTCCTTCAAGCTAGCTAATTTTCTTAGGATTAGTTTTTCATTAAACCAAATTTCCTGGTCTTTGAACTTGGGGTTTCCATGGGTGACTTGATTCTGGTTCATGGCAAACATTCTCTTTAATGTTCTAATTTAATTTCTGAAGGACAGACTGCAAGCCATGTAAAGTACAGTAGTACCAAAATACCAAAAGCTTTGGAAGTTGGAATTTCTCAGTTTTCCAATTCTAAGCTTCTTTCGTTCTCCTGTGCAGAAAAGTGAGGAAAAGGTATCCAGATCAGACCAAAGTCCTTGCCTCTTCTATTAGTCTAATTTCATTCCTGAATTTTCATATGGAGATATAAGTAGTCAAAGTTAAAGGTTTTGAGATCAGCCTTACACATTAATGTCATCCAGGTTTTCAGCCAATCCTGCTATGTTCTGTCAGCTTCCAAGTAACTTTCCCTCTTAAGGGAAAGTACCTGCCTTAAAATCTTTTTTTCTGTCTCAAACATTTCCTTATACCTGGAGACTTAAATATACATGTTGCTGTCTCCACAAATATCATGGCATCATAACATATCAAATTCCTAAGCTCTTGTGACGTACAGCAGATCAGATCTAAGCAGTCTGCAGGGGCTAATCAGACATTGAATCTCACTATCAACAGTAAATCGTAGCACCTCCATGATTTTGACCTCAGAAAATTGTCCTTTATGATTACAAGCTCCTATTCTTTCATATTTCTCCCTGCTTCACTCCTTCTAAATCTATTCATCATCCTATGACTTTCTTTTCTGCTTTCCTTTCCTGTTCTCCTAATCCAGGGTTGAAGGACCTGTGGCCTCAAGGCCACATGTGGCCTTCTAGGTGCTTGGGTAGGACCTTTGACTTAAGTCCAAATTTCACAGAACAATTCTTTTATTAAAGGAGTTTGTTTTTTGAAGTTTTTATTAACTCAGAGTGCCACACTTGAGGATCTGGAAGGCCACATGTGGCCTTGAGGCTGTAGGTTCCCTACCCCTGTGACCTAGTCTTATACCCTCTCTGGTCTCACTTTGCTCTAAGCATAGATTTAACCCTATAGCTGACTAATTAAATTCTACATACACCATCATTTAATTTTCTTGCCTCCTTGTTCCCTTAATTTAGATTCTGACAATACTCAATCCTGGTTCACCTCTATCATTTAGCTTTCTGTGATTACTCACAAGCTTCTGCATTCTTCCATAGTAAGTCTCTCTCTTGAGATCCAGTTCCCTATTGCTGAATTCTTGATGTATAACTCCACCAATCTGTCCCATAGGTATCTCAAATTCAACATGTCTAAATCAGAAACCACTATTTTTCTCCCCAAATCTACCCTTCATATTAACTTCCCTATTTCTTTTGAGGGCACCATCATTCTTTTTTGGAAACTCAGGATCAACTTTGACTATTTTCTCTCCTTCAGCTCTACCCACTCCATAGCCAGTTAATTGCTGTATCTTATAGATTTGATCTCTATACATATATCTCACATTTGTCCCTTTATTTCTATTCACATGGCCAGACTCTTAGTTTAAGCTCTCATCGACTTTTTCTGTTTCTCTCATCTCCAATTCCATTCATACCACTGCCAAAACGATGTTATTAAAGCACAGTTCTGACCATGCACTAACTTACTAAAAAATTTTTAAGAGTTTCTTTTCAGTTCTAAGATGAAATACAAGCCTCTCTGGATTTAAAGACCTTCATAATCTGGTTCTAACTTATATTTCCATACTTATTTTACTTTGCACAATTGTATATACAGAAGGTCCTGGTTAACTTAGTCTTAACTGGTACTGGAAAAAGATCACAAAATGACAGCCAAAGGGAACTAGTGTCTTTAGAAATAGTGAAAAAAGAATGGTTTGGAATGTTATTTTGAAAAATGAAACAATAATTATGAAAACAAGTTTATTTACCTTATTTGACAAAATTTAGCTTATAATATATATTACATATAATATTAATATATAATATTATTATATTATATATCATATATTATATATAAAATTATAATTTTTTAGCAGAATGAGTCAAGTGTTAATGGAAGGAGCCATAATTTTTCTGACAATATAAGTATGATAGCACGGCATAATAACATTCTTTGCTTCATGGTCAACTTTTTTCAGGATGGTTATGAAAAAGTTTATTGTTGCAAGTATATTCAAGGGTTTAATCCCCTCAAAGATGACTTTTTTTTTTTGATTTTCAATTCATGTACTTTTGAAGTTCCTACCAGTGCCTATAGTCAGAAGCTCATGAATTACGGACAGAAATAGAAGCTACTGTTAATAGGAAAATGATGTTTTAATAGAGATGAATACAGTCCTTTCACAAGTGAAGATTTTAAAGTTATGCAGACATGTTGGTACCTTTTTTTTTTTATAATAGAGAATATTTTTTTCCCCAATTACATGTTAAAACAATTGTTTTTTTTTTAAATTTTGAATTCCAAATTCTCCTTCTCCTTCCCCTCCCTGATTCCTGAGGCAGCAATCAGATACAGATCATACATGTACAATCACACAAAAGTAGTCATTTTGTATAAGAAGATTCCAGTAAAAGAAAAAGAATGAAAGATAGAAAAATAGCATGCTTCAATCTGTATTCAAACAATATCAGTTCTTTCTCTGGAGACAGATAATGTGTTTCATCATTAGTCCTTTGGGATTGTCTTGGATCATTGCATTGCTGAGCATTGCTCAAGCATTTACAATTCTTCATCAAACAATATGGCTGTTACTGTGTACAATGTTCTCCTGGTGTTGGCAACTTTCTGAAAAAGCATTATAAAATGGATAGCTAACTAGCCTTCTGTCTCTTTCACATACACACACACACACACACACACACACACACACACAGACACACAATATCCCTCACTGTTAAACCATGGGTAAGGCATGTAACCTTTGTACAAAGTTGTTGACGTTCATCACAGTTCAAATGAGATAGTATATGTAAAATACTTTGTAAATTTCAAAGTGTTACAAGGTAGCCATTTACTGTTGTTGTTACTTTCATAGAAGTTCTCAACATGAATGTAATTACAAGTCCAAACCAAAATGAATTGCAACCTCACACCTGCAGGAAATTAGGCACTGCCTCTTAATTATTTTTATTATTTTGTTCCAGACCCATGATTTCATTGGTATAAGGACTCTGTGGTATGGAATTTCCTTTACTAATTCCATGCAGCAACTCTTCATTCAGCTTTAACTTACAGTTATAATTTCAAAGAATTATCTGTGAAATTAAGAGGCTGCTACTTGCCTATGGTCTATAGCTAGCATATATCTGAATTATGTATCAGGAGTTGAATTCTGGTCTTTATGTCTCCAAATCCAGCTCTATCAACTCTCAATACCAGGGAAACAAAGACTAAAAAGAAAAAAAAAACCAAATATCTCTGGCATGTCTACTATAGCACCTGGCACATAGTAGGTGCTTAACATACTTATTGTTTGTCTCTCCCCCCTCTCCCAAAGGAATGTACTTCCTTCCCTAATATATAATCATGCTTTAAAAAAAATGTAAAATACATACTTTTTATTGCTATATATCACATAAGATTTAAATGGTAAAATTTTTAGTCCTGGTATTGTTTTTGAGGAATAATTCTGACTTTTTTATTTTCCCGAATCACCAAAAATCTGAAAGAACATCCAATTCAGACTTTTCTAGCTTCCTCTCAAATCAAGATTTCTTTAATGTAAATGTTTTCCACAAACTTTTTGAGCCTCAACTATGTTTCAGAATCTTGGCCATAAAAAAACAAAAGCATTTTGCTCTTTGACCCCTTGCAGACATTGTAGTATATTTTAAGAATTCTTTTGGACACGGACACACACGCACGCACGCTCGCACACGTTATGCCCCTTTTCAAATTCAAACTAGAGACAATTTATCACCTTTAAAAAATAATTGAAAATTTACAATAATGCCACTAGGTGGCACCAAGAGCATGAAAACGAAGTTTAACTGCTTTAAGGACATAACAGATATTTAAGAAGACAATGAAAGTGACAATGTAAACCTAAGAGTTGTAAGTGGTGAAGCAAATTCGAAGAGATCCATGTTGCCTTTCACACGTTGAAGGTGTTTGTGGTCTGACTCTACCATAACCATTTTATAGACATGGAAAATGTGAAATAACTTTACCAAGAGCACACAGATATAGATAGAGCCAAGTCTGGAACATAAGTTGTTTTTCTCTAAATCTATTTGAAATTCAAATTAATTATCTTTGTTATAGTGTTTTCTTTCCCCCCTGGGATTTAAATTTTCAGCCGAGTTAGGAAAGAAAAATTATCTAGAAGTCCTGCCATCTCTCTGGAGTGACCCCTCCAGAGCAGAGATTTTAGAATAAAAATTTTGCATAATTTTTTCTTTTCTCTGTCTTTGTAGAAACACTATAAAAGACTTTTACTCATCAGACCATTATAGGGATAATAATCTTTGTAAAAAGCAGAGCCCAATTTGTGTGATCCGGAAGGGAATCTAATTGTGATAGATACACATTCAATTTTGTGCCTAAAATAGCGTCTGAGTGGGAAATCCTTAACCGATGGTGAAATAACTAAAGATGTGGAAACCAGCTTAATGTGGTTTCATTTGGTCAGGGTGAAATGTTCTCAGCCTAGCGTCAATAAGAGCACACATGTCACAAAATGAAACCATGTAAAAATTATTAACTATCCCAAGCAATTTACACGCTGCTCTGTAATTAGTTTACTGGATTAATCTGTACTAATATGCACAGGTAGTTTGGATTAGCAAATATATTATTGGACTTGTAATTAGGAAGACATGGATTCAAATCCTGACTGATGTCTATTTATTAGCTGTGTGACCCCGGGCAAGGCACTTAACTTGTATGTGTCTTAGGACTTACTACTAAGTGAAGCATTGGCAGGGGGAGTTCTCCTATGCTGAGGAAATGACAGAGTTTTTAGGAAGACTAGAGAAAAAGTTACAGTCTTGTTCCCAATAAATATATCATACATTTAAACCAAATTCTTCTGAAGACCGTGCTTCTACCTTTAGAGAAACCTATTAGTAATTCTAATAGTGGAATTTTCAAGTCAATTATGAATGAAAAGGAGTTTCATTGACTGGCCCAAAGGAGACACTTTTGGGTAGGAGAGAAATACTTTGGGACTAGGAAGCCCTTTTATTGCCCCTAAAATCTTACTGGTAGACTTCCTACACATAAAGTCAGCATTAGTGTTTGAAATATGAAAACAGTATTGTAAGAACTCTGGACACACCATTCCTCAGCCTGGATGGAGTAGGGTAGGATATTGAGACAGTAAGTCCAATGTGTACACTTTAATAGTAAAATCATTTGTTTCCAGCATAAGGGGTATGCTCTGAATCACTTTCTCAAGACCATGAAGGCTTTATCAGCCCCTCAGGTTTCTAGGGGCCTCCAAAGGGATGGGGACAATTTTTCCTTTGCTTTTATCAGCCTAAGTTCCCCCACTGCTAGCATCCTAGTAAAAAGTAATCATTTAACCATTTATCATTGATTCACTTTTGCAAAAAGGACATTTACTTCAAAGGCAGAGCCGAAACAAACATTTCTCCAACACATACCTCCAGGGCATACTATTTCATACTATTATCCTATACTATTTCAATCTCTGAGGGAGATAGAGGGAAGTCAATTTTCCTACCTAGCTTTGGTACTACTAAATTCATTCCCCAAGGCAGCCTTTCTAATGTATAAACCCTCATTTTATGCTGGACAGAGAACCTGAAGTTTCTCTTGAATAATGCTCCATGTTCTTCAGGAAATCAATATTGAACTAATGGCAACCCTAGGTTCTGACTCCTAGATTTTTGAAATTTTCAAGGTTGGAGACTCATCTCCCTTCAGCAGATCTCATGAGCAAAGGAATTAATTACCAAGATCTCTCAAAAATGAAAGAGGCAAAGAGAGAGTAGCTGAAACTGACAGACTTTTTTGAATATCTTATAGTCAATCAAGAAGCCTTTTCTTTAACATATGATTTGCTAACCAGAGATTATACACCAAGGCACTTTCTCCAAGGCACTTCCCTTATCCACCATCACAATTCTGGAAATGACTTTCTGTCACCCTCGGTGTAGAAAAATGCCATCTTCTCCCTGGAGTCCTCTATGTGGAAGTGGCATCTGAAGTACTCTGTGACAGATCACCATTACATTAGGAACTACGTATCAAAGCAAATCTCCCGATTTGATCTCCTGATGAAATAGTTTTCATCACAACTAGTAGTTTTCATATAACTCCATGGGAAAAGAAACGGTGCTGCTGAGGAAGATAGCATTGGATTTCATTGATCAAACTGATCAATTGAGATGCCCATATGGCAGGCACGATGGAAAAGTATAAAAGCCACAGTTCCTGAACTCAGTGAGATACCATTTGCTACTTTATAGTTTACAAAGTATTTTCCTCATCTCAAGATTATCAGATAAAATGCTCAATTCTTAATAATATCTCCATTGTATAGATGGGGAATTAGACTCTGGGAGAATAGTAATATGTATAAGTACTCAAATTAGGCTTGAACCCAGAGCTTTTGAAAGCCTACTACAATGCTCTTCATATTGTACTAACTTGTTTTTTAAGGAGCTGGAGAGAGAAAGAGAGAGAAAGAGAGTGAGTGAGAGAGAGACAGAGACAGAGAGAAAGAGAAAACAAGACAGAGACAGAATGAAATATTAAGATGGAAACAATGCAGTCTGAGCTCTTAGTACACTGAGAATTCAGAGAGAGAGAGAGACCTGTAGTAGACAGAAGTGCCTTAGTGGAAAAATTAGGACTTTAGTTAGGTCTTTAAGGTTATAAATGATTTAAATAGAAAGAGGATGAGCAAGGAAGCACTTACAGTGAGGATGGGAATCGTGGGAAAAAGAATGGAGGTGAAAGTGAGAATGGCCAGTGTGTGTACCTTTGGGAAAGTAGACAGGAGAATGAGGAAGCCAAATTAGTTTAAGGAAGAGTATATGTAGATAGGCTGCTTGGTGGTGCACTGGATAGAGTGCTGGGCATGGAGTCTGGTAGATTTATCTTTTTGTTGTTAGGTTCAGTTGCTTTTGATCATGTCTGACTCTTCTTGATCCCATTACATTGTTGACCCCATTTGGCATTTTCTTGGGAAAGGTACTGGCGTAGTTTGCCATTTCCTTCTCCAGCTCATTTTGCAGATGAATAAACTGAAACAAACAGGTTATGTGACTTGCCCAGGGTCACACAGCTACTAAGTATCCGAGGTCAGGTTTGAACTCAAGAAGCTAGGTGACACAGTGGATAGAATGCTTGGCCTGAGTCACGCTGGAGGAGGAAATGGCAAATGACTCCAGTATCTTTGCCAAGAAAACCTCAAATGGGGCCTAGAAGAGTCAGGAATGACTGAAAAACAAAATGTGCAGATAAGTATTGGAAAATAAATAATAATTTGGACTAGATTATGGCATTCTTGAAATCTAGGCAGAAGAATTTACTTAACCAGTAAGGAAGACACTTTTCCTGTGTGATGTTGGGCAAATCATTTAAATCTTTCTGAGCCTTAGTTCCCTCACATTTAAAATGAGGAGGTTGGACTGAATGACCTCTAAGGTCTCCTCTTACTTTGAGCAGAGGATGACATGATCAAAGTGGAGTGTTTTAGCAAAAGTCTTCCAGAATCACGCGCAGCATGGATTGGAGTAGAGGAGACCAGAGGTAGGGAGCACAGTGAAGAGGTTATTGAAATAACCTGAAGTGATGAAAGCCTGATTAGTGAGGTGGCTGTGGGAATAAGTACAAAAGGAAAACCTGAGACACATTCTGAAGGGTGAAACAAGATTTAGTGAAAGATTGAATATAGGAACTGAAGGAGAGGAAAGATCAAAGATGATCCCAAGGTTTCTAGGCTAGCAAAGTGGAAGAATATATTGCTGCTACTGACAGAAATGAAAGAGCTGGGAAAGGGAAATTGACTTGGGAGGAGCTCTATTTTTTATACAGGTTAAACTAAAGACAGGGGGTGGCATGATATACTCTACAATTCTTCTGTCTTTCAAGAATTTGCCGATTTTGAAAGAATGTGAAAAATAAATTTTTGTAAATAGAGGAAAGAATAATTTTTAAGTTATTAAAAAAATGATAATTTTAACAAATGTAGCATTACAAACTTCCTTTTTTGAGGGAGAAAATATTGTTAGTGAGTTATTTATGCTTTTGGCTCAAGAAGGAATAGATTAACCTAATTGTATTTCTGCTCTGTAATTTATTGTCTTTTTTAAAAAAATAAATTTTATTGATATCTTTTTTATATATCACCAGAGTTTTTCCCAATTTCTTTCCACTATTGCATCTCAGAGAGTCATCCCATATAACAATTTTAAACAGAAAATAGAGGAAGAAGAGGGGGAAAACAGCAAAACCTATTAATATATTGAAAAATATCTGAAAATATCTTCAGTTTACCAAACCCATGGAATTTGCATCTCTACAGGGGAGTGGGTGAGGGTATCTTTTCATATCTTTTCTTTGAGATCGCCCTTGTTAGCAGTTTCATAATATTCACTTTTGACTGTCTTTGGTTCTTTCCATTTACATGGCTGTAGTCATGTGTTAATGTCATTTTCCATTTAGATCTATTGCTCCCTCTAATGGAAGTTTAGCTCAGATAAGAGACAGCATACTACTCTTTCCAGTTCCTGAAATTTACCATCACCAAGGAGATGGTAGACAAAAGAGCTGAAGACTGTTGGAGTTGCCTTGGCTCCCTAAGGAAAAGTCAGAATATCTAGCTTTTATAGGTAGGGGAACTTTACAAAAAAGCTTTGGAAAAAAACTCATTCCACCATGATTGGCAGTTCATCACAATCTTAAATGTTGTGCCAAGTTCTTCAAATACAACCAGGAAGACTCTTTATACTTATAGAACATAAACCCAAACATGCCAACAATGTTAAGCAGTGGGGTCAGAGTAGAGATTATTGCATTTTTGATAACCAGTTTTTAAAATATATTAGATAATTGTGTTTTTAAAGAAGTATATTAAGAGAAATTCAAGGAAAGAGGTGGGCAAAAGTAAGTCAGAGGTAATCATCTCCCATCTGACCCAGTTGTATTTCTTTTCCATTGGTTTTATCCTATACAGCCTTCCCCTGCTACTTTATTCAGTCTCAAATGTAGCCACCTGAGGAGTATTTTTAGCTGCTGTTTTACCATATCAATTTCCTCCACAGCAAACCCCTCAGTGGCCTCTGATTGCTGCCCACATCAAATCTATCGCCTTTGTTTCAAAGCCCCTAACCAGACGGCTACCGTTTGTTTATATTTGTCCGAGCAGTCCCACTGGAACAATCATACTTGACTATGTTCATCGCCGCTCAATAATCTCTTTTATGTGTACTTTGATCAAGCCAAATTAACTCTATAGCTATCTCATGTTTTGTCCCTTTTCAATATCAAGTTAAAAATATTTTCCTGGTTTATTGCCTATGTGTGAAATAATCTGGAGACCCTCCGCATGTGTCCAAGCTTCTCTCTTCATCCATTAAAAGCAACTACATATAACTTTCCTCCTAATTAAATGACAGCAAAATACCATGTACAGAATTACATATTTCATAACACTTGTATAAACACCAATCTTTTTCCTCTGTTCTCCCATCAAAAATCATTCTTCCTTTATAAAAAAAAGGTTTCTCTGAGTCACGAGGTTTTTGAGCTGACAGGATCACAAAGATCATCATTATGGTGTAATTGAATGTTTACTGATGTAGGAATCAGGAGATCAATCTAATTCTAATTCTAATTCTATCAACAACCTGTGTGATTTTGGGCAAGTCACTTAAACTCTCAGGGTCTGGGTTTCTTCATCTTTTAAACCAGGGCTGGCAAACTACAGTCTGGGGGTCAAATCTAGTCCACAGCCTATTTTTTGTATCATCCAATGAGTTAAGAATTTTTTTTTTACATTTTGAAATTTCTTTTAAAATTCAAATTTATTTTGAAATGTTAAAAATATATACTTGACTTGGCAGACCACACATACATAGCTGGTACGCTATGTCCATCCATGGGACATAGTTTGCTGATCCCTGGACTCTAATTCTACCTTTCTGTGATCATGTCCAACTTCTTAATTATACAGGTGAGAAAAATGAGATTCAGAGACATTAAAGTGGCAGCCAAGATTACAGTATGTTAGCTGCAGAACTAGGAGTAAAATCCTGGCCAGATTCCAATGCTCTTTCCACCGTGTCACACTTCTTAGGTCCACGGTTCATCATAGAAAGCCAGCCTCATTACTTGTGTATTGCGGTACCCCAGTAACATGCTCCTCACTCTGCTTTAATACATTGAGTGGGAGATTTGGATACTTATTTCAGGTCATTCACCTTTCCACCTTTGACAATTATGTCATATAGAACTACCCTCTGTCCTGGAACATGCGTGATCTCTCTTAACTCCACATATTTGCTTATATCATGCCCAAGACCTGGAATGAACTCCTGCTGAATTCACGCCAGTCTTTTAAAGCCCAACTCAAATGTCACTTCCTCCATAAAATCTTCAGTGCTGGTAATAACCTTTCTGCTCTGACCTTACATAATATTTTGTTTTGCCAACTCTTGAATACACTTGTCAAATAATATTTTATATGATAGCTAGCTGGTAGCAAGGTCCCATGTATAATGAGGGGCTGTCCCCCATATATAGCATGGGAGTGTTGTTGTCTGGTTCAAAGAGAGACAGAATAGAAATTTCTAGCCTCTTCCTTCCCACCCCCACCATCCTTCTCCAAGGAAGACTTTTAATTCTTGCCAAGAGGGGAACAGGAAGTTGGAGCCTTTCCTCAGAGAGAGGAGGTACCAGGCTAGAACTACATCTGTCTTTGTCATTAAATATCATTAATCTAGGGGATGAGGCTTTTAACACCCCCCGTTACCTTAGCTTTTGATCATTTCATTTTTCTTTATGTTCCAATGATTTCCTTATATGAACATCCACTGCAATATTTCTAATAGTTATTCAAGTTTGCTCTTTAAGGGATACATTTTTTTCATGTTTCCATGGATTAATATCTTCTTAGGATCACAGAATTCCAAATGCAACAAAGTGAAGCACTAAAATATGTGTGTGGCTTGACATTCAGCAATCAAATGACAAAGAAATAACTAAAGGTGCTGAAACCAGCCCAATCTGGTTTTATCTGGTAAAAGGGAGATTTTCTGAGTCAGCTTAGTGTCAGTAGAAGTACACGTGTGATTATTGCTGTCATGATCTGAAAGCACATCAAAATTATTGTTTGCTTCAAGTAAGTCACATGCCAATATCCAGTGGGGAATGGCTCATGTTATTATATTATACGTTATTTATAGGTTATTTGTTTATGCTATTTGTAGATATTATGCTATATATAATTATACATGTTATATGCACACATACAAACATATATACATACACATATGTATTAGCATATGTATGTCAACCTGCTAAACATCTTGGATCTTGGAATTTTTCAGTCATATTAATATTTTTTCCTATTCAACACTTTCCCTTCTATTTTGATTAATTTTGTATAAAAGTGCTTAAATTTTAGGTAATAAAAATTGTCTACTTTTCCTTTTATGATCTCTTTATTGCTTGTTTGGTTAAGAATTCTCAGCCATGAACTTGTGACAGATGTCTATTATGTGTTCCTCTTGTCTTCTAATTTTTAATGATATGATCTTTTATTTTAAAGTCACGCATTTATTTTGAGGTTTTGTTTTTTTTTTATTGAGGGGTGGACCTCTAGGTCTTCAAGTGCAGTCCTTTGACTCAATCCAAACTTCATAGAACAAATTCTTTTATTAAGGGGACTTGTTCTGTGAAGTTTAGATTCAGTCAAAGGGCTGCACTTGAGGACCTAGAAGGCTACATGTGGCCTCGAGGCCGCAGGTTCCCCATTTCTGGATTATAAACCATTTACCTACAACTGACTGACTTCTCAGAATTTTTTTGTATGAAAAAGTTAATCCTTCTCCCCAGAAATTTATGTTCCTGGGTTTTTAAAATAGTAGGATGAAGTTTTCAATTGTTTATATTTCATATCTGGTTTGTTTCATTGATTAATTTTTCTTCATTTTAACTAGTAGCAAATAGTTTGGGTAAGTATTATTTTATAGTCTAACATTAATTCATTTTTTAACATCTGGCAATGCTGGGCTTTTTTCATTTGTGCTTGTTCTCACTAATTTCTATTGAAAATCTTCATCTTATTTTTTCTCTAAATTACTATTGTTAAGTAACAACAGTATCACTTTGGTAGTCTCTGGTAGCGCTAAAGCTACTAAGTAATTTTGATCATAGTTTTAGTTTTTTTATACTGGCATAACTCAACCATCAGTACTGAATATTTCCACTTATTGGTATATAAAGTATTTTTTAATTATATAATTTATTTATTTTCAGTTCTAAACATTCACTTCCATAAGATTTTTGATTTATAAATTTTCTCCCCATCTCTCCCCTCCCCACTCCAGGACAGCATGTATCCCAATCGCCCTTTTCCCCAATCTGCCCTCCCTTCTATCACCCCCGCTTCTCCCATTCCTCTCCCTTCCATTTTCCTGTAAAGCAAGGTAGATTTCTATACCTCATTGCCTGTATATATTATGTCCCAGTTGCATGCATAAACAATTTTTAACATTCATTTTTAAAGTTCTGAGTTCCACATTCTCTCCCTTCCTCCCTCCCCACCCACTCTCATTGAGAAAGCAAGCAATTCGATATAGGTCATACATGTGTAACCTTGCAAAACACTTCCATAACAGTCACGTTGTGAAAGAATAACCACATTTCTCTCTGTTCTGTCCTGCCCTCCATTTATTCCATTCTTTCCCTTGACCTATCCCCCCACAATGTGGTTTATCATTTATCTTCCTGGGTTTTTTTTGTTAATGTTGCTTTAAAAATACTGATGTATTTGGTATATTTTTTAATAACCAAAGATGTTATTCATAACAATTAATTTCATTCTTGATTATATATGATTTCCCAAGTGCACCATCATGCCATCTACAACTGAAGATAAATTTTTTCCATTGCAAATAATTCTAGTTTAGTTCTAGATATGTACTTTTCATCACATTCAAGATGAAAGATGGTTCCTTCCATGCTTATGATTTTTTTTCAAAGCATGAATAGCTGTTGGATTTTGTCAAAGGCTATTTTTTTCTGCACCTGTATGGAAATAATGATGCTTTTTATTATGCCAATAGTTTTTTGTTTTTGTTTTTTTTTTTAGTATTGAACCATCATTGTATCTTAGGCATAAATCTATTTTGAACAGAGAAAATCATTTGCTGAATATATTTCTGCATTGTCTTTGTAAGGATATTCTTTAAAAAGAAAACGAGGTTGTACAGTGGCTAAAGGGCTGACTCAAGAAGATGCGAGTTCAGATCTAGTTTCAGAGGATCAAGTGAGATAATATTTGTAAAGAACTTAGCACAATGTTTGACACATTAATAAACACTTATTTCCTTCCCCTAAAACTTTTGCATCAACATTCTTTAGAAAATTGGTCTATATTCTCTTTGTCTACTTTGTCCCTCTCTAATTTTTATGTCAGAAGCATATTTGCTTTTTAAAATGTTTGGCAAAGTACAATTTTGTGAACAATTTTTGTAGCAAGAATTTTTAGTGTGCTTCATATGTTCAGTATAATTAATTTGTAACTGTTCAGCTGTCTATTTTCTTTACTGTTTATCTTTCTGTAGATTTATCCAGCTCTGACAGGGACTATTAAAGTCTCCTACTAATTTTGCATGACTACCAATGTCTATATTTTTTGGTTCCCAAAATATTAATGATCTTTTTATCAGTTGTTCTCTTTACTTTATGTTTCATATTTTCTGTTTCTTTGATTCTTTTGCTCAGTAGTGCTTTCTTCATTTTCTTTATGTTCTTTGGACAATTTAAGAGTTTTCAAATAAAAATATATATCATATATTATTTTAAATATTATACTTGTTGATTTCTTCTTTATGATCTCTACTTTTTGTTCTTACTTCTTTGATATTTTCACTTATTTCTTTGAACCCTCCTTGAGGTTCTTGGAAATATTCCATTGTTATTTCAGAGGGCTTTGGATAATTTATTATAATACCTTCATTTTCCTCAGGATTTTTTGACTCATTCTTTATTGCAGTGTATTTAATAAGATGGTCATTTATTTATTTCTTTATACTTCTCCTCCTTAGTCAACTTTCATATGCATTTTTCAGTCTTTCTCCTGATTTTTTTCCTATGAGGTTCTTGTTAATAGATATGCTATGATCATTTATCATTTGTTGGCTCAGCGTTATTGTGGCCCTAAACCATCCCCTGCTACCTGTTCTCTTTTTTTTCAAACTAGGGCTTGTAAAAGGTCTGTCATTCTGATGGGGGTGAGAACAGTCCATTGAGAGACTTTTTCAGGGAGACTCAGAGAGGTCATTTGTACCTAGACCTATTCTCTACTTTTTACAGTCCTCTCATCTGTAGGCTCTACCCCCAAACATAGTCTGACTCCAGACTAGCAGAAAAAGAAACTGGAGAAGAGTTCCTCAGGACACTACTGATAGGAAAGTCTGAGAAGCGTTTGCAATTAATTTTCCACCATTTTTTACTCCTTTGCCTGGTTAGCTCTTTTGTGTTACACAGTTTTATGTTATTGTTACCAGCGCCATACTTCTGGCCTCTTCCTCCTCCACAGTCTTCTTCATAGGTCTCCATACACCTCTACCACCATCTCTTTATCTTTCTCTTGAGTCTCAAAACTTATCTGATTCATGAACTTCAAACTCTTCTGGGAGTAGGTTTCCCTTCTACTATTGACAGATGGTGAACTCCAAAATTTAAAGCCTGAAATTCTAGTCAAGCCTGGGGTTTGGGGAAGGAAGACAGCTCAACTACAGGCTGAGTTTAGTTGGATTGGAGAGTTAGCAACTGGCTGGGGATCTGGTGTTGATTATTTTTTTTCTGAATTTTTAAAAAATTATCCTTTTGTGGGTCATTTTAATTTTCTTCTTCCTGTCATTGTTGAATTTTCTTTACTTGAAAGCACTTTTCTTCTTAATTTGGTATATTAGGGCTTCACTAGTGTAGTAGAAAGGATTCTCACAGCTTGTCCATGATATTTACTAAGTTGGTGTTCTTGGGCAAATCATTTCTTCTCCTTCAGCCTCATTTTCCCCATCTCTAAGAGGAGGAAGTTAGATTAGCTAGTCCCATCTAGCTCTAAAATTATGACTTCTCACTGTTCCATCATTCTAGTATTGAGATTATAGGATTTAGAGTTGAAAGAGATGTCAAGGACCACTTTGATCTCAGGGGCCAGATTTCAGCTCGTTTAACTCTGGAGCTAGTGTGCTTTCCACTGGTTAGACTACTGGGACACCCTATATATACATAGGGTGTCCCAGTAGTCTAACCTCCTCTTTTTACAGCTGAGGAAACTGAATTCTAGAGCATTGTACAATGTTAAATTGATTTTTTAAGGTATTAAAAAAAGAAAACTTGCAAAATGTTGATGCAATTTTGGACTACATTAAGGATAGTAAGGTAGATAGAGCATTGGACCTAGAGTCAGGAAGACCTGAGTTCAAATGTGGCCTCAGACACTTAACAGCTGTGTGACTCTGGGCAAGTCACTTAACCCTTTTTGCCTCAGTTTCCTCATCTGTGAAATGATCTGGAGAAGGCAATGGGAAACTACTACAGTATCCTTGCCAAGAAGAGTCAGACACAACTGAAACAATTGAACAAGGGAGACAAAGTTTCCAAGAATGAGTCCTCCTATACTTTGCTTGGTCAGACCATAGCTGAATTACTGGGAGCAGTTTTGAGCACCATCTTTTAGGAAGGAAGTTAATAAGCTAAAGAGATTATAGAAGAGAGCAACCGAAATGGTGAAGCAAGTGCCTTTAAAAACTCGTGTCATAAGTGGATCAGTTGAAAGAAATGGATGTGTTGAGAAAAGAAGATTCTGGATGTTAGGATAAATGTCTTCAAGTATATGAAGGCTGTCATATGAAAGAGGGATTAAACTTGTTTTGTTTGGCCCCAAAGGACAGATTTAAGAGCAATAAGTGGAAATTCCAAAGAGGAGAATTTAGGTTTGGCATGAAAACTCCTACACAGTTAAAGCTATCTTCAAATAGAATGTGCTGTATTGGGAGATAGTGTATTCTTTTTCATTATTATTGTCTTTCTCTTTATGTAAATACTGGATAGCCACTGTCTGGTAGATTGTTTTTCAGGTATAAATGAGAAGAGGTGGACATTGAAATTCATTGTAACTCAGAAATTCTACGAGTTTGCAAAGTAGTGGAGCTGAGATTTGAATCTACTTTCTTTGATTACAAATGCCATGATTCTTTGAATATGTGTTGTTGAATCAGTTTAGTTATATTCAGCTTTTCATGAATCGATGTAGGGTTTTCTTGGCAAAGATAGTGGATTGGTTTGCCATTTCCTTCTTTGGCTCATTTTACAGATGAGGAAACTGAGTCAAACAGGGCTAAACGACTTGTCCAGGGTTACACAGTGACTGTCAGAGGTCAAATTTGGACACACAAAGATGAATCTTCCTGACTATCTGTCTTACCATCTAGTTGCTTTTTTTTTGAATATACAACATTCCTTTTGTGTTTAATGAGCCTGACTGCTTTTTTACTGGAATTCTCCAAAGTCATCTCTGAATATTCCTCCTGAAGAAAAGCGTCTAAGTTAATGTTGCAGAGGAGGGAAGTAACATTGACATTAACTCTCTTATCTCTCCAAGCATCTTTAGAACCTAAGATAACAAATGAGAACCTGACATAACTTGAGCAAATGCCCCTGGAGGGGAGCATGAACTATATTGAAAACAAAAGCAGTGGAATAGGTTTATATATATATATATACACACACACACCCATATACATACATACACATATACATACATACGCACATATATACACATATACATGCATACACACATATTATATATGTATAGATAGATATATATTTATATATCCCCTCCAATACGAGGAGGGGACAACCATTTTCATGGCATTACTAAACTCACAGCACTAAAGAACTCCTCACAGCACTAAAGAACTCCTTTCCAAAGCCAAGCAAGAAAGAAAAGTAGAGCGTAGTTGTGAAGACTAAATAGCATGAATCTAGTAGAAGCCCAACACAATGTGGTCCAGGAGAATGAATAGTAAGAGGCTTGGAGGCATCATATGGCTAGTTATGTGGGTTTAGAATCATCTTCCATGAATCATCTTCCAAACTAGTCTGTTGTTCATAACAGACTGATCGATGACAGGTACCTTCCAGGCTCTGCATATAAACATAGTGCAGAGTTTCTCTCCTTCCTAGGACACCTACAGGTCACCTATTGCTATTTTCTCATTTACACGGAGAAAAATGAGCCCCAGAAGAGTCTGAATGACTTCTATTTCCATGATGTGGCTCACAACAAAGTGATCCATTTCTTTCCCTAACCCAAGAAAGGACAAAATTTACACATCATTTCAAGGACAACTGGACATATAAATAAAGGTCCTTTTGCTTGATATGACCTTATTCATACAGACTGTGGAAGAATAAGCTGAAACCAAAACATGTGGACTTAGCTCCACTCAAGTTTTGTTGATTCAGTTCAAGAAATGGAAAAGGAGAGAGGGAGGAAAGAAGGAAGAAAAGAAGGAAGGAAAAGAAGAAAAAAGGAAAAGAAAAGGAAGGAATTGTGGGAGGGAGGGAAGGAAGGAGGAAATAAGAAAGAAAAGAAAGAAAAGCAATATTATACAGTGAATAAGACATCCTTGTTATTGACCATAGAAAGACAGCTATGATATGATGCTGGGCTTGAAATCCTTCCTTTGGAACTTACTAGCTATGTTAGTTACTCTAGGGAAATTGCTTATGTTCCATGAGCTTAGACAGCTCTCTAATACTCTAATATGTAAGTTGTGATCTGACTCAATAGAGGGACTACCCATTGCAGCCAAATCACTCTCATACTACATGTGAGGAAACTTACGTGTGGAGCTATCCATATTGTAGATAGCATTTTTTGGATAGTTGTCTTTAAATAATGACTTTGGATGGTTTATAAAGCTTCAAATCCATGGTTCAAAAAACAACAGCTGAACTTTGGTCTTTTTAACTTTTTGAGTATAAACCATTTCATAGCTTTGTATCATGAACAATTACTTTGTACAGTATCTTAAACCCTTAATCATTGTTTATTGAATTGAATGAGATTCTGTTTGCCCGCAGCAAAAGACACTAAAATTAAGTATTTTTTTTCTGTTTCAAATAGATTGAATCAGTGTGAAACAGGAAACCATACAGACATATTTAAAATAAGTTTTGATTGAAGGAGAGCAAATGCTAAATTATCCATTTTTTAATAATGTAGGCTGCTATATTGTTCATTTCACTCCAGTATTTTTTGAAGGGAAAGTCAGCAGAAATTTCAGTGTTCTCAAATAGAAACCTGAAAAATTTGTAAAGGGAATTACAGCATAATGCTCTTTAAAAAGTTGAGTTTTAAAAGCAGAACATACAATTCTGAGTTGTTCAAAGTTGTCTTCAACAACTGATGGGAAGCAGGGGAGACATTTTTATCTCCCAATCTGCTTAATTTGAATGTATTAAAAATGTACACACACACAAATTTCCCATGGTTGAGAAATCTTAAGATTAGCCTCGAGAGTTGTTACTATTGACAAATAAGACTTTTAAAAACTTTCTTTACCATTAGACTGTGAGTTTCTTGAGAGCAGAACAATTTTTTGCCTTTCTTATTCTCCTCTGTGCAGTGCCCGGCAGTTAATATGGTGCCTAACATATTCTTGTTGATTGACTTTATTTGATAAAATTTCTCATTTATTTTGATTTTGTCAGTTGATCAGGTCGTCATTTACATGTATTTATCTCATTATCTCGTCTATTTCATGAATATCATAAAGACAGAATTCTCATTGCTCATTGATGGGCTATGCAGATTATGTATCCTCTCCTTTATTTTCGCTGGCACGTCCTGTTACTGAAGCACATTAAAGCAATAAAATTAGGCAGCAAGATGTCCCAGTCACTCCCACCATGTTCCCGTAACCCCCTCATTTACAACCAGCTGAGACAGATTTCTTTTAAGAGTAATTTAAGATGAGGCAATACTGCATATGTAAATCCTGTTTTATTGGCACTGGTGGCAGCCAGTTAATTCGTCTATAATGTTGTTGAGCCTTCAGTCAAACAGCCATGCTAGTTTGAACTCTGTGATTTTAAAGTGACCCTGGGGGATAATGTGCAAAGGCAGCTTTCATGACCATCATATAAATCATGGACATTCTGGCCACACAGACGCTCCTGCCACCAACAAGCCAGATGTCAGATCTGCCGCTGAGTCTCTAAAAGTCTGGGACCTTAGTGGAGTCTGCTACAATGGCATATCCCTGGCCCCCATTCATTTAACTCTGCTTCCATAGTAGCTGCCAGGATACAGGAAATGGAGAGGAGTAGGACAATTACCAGGAAAGACATTGACTTGATACAGAGGTTGAGATCATTAAAGAGATGGAGCAAATTAAGAGGCTCACACAATATAATTATTCTTTGGAGCTCAGGGTTGAAAACTACTTTCTGCATTAAAGATGCCCATTTCCAGACACAGAGCTCTTTGTGAAGGTGAGTTTTATCAACAAATCCAACAATGAAAAAATACACATAGTTAAGCAGGGATTTCATTGCATTCAAAATGAGTTAGACTAGGATTCCAGAGGTTAAAGAGACAAGTCAGAAAAAATGATTGCACCACTCTGCAGACTTATTTGGGGCTTTACTGTACTTAGTATAGCTACCATAAAATATGAGCTTTAAAAGCCTGCAAGTCCAGACTAGCTAAGAGAGGTATGTGGCTGAATGTCCCTATTCTTTTGTACCCCTTCCCCCTTTCCTTTGCTTGAGTATGTTAAAAGTTGCAGTTATTGAAAATGTAGCACAATTTTAAAGAATAACAAGACAGCCATGGAAATTAACAGAAAAATAAAACGGCTTTCTTTTTCCTTTAGTGCAGATTGGGAGAGAGAGGAGGTAGCAGGGATGAGAATATATTTGGTTTTTCTCTAAGGTGAAGAAAGGAGAATTGTTTGGGGACTTTCTCACAGACAGGCACTGTACTTGGACCTTTTGCTTCCTCCAGAGTGAAAACAAACATTTATTAAGCATTAATTTAAAGCATTGTTCTAAGTTTTAGAAATACAGTGTTTCTGTTCTCAAGGGGCTTACATTGTAGTAAGGAGTGGGTTTAACATCCCCTGTAGTTAAAATAGTTTGCATATATAATATATGTATATATTATATATATGTTTCTGTAACACACACACATATATATATATAATGTACACATATATGTTGCTTTAAGGTTTGCAAAGTGCTTTTCAAGTATTATCTCATTTTATCCTTATAATAACCCTGTGAGATAGGTCCTGTTATTAGCCCCATTTTTCAGATGAGTAAACTGAGGCAGACCAACGTTAAGTGACTTGTCAAGGGTCATGAAACTAGTAAGTAACTAGTTATAGATTTTAATTCAGATCTTTCTAACTCCAAGTCCAGCACTTTAAACACTGTGCCATGTAGTTGCCTCTACTCAGAAAAGGACTGTCCCCTGAGGGAAAGTGGCAAGGGCCAGGCTGAGCATTTTCCATCTTTTCCAGAGCAGTGATTTTCATCCTACAAAACCCTACTCTTTGTACCATTACCTCTAACATCTTGATCCTTCACTTCTGTCCCAGGTCACCTCCCATGCACTAGTCACTCCCTCCTCTTTTCCCTTAAATCCTTGGTGACCTAATTCAACTGTACACTGTCTTTCTGTCTTAAATCTCTAGCCTCTTTATCAATTCATTGATTATACCATACCAAGCCTCTGCTTTGGCTCACTGGCCATTGGCTGTCATTGTTCCTACAAACATGCTGCGGAATGAGGTGGACAAAATCATGCAATGATTTTGGCTAGGCTCACTACAAATTTATGTTACTCAACCTCAACTGGGAAACTGTTAGGAAGTCCATCTGTACCTCTCTTATCAACCTACTCTTTTATTCTCCGCAGTGGCTTTTCAGATCTCCAGTGGCTTCCCCTATTCCTACTTTCTCAGCTGAGAACCTTGCCTCACATTTACAGCAAAAAAGTGAGGCCATGAGCTCCCTCTTTTACCCTCTCTTTTATCTGATATCACTGAAATGCCTTCTGCCACTATCTTCTCCTTCACCCATTTTACATGAGGAGATGGCCTTACCCTCTTCCTGTTCAAGGGATCCCATTCTTTCTCATCTTATTCAATAGACTGGAACCATTGTCATCACCACTCTCATTTATTTTCAGTCTCTCCCTGTCTACTGACTCATTCCTCACGGCTCATGAACATGCCCATATCTCCTCCATCCTCAAAAAGACCCCTCACTTTATCTTGCATTCCAACTACTATTGCCCTGTATTTCTTCTGCTTGTTGTCACTAAACTCCTTGAAAATGGCATCTATAACAGGTGTCTCCACTTTTTTTCTTCCTAACCCCTTGCAACATGACTCCCAGTTTTATCATTCTATCAAAAGAGTTCTCTCCAAAGTTACTAATGATCTGAGTTACCAGATCCAGTGACCTTTTCTCAATCCTTTTCCTCTTCAGTTATTGACCCTGTTGATCACTCTCTCCTCCTTTATACTTTCTTCTCTGTAGATTTTTGCCTCTTTGAGAGCAGGTACAATCTTCTAACTTATTTTTGTAAAGGAAGTACATTTTATGTCTGTATAAATACAGGATGGGATGAGGGATAGCATGTCAGGTTCTGGGAACAGTGTTATTGGAACATAGGAATGTATGAAAGCAGATAATGTGAAGTGTAATTGGAAAGTTAGTTTACATTCACATTGTGGGAGGTCTTCAATGTCAGGCTGATGAATATTTTATCCTGAAGACAACAGAGAGCCACTGAAGTTTTTGCATAGGGGAATGAAATGGTCAGAAGGTCATTTGCCCATTGTGTAGAAGATGGAGGGGAGAAGGGTAGAGTCAAAAGAAAAGCAGATCAGTTTGGAGGCTATTAACATAGTTCAGGTGCTACGAACGAAGGTATAAACTGATGGTATTCATTGTTAATGTCTTTCCCTTCCCACCAACTCCGGAACAACCTCAAAATTTTCAGTTGTTTTGAGTACTCAGGAAACTTTGATGTAGAGAAATATATCAGAGAATGATCAGAAAAGAAGATGCAGTAGCCCATGTCATGTGGCCCAAAGGGAAAAGAAAATTTGGTTTATAGTTATCCATTATCTTCTCTTTTCTAGTTAAATCCAATCATATAAAACTTTGGATATCATCTGTATACCTTTTCCCATTTTCCAGTTCTAGGCTCAAGCAAAATTCTCCCAGAGAAATGCACATAGATAGCCCCTCAAACTTCTTATTGTGGACTATAATATTAGGCTTAGGGAAGACAATTTTGTAACTTTTTTGTCTTTGGTCATTGCATTAAGGTTGTATGGCTGCCATCTTGCCTCAAGTACCTCAGATATAGCCCCTTTACTTGTTATACCTTCTTGTAAGTAATTTGAGCTTCATGGAGGAGTGTGCTCTCTTAGAGTGATATGACCATAGTATCATGGAAGATTAGAACTTAATTAGAACCTGAGAGACTATCTAGTCCAACCACCTGGTTTTATAGATAAGGATATTATAGATAAGGGGACCAGATGAAATAAGCAATTTACTTATGGTCACACAGCAAGTAGGTAGTTGAGCAAAGTTGGTTGACTTCTAGTCTAATTCTCCTCCTACTCTGCCACATTTTAGTTTTCTTTTCCTCACTATACAAAAGAAAGGTCACTTAGGCTGTCTTTTTTGTTCAGATCATGCCTGCATTGCTTTGGCATAGAGAATTAATTTATTAAATATCCTTTGTTCTTGCTATGTATTGTGATTTCATTTGAAATCATAAGTCCTTTACTGAAGAGCGTGTCCAAATCTCATCCTGGTCTTTTTAGCATCATTGCATTATTACGGATTTATTTAGTACAATGCTGAGACAGAGAAAGAAGAATTTCAGCTCCTGCTTTGTCAGCTTTAATAATAAATGCCCATCTCAAAGGAGGTGTGAAACATTGTAGGGGCAGACACTTTCTTCTCTTCTCTGCTACCTTACTCCCCACATACTCCACTGCCAGAAAGGCATATCAATATCAACAAGCATTTATTAAGCACTTTCTGTGTGCCAACCACTATGCCTGGGGATACAAAGAAAGAGAAATGTCCTCCTCAAGAAACTTACATGTGAATGAGGGAAACAATGCATAAATAAACATATATGAGCTATATATCAAGTAAAAAGAGGGGGAAGGTTTAAGTGGAAAATAGAGAAAGCCTACAGAAGGGGTCAAGTGAGCTAAGTATTAAAGAAAAGTAGGTATGGCAAGAGGTCAAATTGAGGATGGAGAGCATTCCAGGCATAAGCAACAGTCAGCGTAAAGGCATAGAGAGGAGAGATGGAGTGTCTTAAGGAACAGCAAGGAAATTAAGGAATTACTCATCAATTGGAAAATGACTAAAGAAATTATGGCATACAAATGTAATGGGGTATTGTTACATTGTGAGAAATGATGAAAGGAATAGTTTCAGAGAAACTTCACAAGTCTCATATGAACTGATACAGAGTGAAGGGTGCAGGACCAGGAGAACAATTTATACGATAAAAAGAAACATGAAAGTTAAAGCTTTGAAAGACTTGCACTCTGATCAGTATAATGACCAAGGACAGGACCAATGGTGAAGCTTGACAGAAAAAGAATGCATTTAAAATACAGAGTGAGTGGATAACATGGTAATTTATTTTGCTAAACTATAAATATTTGTTACAAAGATTATTTTTTTTCAGTTGGAGGAGGATGGGAAGGAAAATAGTAATTACTTATTCATGGACAAAATTTTTTTAAAAAATCAATAAAAAAAACCTAGCAAAAAGAAAGTTGGTCTTGCCAGATTGTAGAGTTCATGGAGGGGAATGAATTGTGAGAAAACTGGAAAGGTTGGAAGAGACCAGATGGTAAAGAGCCTTCGATGTCAAATAGAGGAGTTTATATTTGATTCCACACAGCCAAGCTAAGACTTTAGGGCAATCAATTTGGCAGCTGTGTAGAGGATGGATTGGACTTGGGAAAGAGTGAAGGCCAGGAAGACAATTCCAATACAATTCCAATAATCCAAGTAAGAGTTAACAGGAATCTGAATTAGAATGCTGCTTGTTTGGTTGGAGAGAAAAGGACATATAAGGGAGGATTTATGAAGATAGGAAAGAGGGTTTGGCAACTGATTGGATATGTGGGGAAAGTCAGAGTGAAAAGTGGAGGAGGAATTTGAAGTAACAAACCTGAAATGATGCTTTTGTCCTCAATAGCAACAAGAAAGTTCAAAGGAGGAGATGACTTTAGAGGGAAAATCATAAAGTTTGCTTTGGAAATGTTGAGCTTGAGATGCCTATGGGACAAGCAGTTCAAAATGTCTATTACACAGTTGGAGATGTAGTAGTGGAGCCCAGGAGAGAGACGGATGAGAGATGGATATACAGATCTAGGACTTGTATTTTTAGGTCATTTGTCTAGAGATGATAGTTAAACCCATGAGAAGTTATGAGATAATGATAATAATAGCATTTATATGGTGTTTAAGGTTTTTAAAAAAACTTTACAAAAGTGATCTCATTTTATCCTCATAAGAATTTTGAAAATAGATACTATTATTAGCCACATTTTACAGCTGAGGACACTGAAGTAGGCAGAGGTTAAGTCAAAGTTAATATAACTAGTAATTGTCTGAAGCCAGATTAGAACTCACATCTTTCTGAATCCAGATCTAGCAGTCTATGGGCCCAGGACAGGGCTTTGGGAGATAATTACACTTAGGAGATAGGACAAGAATAAAATTCCAGCAAAGGAGATAGAGAAGAATTGAAGGGAAATAAAGAAAGAGCCTTGCCATGAAAACCCAGAAAGTTGAGAGTATCTAGGAGATAATCAACAGTGCCAAAAGCTGCAGATAGGTCAAGCAGAATGAGCAATGAGAAAATATCACTTGATTTAATAACTAATAGATCACCGATAACTTGAGAGAACAGCTTCATATAAAAAATGTTTCATATCAGAAGTTAGAGAGTGGTGGGTTTAGAAGAGAGTAAGAAAAAATAAATATATAAATAAATATTACAATGAATTTAGCAGAGAAGAGAAAGAGATAAAAGATAATAGCACTTTTTGAGGATGGAAACATGACCATATTTGTAGACAATAGAGTAAGATCCAGCATATAAGGCGATATTGAAAATTAAAGAAAGAACAGGAATGATGGTGAGGGCAATGTGCTAGAGAACATGAAAGGAGGTGGGATCAAAGTGGAATGGAAAGAGGTTGGCTTTGGCAAGGAAAAGGTCATCTGATAGTGGAGTGAAGGAACAGATAGCAGGCGGTGATATGAGAGGAAGAGAAGGGGGAAAACAAAGTTTCTGGCCATGGCATCAATTTTTCAGTGAAATGCGAAGTAAGTTCCTCAGATGAAAGGGTTGGGTACTGTGGGAAGCTAGTGCTGAGATGAGGTTTGGGAGAGCCATTATGGTAAGTGGGATAGGGAATCAATTCAACATGAAGAGGGATGGCCTTACTATTATGAAGGCCTGGATGAGATTAGATAATATAAATTTGTAGCAGAAAGGCATGCTCATTATTATGAGGAAAAGTATGTTTAAAAGATGAAAGTGGGGGGATTTCTTTCACTTCTCCCAAGATCTTTTATAAAATACATATTTTTCTACTGGACAACCTTCATACTCTTTTGCTATCTTTTCCTCTACAGGTTTTCAGAATTGGAAGACAAGTTTTCGATAACATTTAAAAGTATAGATTCTAACTTAATATAATTGAGAAGTAGAAGTAAAGTGTCTCTTTATTTTCTATCTCTTTTGTGTACTTCTCTTCTTCTGTCTCTCAGGGAAAAATGTCAATGGAAAATAATTCTACAGGGATTGGAGAAGAACCATGCAGAATATTAGAGCTAGGTGGCACTTTAGCATTCGTAGGATCATAGATTTAGAGCTAGAATTATCTCAGAGGCAATTAAGTCCAATCCCTCATTTCACAGTTAAGTGAAGAGACTCATGGAGTTGAATGCCTTGCCAAAAGTCACACAAGTAATATTTGTGATAGGTTTAAAAGAGGACAAAAACAATATTCTGTTTGTCTTTGACAGCACTGGGGGAATTCTCAACGCTTCTTCCTCGATTCTTTCCTACAACTTCTTCTCTTCCTCAAAACTTTAGTTGAAGGCTGCTATCAGGAAGTGGGGAGGTGACAGATGACAGAGAAAATAAGTGCTCAGTAAAGCAAAAGAGTCACCATTAGAAGTAGAGTCTTCTGAATTATTACTGTGTCCCCTGTACTTCTCCAACTTCCATTTGATCATGTCAGACTTGGAACCAGAGTAAAAAGTCCTAGAAAGGCACTCAAGAAATTGACATACCTTAGAGCAACAGCTTATCATAAATCATTTCATTTCTGTTGTGGAGTTTAGACCTTAGAAATATGCAATTATCTCAGCTGAAGACATTAAAAATACTATTTTAATTTTGTAGGCTGGTTATGATGGGGAGAGCATTGGAAATTGCCCATTTTCACAGCGACTTTTTATGATACTGTGGCTAAAAGGTGTTATATTTAATGTTACAACAGTGGACTTGAAAAGGTAAGAGGACCAGAGAATATTTTAATTTCAGTGATTGTAACTAATTTCTTCCATCCCTCTTTCTTCTGTCCTTTCCCCTTCACATACTCTTTTGATTCCTCCACTCCTACCCCTTCTCTCTTGTACTCCCACCCCCACCCCAAAGTAATGGAATCACGTAAACACATTCCCTCTATCTCAACATATATACATGGATAGAAAACTTGAGTGCAAACGATATGGTACAGGAGAGGAGAATTGTGTGAGGTAGTGCACAAACCCCTCCAGTGAATATGAGCTCCCTTTGAACTCAAGGTCAGCCATATACATTTAGAATATGGAGCTGGGCACACTGTAGAGCAGCTCACCTCCATGGTTCAGACTGGTCTTCATTCAGTGCCTGTTTCAGGGGAATCAAACTCAACCTATTAAGGATCTTTTTGTTCCCTTTGCCTTTGAAATGATCAAAACATGACAATTTGTTTTGAAATAACAAGAATTGTTTCAGGCAAAATTGGAACAGATTGATACACTAAGCAAGGGAAATGAGTATCAATAAACCACTGCTTCCTACTAACTCCATTATTTATCTCCTCTTAGGAAACCTGCAGACTTGCAGGATCTGGCTCCAGGAACAAATCCACCTTTTATGACTTTTGATGGAGAAGTAAAGACAGATGTGAATAAGATCGAGGAGTTCTTAGAAGAAAAATTAGCCCCACCAAGGTATTCCATAGGAAATTGGTGGATTAGTCTGGTTAAGATATTTCCAAAAATAAATCAATGTAAAATCTTGCAAGGGGTGCCAAAAAAAGAGCTAAGTTTTCGTTGCATTCTTCTGGGACTATCCTCAATTTATCCTGTATATATCACTTGATGTAATTGTTGGCATATTGCTTCCCCCCATTAGACTATGAGCTACTTGAGAGCAGGAACTGTCTTTTGCCTTTCTTTTTTATCTCCACTGCCAAGCATTGTGCCTGGCACATTGGAGGTACTTTAAAAATATTAGTTGACTGGCTGACTGATTTACGTTTTGATGGGAATGTTTATACTACTTAACAGCTGAAAAGGGAGACTGTAAAACTGATGTCTATTTGCATACTGTATAACATTTAGCACAGTAGTACCATTAGGCACTTAGTAAATATTTTAGTGATATTCATGTCAATATCCTCCTCTAAAAATTTGAGGGTGAGTGGAGCAGATGGGGATCCTTTCAATTCTGAGTACCAGATGACTTCAAGGCTAATGTTACTTTGAGCAACCCTTTCTAGTATACAGTTAGGAGAACTCTCTGGGAGGCAGGGGGACAGTCCTCAAAGGGAAGGACTTTAAGGTCTTTCTCTCTTAGAAAAGATTTCTGCCTTCTACACAGAAATGACCCAGAATAGCTCTTGTCTATGACATCTTTAATTTTCACCTCCTCAGGTACCCTAAGCTTGCAACCCAGCACATGGAATCAAACTCAGCAGGAAATGATGTGTTTGCAAAATTTTCGGCATTTATAAAGAACACAAGAAAGGATGCCAATGAGAGTGAGTTTCTCCCAGTTCCTCTGTTTTCTTCTCTTGGAGAGGGGCGTGGATCTCTACTAGGAAATTTGGAATTATGGGAAGAACATTGGCCTAGAAATCCAAAGACTCAGACACTGTGTAATCTTAGACAAATAATTTTATCTCTCTGTTACTCAGTTTTTTCATCTCTAAAGCAAGAGGGCTGTTCTATGTGGCTTCTAAGGTTTTTTTTTGGTTCTAACACTTAGGCTGAGATTTCTTCAGTGGAAGGAACTTCTGGTGTGGAAACCACAAATGCAGACCAGCAACTATACAGTAACTTTTTTTAAACCCAGAGTTGTGATTTCATTAGTATAGGTCATTCCAGATGAAGCTAGAAAGATATGTAGTTGTACAGGACTTTAAAACCTAAACAGAGAAATTTAGAATTTATCTTAGAGATAATAGGAAGTCAAGGAAGGGAAGGTTAGTGAGGTAGTGTAGATAGAAGAGAAGAAGGCCCAGTGCCTTGAGGTATACCCATAGTTAGGAGGCATTACATAGATGATGAGACAGCCAAGGAGATTGAAAAGGTAGGATCGAACCAATAAGAGAAGAACCAGGAGAGCATAATCTCATAAAGACCTAGAAAGAAGGAAGGGGTAGTTAACAGTGATAAATACTGCAGAGATCTAGAAGGATGACCATGATGTTTCATGATTAAGGTGTCATCAGCAATTTTGGAGAGGATGGTTTCAGTTGAGCGATGAGGTTGGAAGTCAGACTACAAAAGATTAATGAGTGAGTATGACAGGAGAGGAAGCGAAAGGGCAAAGATCTGATAAACTGAATAGGAATAGAAGATGATAGCTTGAGAGGATGGTGGATTCTAGTGAAGGTGAAGGGTTTTATTTATTTATTTTTGAATGGGGACACCTTGAGCATGTTTGAAGGCGGTAAACTGATAGATGAAAGGCTGAAGATTCTAGAAAGAGAGGAGGAATGAATGAGTAAGAATACAAAGTGCTAGAGTGGATAAAAGTAGATGTGATACAAGTTTGAATGTAAAGGGGATGGGGTTGGCAAAGAGAAGGGCTTCGTCTTTGTGATAGACTGGGGAAAGGAGAAAAGAATGGGAGGTGATGTCAAGGGGTTTTGAGATGAAGAGAACGGATACCAAGGGAAGCATAGTTTGAATGATCTCAATATTCTGAGCTAAGTAAGACGCAAAGTTCTCAGCAGAAAGAAGAAGGAGGAGGAGGTATGGAAGACTTGAGGAGAGAAGAAAAGTCTGAAATAGCTTTGATTGGGAATGAGGTAGAGAATTAATTTGGGAAGAATAAAAAGATTGCCCTGCTGTTGTAGAACTGGCTAATACAAATTTGTAATGTACCTAATAAGCATAGTCGTGAGACTTCCTCCAGCGGAGATCATCATCTTATAAGTAGGACCTTCTTGGGCCTCTCAAACGGTTGCAACATTGTTAACTACCTCTGTCTGACATAAGGAAACTAAATTGACTTCCCAAACCCAAAGAACTTACCTCTTGAACCAGATATTACCTCTAATTGTGTTTCTTTGTCATTTTTCTCCTTTTCTGATTCTAGATTTGGAAAAAAATCTGATAAAAGCTTTAAGGAAACTGGATAATTACTTAAATACCCCTCTGCCTGATGAAATTGATGCCTATAGCTCAGAAGACATCGCTGTTTCCAACAGGAAGTTCCTTGATGGGAATGAGCTCAGTTTAGCAGATTGTAATCTCCTACCCAAACTCCATATCATTAAGGTTTGGATTCTCTTCTCACATGTGTTGAAAAACTCATTTGTTTTTGGCCAAGCATAAAACTCCCTCCAGAATCATGAAGTGAATTAAAACCAGTCCATGTGCCTATTTCTAGCAATCAGTACCTTGATTTTAGATTCATGAAATCAAGATGGCAGACAGTCTCATAAGGTACCTGGGCTTGCCCCCATTCACTTTAACCTCACTGTTGGTACTTCTCCACTTTTACTCCTTTGGTGCAAAGAGAAGATCTGTAAAAACCAACACAGACATACTCTCAACACAGGCCTCAGAGCTAAGGACAATGTTCTAGCAGCTAAGAAAGATGGCAAGGTAGAGTTGGACTGCCTTTGGTGTTTCTTAGGGGTGCAACTCATCCTTTCCAGGGATCCTTGCCAGATTTAGAAAGACTTTTTACAAGTCTTAAAAAAATTTCTCTACCTCTGGAAAAGCACATTTCCAAATAATTTACTTGCTTTGAGGAATGCTTTATTGATTTCTTTTGTTTCTCATAGGCATTTCCATATATAATGCTTCTCTACACATACACACATTAAGTTCTCCTTTGTAACAAAGAGAAACAAACAAAACCAATCAATACAGTAACTGTATCTCACAACGTAAGCAACATTCTTCCCTACAAGTTCCTTAGTTCTCTGCCAAGAGTGGGGAGCTATGTTTCATTATCTGTTCCTTGGGACCAAGATCGATCATTGTAATTAATCAGACACACTTTCCTTTTCGTATTCTTTCATTATGGTGTTGTATATTTTTATGATTTTTGCCACTGACTGTATCATCAATTTTCCTCCTCCTAAACGTTTTTCAAGATTTGATTTATCCTACCTACAAATACAGAAAGAGGAGTGACACAGAGTTAGCATTGATGCTAGCTTTAAAAAAAGGATTCCCTAGACTCTAACTGCTGCTATGTCTTTCAGCTCCACAACCTCTGCGTTGTCAGACACATTGATGCTCTGCTCAAAGAAAGAACCAACTTATAGCTCTGATCTCTGTTGACATTTACTGTGTGCCTGTGTTGTAGAGTTTAGGAGCGTCTGGGATAGCAGAGGAACAAAATATGAGCTGAGATTTTTGTCTCCAAACCACTTATTTTCAGTAGATAGGTTGATCCCACTTCTATCCTTTGACCAATGATGTGGCCTGATTTTAACATTTAAAATTTTAGTGAAAAAGAATAAAGACTCCAAATTAACTTGAGATCATTTATGGCATTGGGACCAACTGAAGCAGTTATTAGTACATTTAACTCTTCTTTTGGAGGGAATTTTTTTCCCCTCTTCCTACCTTTTTCTGATTCCTCTGATACCAATTTTATACACACACACACACATATATATGTATACACATACATACATACATATATATATTCATACATGTACTTGATTTCTTTTATGCACAGAAGCCATCACCGGTAATACGCAATAGCTCCACATGCACCCACCATCTTTCTTTTGTCATTTAAAATGAAACATATTTAGAGAATGCTTTTTAATATCTGCTAAATAGTACAATGTTAAGGTGCTTAGATAAGGAAAAGGGAGACAGCATTACAGTCACATACGGTGATGTTCTTAACACAACACTATTCAGTGGTTATAAGTATTTATTATCAAAACACGATGTCCATAAAATTTCAAACTGACTAATCACAAAACAAAAACAGGAAGCTTTATAAACACTTTAAGGTCTACAATGTAGTTTTCATATTTTATTTAATTTGATCCTCACAACTCTGAAGGGCATACTATTATTTCATTAGAAACATTAAGTTTTATTAAATGAAAGAAAGCGGTAGCTCTGACAGGTATACATCATGTAAATAATAACTTTCTATGAAGTATAGGTTCTCTGATTCCTCAAATAGCATAATATATCCTTTAAAATGCTTTCACTTCATCATTGAGTTACTTTTAAATAAATTTCACAGAATTAGGTGGTACAAATGATTTTTCACTTCATGCAAACAGCTATGCATTTATTCCTTGATTGACATCAATTCTATGATGCGAAAGTCATGAATTCTTATTAATTTGCTTGGATGGTCAATTCTTCAAAACTAAAGCTTTATAAGATGTCACTTTGGAACTTTCTGTGGGCCCTGGACTTCAATGGCTTCTGTTTACTCTTTAGCATTCTCTTTGATTCTTTATCATCAAGAAGGCCACACCAATATTGATGTGTCCCATGCTGATCTCCATAATAAATTTCATAGTGTTGTTTTTGAGCCCCCAAACTGCCCTTTTCCATTTCCTAAGTGCAGCTCTGTGAAGATTTTTTTGTCCTGGTTTGATAATCTCAGGAACTGGGAAAGAAGATAAAGGTATCCCTTTCAGAACTGCCTAATATGATCACTTATCTTTCTGGGGTTTTCCCTTTTCTGATTATTTTCTCTTTGTTTTCAGATTGTGGCCAAGAAATACAGGAATTTTGAGTTTCCCTCTGAAATGACTGGCCTATGGAGATATTTGAACAATGCCTACGCTAGAGATGAGTTCACAAATACCTGCCCTGCTGACCAGGAGATTGAATATGCATATTCTGATGTTGCAAAAAGAATGAAATGATGCCACAATCACGGCTAGTTTTCTTTAGAGATGGAATTGGATCAAATGATGTACAAAAAGAAAATATTCTCCTATTTTGTTTCAAGTTTTGCCAATGGCCAATCCTTTAAAAAAAAAAAGCTGGTAGTATGATCTACTCAAAGCCTTATAACATGCATTCATTCTACTTGTACACATGTCTCCATAGACCAAATATCTATTGATGTGAAATACACACCCCTGTCCAATTCAATGTTATTAACAGGTTGTTATAATCTTTGGTTTAGGATTGCATATTTTAGTGGTTTCACTTTCAAAGCAAGACATGTTATGGTAAAAGTTGTTGCTTGATTTTGTTTTTAATGTTCGTTTTTCTTTCTCAGACATTTTTTAGCTGTCATAATCTTATATCTTGATTCCTCCCAACTGAAATGTCAGTTTAAATGAAAGGAACAGCTGAAGGTTACATTTGCCAAACCCCTTGACAGTAGTCCATAGAAGAACTTAAAAAAAATTATTCATGGAACTTTAAAGCTCAAAGGGACCTTAGAGATTACTTAGTCTGCCTCCATCATTTTACAGAGGAAGAAAGCTAAGACCCACAGAGTGTAAAGTGATTTGTTCAAGGCCAAACAGCTTACTCATGTCATATCAGGAATTAGAAGCCAGGACTTCCCAGCTCTGCTTTGGAATGTGTGAGTTTGTCCCTCCACCATACCACATCGTCTCTCAACTCGATGAAGGTATTAAAGGGCTGAGGAATGGTTCAAGCACTGAAAGAAGGAGTGAAAACAAATAGATCTTGTGTATACAAACTTACCCCTTACCTTAATGGATTTCTTACCTAAACTCTCTTGCTTCACTTTCCACAAAAGCATAAAGACAATCTTCACTTAAATTTGGGAGAAAGATTGTAAAGGACTAAGGGGACAGATAAGGAATTGTAATAGCACCCCTTCCCCTCCCCACTTTTATTCTTAGACTTCCCAGTTTTTCAAGAGTTAATTGTTCACTGTTATGAATTATTTAGGTATTCTCTTCTTAAAGTATTTGAGTCCCTTTCCTATCTCTTTGTACCCTCACTAGAGCTTAGACAGTTCAGTTTGACCACTTTGCAGCAGTTTGGGGGAATATGAAAGATGCTGACAAAAGAGAGGGCTTCTAGTTTTTACTGATACCGTACTTGTACCCAGTAATCAAAAACTACCTGTATTATTGGTTAGGTACTGGAAGGACTTTTGGAAGTGGAGATACAGCTTCTGACTAGTGATGTGGGAGATTCTTTATGTAATGACAGTTGACAGAACACAGAATTATAAAGTATTGGAAGGGACTTTGGTGAACCCTCTATTTTGACCCCCTCATCTTACAAGGTAGGGAAAGGGGACAAAAACTGAGGACTGGAGAGAGAAAATAACTCATCTAAGGTCATAAATAAGATAGTCATAGCCAAAGTGTAAACTGTTACTGGGATATATCTCTGTCAAATCATATAAACTATGTGGTTGACTTAAAAATGTTTATTTTCCATTTATATATCCTGCACACATGTTACAGAATTCACGAAGGCTATAGTGAAATATGCATTACAGATATAAATGCCCAAAGTAAAAACTTGAAGTCATTTCAAAGGAACAAAACACTTATTGAGTGGAGACTACTTTTCTTTCTTTGAATTGGAATATTACTAGTTGAGGGAAGGGTCATATATTCCTTAGCCATGAACCTTTGGAAGCCGAGTGCCTAGTTCACGGTGCGATTGTCAATGGCGTCAATGAGAACATAATGTGGACTCCTCACTCTACCTTCTCCTCTTTTTAGGAATTACTTTAACCCAAGTTTTATGATACAACTTTTTAGGGGATATAGAAGTAGTTAGTACACAAATGTTGCAGAAGTAATGTTAAGATCTAGGCATACACATATCAATATACTCTTCATGTGCCTTAAAATTAAATTGATTGTAAAAATTTATAAATTAAACTTATCTTTGTACTGACTTCCTTCAGTGATTTTTTTCCCTCTATTTTTTACCCTCTACTTACATCTAAAGAAATAAATGAAGAAAATTGGGTCTGTTTTAAGGGGGCAAACTGAAGCCTTCTGCCCCATTCATATGAAGTATTAAACATATAAAACACTTAAATATATCTGAACATATAACTTAAGAAATAAATCAAGGTTATTATGACTCCTAGAATAGAGGCCAGGAAGGCCTGTAATTCTTTTTCCCAGTTCAAATGTGGATGTATGAAAACAATTAACACCTGCTTCCTCTTCTGTTTTCCAACAGAGTTTTCATGAGCTGGCACCTAATTAAAATTTGCTCTCAAAAAGTCAACATTTTTAAAGAATGGACCTCCCAAGATAGTTCTGCTAGTATAAAATATTTATTACATTATGATTTTATGTAAAAAACCTTTGTTTCTTTCAGATCTCTTACACACAAGGAAAATATGGCCAAATAATTGTTCAATTAATTTCTTTTTTGAGGATGATATATTGAAAAGTCTTCAGATGTTGTAGGCTTTCATATGTAGGCTTTTAGTTACCAAAATTATCCATTCATTTTGAAGGTTAAATATTACTTCTTCTGAACACAGTACTTCCAAAAACAGGCTGGAAAAGAACACAGCAAATAACAAGGTTATGCTTTTGAAATATCTTCCTGTCAGACCGAGAGTGATGTAAAATCACAGAATTTTAGATTTAGAAATGAATTTAGAAATCTAGTCCAAGAGTTCCCCAAAATCTGGTTGTGACTTCCAAATTTGACTTATTCTATCTCTAAACTGTTAGTAACTTTCATTTCCCTTCGTATTTTGGGGGATTCCCAGCAGGGAGAGAAGTACTCATTGGTACGCCTTACCCTGATTAATAACTTTCATTCTCAGTCAATTTCTCCTGTCAGTACCTCATGCCCTCTGTGCCATTCGTCATCAACAAGACTTAGGTAAATCAAAAGTAGGTTATCATAAAGAAAAAGGCTAGGAAATCTTGGCATCATCTAGCTCCTTCATGAAGAGACAGATGTCAGGGGTATGTGTGCCCCGCTTTAAGCACATCTGATGTAAAAACCTGGACTTATAAAGTATGCTACTTTTTAATTTACACTATAAAACACTTCTGTTCCCATCCTTCTTCCCATTGCATCCCCATCCAGCTCCATTTTTATTTTTAGAGTATTAAATGTCACTCCTAGAACCACAGAACACCAGAATCACTGTTTTTTTAAAATAACCTCTTGTTGATACAGCTCTGATGGGATCTGTCCCCCACACCTATCAGCCTAGGACAAGTACCTTATGAAACCTTTTACCTTTCACACTATATATCCTCTCTCTGTTGTGACTGAAGCCGCAACATTTTCCCTTCCATCTCCCTAAGCTTGCTAACCTTTTCAATCCCTCTGAAGCCAAGATTTTCTTGTTGAAAAGTAAGTTGGCAGTGGTAGAAGTGGAACTTGTCCTGGGATGTGAAATAGGGATAATCTATTCCTCCTGGAGTTGAATTTCTCTGACACAAGGGAGGGCTTTGACTCAATTTGGTCCTCACATGGCTGCTTTATCCAAACCTAATATTTGTAGTTTACTGAAATGGTTTCAGCTTGAGAAACTAAAGAAAACTCACGTCACATTTATGGTGCCTACAAAGTTATTTTCTGGAATATGCTATTGGATATTAATGCTAAAAAATAACCTTAAATAATAGAAGGGGAGTTTACAAATAGAATCTGGAACAGTTTTCCTAGAGTGTAAAAGCAACAGAAATACTTTCACCCCAAGGGCCCTCTTCACCAAGATCACTGCAATTCAGTCACTAAGAAATTCCAATTGTAACTAAGGAGTAACCAATCAGGAAGGCAAATGTTCCAACAATCCATTAACCCACCCACCTATGTAGATGAGCTATCTTAATTGATTTAACTAGAATTTATAGAGGGAAAACTTTTGCTGTCTTGTATGTAAACATTGACTTACTATGGAAATATTTTCCACAAGAAGTTATGAAAAGGAGATAAAAGAATTGTCTTTGCAGGGCCACACAGCTAACCACCCCATAACCTAATACATGAGGTTCCCAAACCACCATTATAACCACTAGATGGCGCCCCATGCCATTAATTCATATGAGATGGCATATACTCAACTTGGAATGTGGACAATTAGAGGTGACTATTTGTTTTCTTGGCTACCAGTGTTAGACTGCTGCAGAAATAATAGGAGGCTATGTACTTAGTCTCCATGCAAATTCAACCTTGCCTCTCTTTTGTCAGCCCAAGGATGCATCATGTGAAATGAATTGAGGGTTCTATAGAATTGGAAGGGCTCCCAAGAGAACCTTCAGTCTCCTTTTATCTTCAGTCAAGTCCACATCTAAACATCCAGAACACATAGAAGTCATGAAAGAGTTTCAAGGATAAGAATTCCACAGGAATCCAGTCATCATCCAGTCTACTCCATTACCTGAAAAATAATTCTCTCTACAAAATAGGTCATAAGTAATCATCCCATATTAGCTTCAATACCTTTTTTATTTTTTAAAATCTATTTGTTGTTAGCTTCCAACATTTGCTTATATAAGATTTTGAGTTCTGAATTTCCCTCCCTCCCTCCACTGCCCCCTTCCCAAAATGCCATGGTATATGAAACAGGCTATACATGTATGGTCATATTAAACATATTTCTACATTAGTCATGTTGTGAAAAAATCAGAACAAAAGGGAAAAACAATAAAAAAGAGAAAATGATATGCTTCGATCAGCCTTCAGACTCCATAGTTCTTTCTTTGGATGTGGATAGCATTTTCCATCATGAGTCTTTTGGAATTGCCTTAGATCATTGCATTGCTGAGAAGGGCTAAGTCTATCAAAATCAGTCCGCACACTGTGGCTGTTTCTGTGAACAAAGCTCTCCTGGTTCTGCTCACTTCACTCAGCGTCAGTTCATGTAAGTCTTTCCAGGTTTTTCTGAAGTCCCAATACTTCTAATAAGGGGAAAATTACTATTGAATGAGACAATTCATGACACTTACGGACAGTTTTAATTGTTAAGAAATTTTTCCTTACATCAAGAATAAATCTACCTCTCTGTCATTTTAGCTCTGCCCCTCTGTGACCAAGTAGAACAAGTCTGGTCTCTTGTCCATGTGACAGCTTTCAAATACTTAAAAGCAACTATCGTATCCTTTCCCACCCCCAACCCCCACCCCATTTTCTTTTTCTTTTTTTCAGGTTTAACATTCCAGATTACTTAAAGTCACATTCATCTAGTATGATCGCAAGATCCTTCACCATTCTGGTTGCCCTTATCTGCACATTTCTATCTTATCACTGTCCTTCCTAAATATCCATGATGTGCTCTGACCAGGACAGAATACAAGGAGACTTACATTTCCTTATTCCTGGACAACGTATGTCTCCTAATTTATTTTGATTGCATTAAATTGTTTGCTGTTGTCATATCATGTGACTGACTCATATTGAGCTTGTAATATCTTGAAACTTACAAATCTTTTTTTAGATGAACTATCTAAATGAACTGTCTCCCTTCATCTTAATATCTTGAAAAGTTGATATTTTATGAAAAAAAAAACAACCGTTGAACTTGCATTGAAGATGAGAGTTCAAGTCCCATCTCAGATATTTATTGGTTGTGTAAGGATAAGCAAATTCACAAGCAAAATGGCTATGTTAATTTTTACATTATTCTCCTCACAGGGTTGTTCTAAGACTCAAACTAGATAATAGATGTATAACAATTTGAAAGCCTAAAGAAGATATATAAATATAAAAAAAGTTGATTTGGGGGAGTGTAAGACTTTATATTAATTTCTACTAAATTTCACCTCATTAGAGATGGCTGAATTTTCTATCTAGCCTATCAATAATAATACTAATAACTAGCACTTATATAGAATTTTAAGTTTTCAGAATGCTTCACAAACATTCTTTCAATTGATCCTCATAACAACCCGAGGTGGTAGGTCTTATTATTTTTTTTTTCATTTTACAGACAAGGAAACTAAGACAATGACTAAATAATTTGCCTAAGATCACACAGCTAGTAAGGATCTGGGGATAGATTTGATCTTGGGTTTTTCAGATTCTGAGTCCAGTTCTCTATCCACTAACTCACCTAGATACCTTTAGAGATCCTGACCAACTATCTTCCCTAATTTTAGGTCATTTTCAAATCTGCTATCATCTATGCCTCTATCAAAATCAGTTGATGAAAATGTTGAAGAGCACAGGGTCAAGAGCAGATACCTAGGAACTGTGCTTGGCATTCTTTGAGTCTTACCCTTCAACCAATTCCAAACTAACTCTGATTTTGAGTAGTTAGGTGATGTAAATGGAGCATGAGACTTGGAGTCTGGAAGACCTCAGTTCAAGTCCTGCCTTAGATACTAATCATGCAACCCTGAGCAAGTTACCAACCACTGTCTACCTCAGTATCTTCATCTGTAAAACGGGAAAAATAAATCGACACCTAGTAACCAGAATTATTGTAAGGGTAAAATAAGATAATATTTTCAAGTGTAAACCTTGAAGTGCTACTTAAAGCCTGGTTATTATCATCTCCACCTTCTGTTCTACCTTTTAAAATCTAAGCTTGTAAGAAAGTTCCCTATGTAGTTCCAATGATTTTTTTTGTAGATGGGTTCCTCCTCCTTTTTCTTCATCAAAATCACTTGCCCTAGATCACAAAATAGTACCCCTTCCTTCCCCCATAGAAAGTCTCAGAGCCACTTCTTTGAGCTGCCTCAGAAGATAAGAGCTGCCTTAATGTAGTCCTGATAGAGGGATAAAGTGGTCATTATCTACTTCCTCCCCCTACCCACACTCCTGTGGCATAGATGGCAACCCTAGATTGCTCAACCTGTACCCTCCCTGTCTGTCATTTGGGGTGAATTCACAACTGACTGAAGTGATAAAGAATGAGGCTGATGATAAAGAGTTATACGGAAGGCTACAAACAGTATTTGCTCTGTCATCCTCATGACTGAATTTTTTTGCTGGTAAGTTAGACAAATTGATGGGGTAGTCAATTTAACCAGGTTATTAGGACCATTGCAATAATCAGACAGTGACAGTAATGTGAAGTTATTTGAAAGATGGATAGTTTGGTATAAAATTTGGTTGTTTGGAGCTTCTTGACCAAATTAGGAAACTCATGTGGCAACCAAATCTCTTCCTTGGCAGGAAGGATGAGAAAAAAATGAATTGGACATATTTACAGAGGTACCATTTAGACGTAGCCCACAGATCATATTATTTCACCAAACCAATCCCAGCCATCAAGACAATGCCTTGCAAATGGTAGGTGCTTAAGAAACCTTTATGGAATAGAATAGGAGATGAGGATAGAACCTTATCTCTTTTTCAACTCTTTTTTGGATTTTGGAGTGATGTCTTTCTGAAAGTCTTCCATAATAATAGAAAGACATCTGGATTCCTCTTTCCAAACTGGATGAAGGCTTCTTGGTGGAAATGAGGACCTGAGTTAACATTATCCATATCTTTCTGCTCAAAGAACATTCAGAAGAAAAATAGTGAAGATATGGAGAAAGAGATAGTTCTTAAATTTTCCCAGAAGTGGCGATTGAAAGGTATCTGGGAAAAAAGAATTTTATAAGAAACACTGTAGCTTGTTCTAAGAATAGGATCCTTTTTTCTGGAGCTCTTCTATCTTATGGGAACCCCACCCCCTATCAAACTAACTTTGTTGGTTTAATAGTTCACTATTCCTGGAGGTGTGGATCTGGATTGGGGCAGGAGCAGAAAGGTACAGAATTATTCCAAAAGTTCTCTCCCTGCCTTTGGTGGTTTCCAGTACAGATCCCCTCCTGGAGGCATCTGACTATTAGCTATGTGGATTGGGGAAAGGAGGTAGAGGGTCAGGACCTTGTCCCCTTTGGTCATGTTGAATGCCATAATTATTTAAGAATGAAAGCCATTGTCTTACCACTTGAGTCTTCTTTCCCAACATCTTGGAATAAACTAAAATAAAAGGAAAACACAAACCATTTTAAAGAAGCTTTTTTTTTGTACTTTTAGGGTTTTTGGTAGAAAACTATGACAAGATAAAAGTTTGGCAGCCAATGTTGGAGAGATCTCCTCTTCCTTGTTTGGCAAACAGGAGGGAGTAGGGGAGTCTACAAAGAAGACCAGTACTCCAAAGGAGTAGTGGATCACAATGTCCATTCTGAATCAGCTCAACTATTTGAATATTTAGTTTCTGTTTCCCTGACTTCACTGCTCTCTATGGGAGAAGTCTAAATGAAGTTATGAAATGAAGTAAGGATAACTTGTTTTTTTGAGTAGACTTTTCTGTCGTGAATTCTTGACTCTATCTTGGCTACTTCAGGGCCAAGTAGAAGAAGACCCTATTAATAGAGTATCATATACCAAATACTCTCATAGGATCTGTGGAGGTACAAAAGTAATAAAAAACATGGTCCCTTGACTTCAAAGAACTTAGAGTCTAATTATGAGGAAAGGAGAAAGAGATAGGAAAAGAGATGCATCAGCAACATAAGAACATGTACAAAGAAAACATTTTTTAAATGTATAAAATATAACTTTAAGGAATTATAACAAAGTCCTATTCTGATATCACATTGATATCAGTGGTGATGCTGAAGGCTATGCACATGAAATATAAACTCTGGTAGGTCCTATCAAAAGAAAAAAAGTTTCAAATAGAAATTCAGTGATAGACTGTGTCTGTTGTCCGGAAAGTATCAAGGAGTGCTATTTGCAGGGAAACTCCTCAGCAGGCTGCCTTCAAGGTGATGACTTTCAGCCTGGGAGAATGGTGTCCACCTGATGCCTTGGTGGCAAGAGATCCCTCCCACATCAAGGATATCCCTGACCCTTGCAGAAGTAAAGTAAGTCCCTGAGTGCTAAGGGCAGTGATGAAACTATGAAGGGTAAAAGAAGATAAAATGAATGAATAAAAAGTTATTAATTCTGCTAAGTACTGAGGATACAAATGCAAAAGCAAAGACAGTCCTTATCCTTTGCATCCCACAGAGAACTTAAAATTTAATGGGGGGAGGGGAGTAATTCAGAAAGGGAAGAGGTGCCCATATTTATTTATTTGTTTTGGAAGCCGTAGGGATTCTAAATAGAGTCAAAGGGGAGTAAATTAACATACCCTTTCTGCTAGGAGTGGCCATCATGGTTAAAGTTATAGTTCCAGAAGTGGAAGGTTGGAAATGGCATAGAAGGTGTTAAGTATGATAGCAAACTACCTGGCAAGAACACAGTGAGGGAATTAACTAAGGCATGGCTGGAGTAACTGGCCTACTTTAGTTGGCACTCATCTGGGTAGGAGCCAAGAGAAGGATTTCAGTGACTCCTTTCTTATCACTGGGTCTTTGCCTGGTAGCCTGTGGTGGGAAAATTTGCCCCTTTTTATACTTTTCTGGGAAGGGAAGGGGAAATTTCTGGAAATTCTGTAAAACAGCTTGGTTAGCCAATGTGAAGAATTTGTCTAATCTTTTTAGAAGGTCAACTACCTAATCTAGTCAAAACCTGGGTGTGTTTCTTTGCCACCAACCTGGGCCTCAGTTTTCTTATCTGTAAAGTGAAGGATTTGGATTAGATGCTTTTTAAAGCTTTTAGTTCTATCATTTTGTGAGTCTAGGCTTGGAGGCCAATAGTTAGATTCTTCAGGAGAGCAGACCTGTCTAGTCGTCTGACTCTAAATTCAGGCCATAATGGCCACCTGAACTTTAAGACCTCTGAATTCTGACATCACCATTCACTAGCTGTGAGACTTTGGTTAATTCACCCTTTTCTGAAGCTCAGTTTCCTCATGTGAAAAATGGGGATAACAGTAACTATACTACCTACCTTACAGTATTGTTGAGAGTAAATGCTCTGGAAATCTTAAGGCACTTATAGAAATGGAAGCCATTTGACCTTCTTTTGAGGAGTTACAATCTTTTGGGCCCAATTCAAAGTTTAAGACATTTCTTAAGAAAGCAGTCACTAGAATCTTCCAAAGGGTCCAGGAAGACAAACAAATTTGAACTAAGATGTTAATCTTTTTCTAACTTTTACTCTCTCCCAGGTACTACTGATATGTTACAAATAAATAGTGATCTTTCTGAAGGTCCTTCTAATCAACCACATAGATGGTTGACTTCTGGGCTCATAGTATCATATATTTAGACCTGGAAGAGAACTTAGAAGACATCTTATCCATTCCTCCACATCCCCTTTTCATTTTAGAGATAAGCAAACTAAGGTCCAAAGTGGCTGTCAGGAGGAGCAGTAGACAGAGCACTAGGCCTGGAGTCAGTTGAATTCAAATCTGGAGTTGAGTTCAAATCCAGCTTCAGACACAAGCTATCTGTGTGACCTTGGTCAAATTACTTAACTACTGCCTGCCTCTGTTTTCTCATCATGTAACGAGATAGTTAACACTTGCCTCCCAAGGTTGCTATGAGGTTAAAATGAGATAATATAGAGCATTACCTTAATGGTAATTAATATTGATCCTTTTTATTTTCAATGACTTACCAAAGAGCACATATGTAATAAATGACATGGGTAGGATTTGAGCACAAGTCTCTCTGAGACTGGCTTTCTCTCTACTGTACCACATGGCAATAATTAATTTCAACAAATTTGCATTGAAACCCAACTATTTGTAAACAAGATAGTCACAAACAGTGACTCACCTTCAAGGAGTTTATAATCTGCTGGAGAAGATAGAACTTGTAGGCAGGTAAGTCAATACCAGGTAATTTGAGATGGGAGAGATCAGTAACGCTAGAGGTGGTAGTTCCTGAACTCAACCTCAAAGGAAGATGAGGACATACAGAAATCCATAAGTTAAAAATGGTAACGGTATTCAACAGCCCTCTACTGTATCCCATAGATGCAAGGAATCCCTCCTATTACATGAGTGAAGTGTTCTCAACTATCCGAAGACCTCTGAGGACATGGAACCTACAGTCTCTTGAGTTAGGTCAATCCATTTTTCCACAGTTTTAATTATTAGAAAGTTTGTCTTGACATTAAGTCTCAATTTACATCTTTTCAAGTTCTACCCATTTTTCCTGCTTCTGCCCTCTAAGACTAAACAGAATAAACCAAATCCTTCCTCCAGAGCCCTTCACGTACTTGACAGGAATCATGGCTTTCCTTGAGCTTTCTCCAGACTAAACATCACCACTTCCTTCAACAAATTTTAAAAGATGACGAGGGAGTGCAGGTTGGAAGGGTAGAGAAGAGGGATGGAAATAAAGGTGCAGAGGTGAGAGATGAAACATCAAGTTTGATTAATAGAAAGAAGTCCATAATTTGGGCTAGAATATAGAGTATACATACTGTGGAGAATTATACAAATATGAATATGACCTGAAAATCTTGCCTTTATGTTCAAATTGATTGTTGAGAATGAATCAATATTTGTTAAGAACCTACTATACTATGCAAGGCACTGAGGGTATAAAGAAAGAAATTAGACAGGCCCTCTCCTCAAGGATCTTACATTACATACAGCAAAACCAGTTCCAGAAGGAAAAGGATCTAGAGACAGAATTAAAACATATAATAATAAATCAAAATTATAGACTTCTTTAAGATTTAGGAAGTTCTTTCTTCTCTATAGCCCTGTGAAATCACCCCAAAGGGTAAGAGTTAGTAATGACACCTCTGAACGTCCGCATGTGTGTACTTTGTCCCCTCCAGTCCAAATGAATCCACAGTTCCTGTAACCTAAGGTCAGGTAAGGTGACATTTCCAAATTTTCTAAGTGATGTGTGACCGTGTCAGAATGTCTACTGCACCCAGTCCTGGCAGGTCTCTCCAAGGTGCTTTTGCTAATAATATTCCAGCTTGGATATTCATGGGGCTAGAAGAGAGGGCGTTGCCATGAAAGGTACTTGATTTTATTCCCATGTTCAACTGACAAAGCAGAAGTTTGTTGACCTTAAAGTACTGGCACTAAACCTAGCTATTTACTCAGTCTTTTGCCAAAGGGTGGGAAGGGAGGGTGGAGCAGAAGGAATTCTTTTACTGTTGGTCAATGAGGTGCTTTGTTATGATTTTACTTCATGTGGTACAGGTGTCCAAGTGTCTCATGTAATAGCTAGACTTTTTTTTCTCCTGAAGACTAAAAGCAAATTATGAAAATCAAGGATGAAAACAATGACCTTACTTTTTTTCTTTCTGACTGTGGGGAAAGTTTACTTTAGAGAAAATAAAGGACCAGAGAGCAATTACTCAGTACTTATCAAAACAAACCTAAAAAGTACAAACCAAGGAAAGCCTCATAACCTATTCATTTCAAATTTCTTTCCATGTCACCCAGGAATGCATTTTTTATCTTAGTACAGGTCTGACTGTTTGATTTTTTGGCTGGAGATATTTCTACCTTCCCCAGGTAGAATGGTCTTTTGGGTGAGAAAACCTGAAGCTGATATCAGTTTGCTGATTCTTACCTACATTAGGAGATATACAGTCATGTATTTTAGCCATAGGGAGGGGAAAAAAAAAACATTTTCTTTTCTCCTTTAGCCATGTGAAGGTTCTGTCTACATAGGAAAACCTCAATGAAGAGCTGATGCAAATATTTGTTTGGGTGTCCTTACTGACTGACAGAACTTGGAGAGGCCAATGTGGGATAATAGAAAGTGCACCAACCTAAGAGTTAGAAAATCTGAATTCTAATACCAGTTCTGCTGCTACCTAACTATGTGATCTTGGGCAACCTTAACCTTTTTTAGGTGTCAATTTCCTTGTCTGAAAAATGATGGACTTGGACTAGGTGACCTCTAAAGGTTTCTTCTAGCTCAAAAATCCAAATTATGAACTACATAACTTTTTTTAAACTTTACTTTTGTGTGTACTTCGCTAAGAACTAAAATTCAAACTTTTCTAATAAAGCAACAATATAAGTTTCTCCAGACAAACTGAATGAGTGAATGGATATATGGACAGATGAATGGTAAGGTTATTCTCTAAAGTTCAGATATTTTCCCATGATATTTGAGATATTAGGTTCTTTTTGAAAAGTCACATTCATGCTATTTTAAAGTCCTTATAACATTTCCCTTTAATTTGTGTATTTTGAAAAATGTTTTGAAAGCAAAAAGTTAAAAAAATACAATTAATTATGTTTTCTCTACTATACATAACATAGACATATTTTCATGTGAGAAATCAAAACTATTACATCCATTGCCAATTTTCCCCATGAAATGATATCTTTTTTTTTCCTCATTAAAAAGAAAGTTAGAAAAATTTTCCTTGGGATTATGGACCACTCTGTCAATATGATCTATGAGAGGAAGCACAATTCCAAAGAGGATGTTACTAGAAAATATGTATATTGCTTTTATTAAGAGAATTCTTTAAAAGTAGAAATCGTCAAAGGTAAAACCATTATCTCATTCAATCCTTCCAACATTCCTTTTAGGGAGGGAGTCATAGAAGCATAATTCCCAGAGATTTCCAAGCTGTGAGTGGTTAAGTGATTTGCTCAAGGTACACAGCTGTCAAGTTGTTATGGGATTTAGAGGGACCTTGTAAAAGACCTTAGGAAACATATAGTCTAACTCTATCACTTTATAGAAGTAAACATTGAGGCCTAGAAAAATGAAATTATTTACCCAAGAGTCACAAGATCTCAAGTAGCAAAATCAGGATTTGAATTCAGGTCCTCCTACTCCAAATCCATGTTCTACCTCATTGCTAAAACCAAGCTCTTCTCACTTGACTTCCATCTCTTATGTCTCCCACTTACACTGCCGCTAAAATTATAATTACTACAATACCTTAGCAACATAAACATGAAAGACTTTTTATTCCTTTCTGAAATTTGGACTATTATAGAGAGATCCACAGAGCATTTACCTTGTAGTCTATGGGACAGCCTACCCTTTTGCAAGATGGGAATATGGCAGCAGTGGCTTGTCACTTCTGGAGACTGGCCTATTATCATGAAGACTTTGCTCAGTTTTCCTCATGTAGATCATCAGATCCTGGCCCTACCTAACTCTGTTTAACTAGTAAACAAAAAATTTAGACTGAGAGAGCAGATCAGTTAAAGGTATGGAGCTAAAGGTTATGGTAATACATAACATCAGTAGAATAATTTTCCCAATACTTACTTTCATATACGCTATCCTGAGGATCACTGTGATATTCTAAGTGTTATACACATAAATATACAATACGCATGTACACATACATACATGTACTTTGGACCTTAACTTTTCCATTAAGATAATGAAGGAGAAACTGATGGAGAATGAGGAAAGGAGTCATATTTAAAGTGAGTGGGAGCAGCAGTTACCTGGCATTTGTAGTTTTAATCAATGGACTTTAGAAAAGAACAGGGTATCTTTTGTTTGATCAAAAATAAACATGCAGAACAAAAACCATAGAGATTTAATTAATAATGCAATCAATAGGAGGGCCTGTATTCAATTATGTTCGTAACTCTTCAAAAATGATTGCTGTGGAGAACTGGACTGGCAGACGTTATTTTAAACATCCCCAGAGTCAATGGAATAAAGCAGAAGGGGACATATTTTGGGTTAAATATCTGAAAGAGTAGGCCCTCAAAGTTTGTTATTTCAAATAAGAGTGTGAACTGACAAAAAGGTAATTTTCCACCATTGACAAAAAAGGCCATTTTGACAATTGCTTATAGAATTTGTTTAGTTTACATCATATTATAATACTGATTTCTTTTAAAAAATTAGAAAACCACATAGTATTAGGATTTGGAGCTATTAAAGAGTTGGAAGACATACTGTCAAATGGGTAACCTTATTTTGCTGTTTTCTCCTTTCAGAATCCTTGTCAACCTAGTCTACTCAAATGTCACCTCCTCCAGGAAGTCTTTCTTGACTCTTTAATGATAATCTCTCTACCCTCAGTTTTCACGAAGAATTCTGCTTGCATCTATCTTATACATTGTTTTGTACCATAGTGACTTGCGAATGTGATATATTTCCTATTAGACTGCAAGTTTTGAAAGGTTAAGGGACTGTTATTTTATTGAATCTTTATACTTTCTCTACTAATTCAAAACTCTTTACAGAGGTCAATATTAAAAAATATTTTGATTTTAGATAATGACCTGAGGCACAAGTAAGTTATGTGACTTTCCAAGGTCACAAAGCTAGCATCAGAGATGGGTTCTGAACTCAGGTCTTCCTACCAGCAGGTTTAACATTTTGCCCACTATACCTTGCTACCTTACTTTGCACATTGTAAGGAGTTAGGAAGCTATGTTTCATAGTGGATGGAGTGCTAGACTTGAAGTTAGGAAAATCTGAGTTCAAATCTTACCTTAAAACTTATCAGCAGTGTGTACTTGGGCAAGTTATTTAACCTTTGCCTCAGTTTCTTAATCTGTAAAAAGGGCAGAATGATATCTACCATTCAGGGTTGTTGTAAACATCAAATGAGATAATATTTATAAAGCACTTTGCCAGTCTTATAGCAGAATAAAAAACCTAGCCATTATACAAATGCTGGGTATTATTTGTTGAATAAATTAATGAAAAACTAGGTTTTATAGATCTTTCAGAAAGTTGCAAAATTATCTCACAATACTTCTAATTTGCTTTTACTTTTCCCTCATTTTCATTTGGAGTTAAATGATCTACAGCAATGTAGTACAGTTTACAGTTCTGTTTAGAATTGTCCTTCTGCCTTCTGTTCTCAAAGTCCTTCCCAATGGATTGTGGGCTCCTGGGTACTAACATGAATCCTGACACTAACTGATTTTGTGGTCTTTACTGACTTAGTGAGGCTTTCCTCATCTGTAATATGTGAAGACCTATAGCTGACCTAGACAGGGTTGTATGATAGAAAGAATGATGGATTTGAATTCAAAGGATCTGGACTGAAACCTTGGATCTGTTACTTATTACTCATGGGACCTCAGAGAATATCTTACACAATCTTTTTGGACCACAACTTTGTTATCTACAATATACACATACACACCAAAGGAGCTAGACATCATTATCATCACCATTTCAACAGCACTTTTGAGTTTTCAAAGCACTTTGCATATTATTTCATTACAGACTCACCAAACCTTATGAGGTAAGCTCTATTCAACAAACAGGCATTATTCATTCCATAAATACTTTTCTTTTAATAAATAAATTAAATGCACTAATTTTCAAAATTATAACTGATCATAGATGGTCTCTAGGATCTCTTCCAGTGCAAAATCCTGTGAATTTGAAGCTTGAAGTTTATAAAGCATTGTCTAAGGTAGTGTAAATATTATTGTTTCTATTTTATAGAAAAAGAAATTGAAGATCATAAACTTTAAGTGACTTGTCTAATGTCAAATACCTAGCAAATGACATAATCAGAACACAGGTCTTCTGACTTAAAATCTTGTTCTTCCATGATACAAGTCTACTAACCCCTCTCCCCAATACAGAATCTGTAGTAGCAAAAAAAAAAAAATGTTGTTTTTCAGTTGTTTTAGTTATGTACAACTCTTTATAACCTCATTGAAGATTTTCTTGGCAAAGATAACTGGAGTGGTTTGCCACTTCCTTCTCCAGCTCATTTTTCAGATGAGGAAACTGAAGCAAACAGGGTTAAGTGACTTATGCAGGGTCACACAGTTAATATGTGAGGCGAGATTTGAAGTCAGGAAGATAAGTTTTCCTGACTACAGTCCTGGCACTCTATTCACTGGGCCAACTAGTTGACCTAAACAGCAAAAGAAAACGAAATCAAAGGGACTATGTTAAAAAAAAAAAAGTGCTCCATGGATACCCATAGTATTAGGTCTTGAACTCTTCCCTCATCCATAGATCTGATATGAAATTTTTATTTCTCTAATATGTTTATAATTCTGTGGCACAGTGAGTAGAGCCTAGAGTCAGGATTTGAACTTGAGTTCAAATCTGACCTCCGATACTTAAGAGATGTTTGATCCTGGACTAGTCACTTTTCCTGTTTGTCTTGGTTTCCTCAGCTGTAAAAATGGAGATTATAATGGCACTTACCTCACAGTATTGATGCAAGGATCAAATCAGATAATACTTTGAAGCACTTAGCACAATGCATGGCACACAATAGGTATATTATCAATTACTATTATGTGATTTTCTATTTACGTCAAGTATCTATTTAGATTTATTTTGGTTAGAAGGGGTGAGATGCTGGTCTGTTTCCTTCCAACAAGAGATAGAGAGGATTGTAGAAGACAAAATAGGTAATTCTGACTGTATATAGTTCAAAAGCTTTTATACAAACTAATCTATTTAAGATTAAAAGGGAGACAATTAACTGGGAAAAATTTCTTTGAAGCAAGTTTTTCAAATAAAGGTCAATTTCCAATATATATAAGGAACTGATTTAAAAACTTAAGAATAAGAGCTATTCCCAAATTGCTAAATGATATAAAGAGGTTAACAGTTTTCAAAGAAAAAAAAATAAGAATCTATATAGCCACATAAAAAACAAAAATGACAACTATTGGAAGACACTGGCTAAGATACTCTTTGTGGAGCTATGAGTGTGTCCAACCATTCAGAACCGCTATTTAGAATTACGCACAGTTATTAAATAGTTCAAGCCCTTTGACCTAGCTATACCACTTCTAGTTCTATACCAAAAGGGTATTTTTAAAAAGTGATAAAGGTCCTATATATGTGCAGATATTTAAAAAGTAGCTCTTTTTGTGCTGGCAAAAACCCAAAACCAACAAACAAGTCTTGGATAATCATCAAATAGGAACTGGATGAATAAATTTTGGTATACGAATGTAATGGAATACTCTTGTGCTGTAAAGAAAGAGGAAAAGACAATTTCCAGGAGATATGGCAAGATTTGTATGAGCTGATGCAGAATGAAGTGAGTAGAATGGGAACAATTTGTACTGTAACATTCACATAATAAAAGCAAACCATTGTGAAAGACAAGAACCTTAACTAATCAATCACAATTTCAGAGGACTGAAAAAAAATATGATGTCTACCTTGTTACAGAAAGATGCTGAATAAGAAATTCATTCTTGGATACAACTAATATGGGAATATGTGTTGCTTAACTGTGATATACACATAAGCAAAAGTACAAGGATTCTATTCTTATCTTTTCTTTCTTTCTTTCTCTCTCTCCCTCCCCCTCTCTTTTTCTTTCTTTCTCCCTTCCTTCCTTCCTTTTTTCTTCTTCTCTTTCTTTCTTTCTTTCTTTCTTTCTTTCTTTCTTTCTTTCTTTCTTTCTTTCTTTCTTTCTTTCTTTCTTTCTTTCTTTCTTTCTTTCTTTCTTTCTTCTCTTCCTTCCTCCCTTTCTTTCTTTCTTTCTTTCTTTCTTTCTTTCTTTCTTTCTTTCTTTCTTTCTTTCTTTCTTTCTTTCTTTCTTTCTTTCTTTCTTTCTCTGTCATTCTTTTTTTCCTATCTTTCTAGTGTATGGGAGGTGGGGGTGGAAAAAAGAAATGCTGGATAATTAAAAAATAAGTAAAATAATAATTTTTAGAAAATGACCTAGGTTTCATCCCACTTCATCTCAGCTGGCCCTTCTTGTCAGAATCCTCTTAAAGATTGTTACTGAAACTGAGTACTTGGGACATCCCCTCTGCTTTCAGTATCATATCTGAAGCTGTAACAAACACGCAATGCACTGAATCATTTCCTCTAGAATGTACACTTCTTTCTACTTCATTTCCTCAGCTAGATTGTGAACTCCTGTTAAGATTGGGAAGAAAAAAAGGAACAGTAATCTTTATAAAAATAAGAAATTACTCAAGATTTGGCTAGCCACTAACTTTCTAAATTACTTTAACCTAGATATTTTTTAAAGTTGTGAAGAAGAGAGAGTAAATAAAATGCCTGAAAATACACTTTAGTTTGGAAGATGGCAAAACTACCTTTCAACTTGATTCAATTTAATTCAAAACACTGGGTACACATAGTATATAAAGCACTATGCCAGGTGCTAGGGATACAAAGGTGAAAAAAATGTGACATATACAAACAAGTGTGCTACAAGGTAGTAAACTATGTTGGGACAAAGGAGAAATCCAGACACAGTTATCTTCAATCACTTTCTCAGTTACATAACTCAACTCCTGCTACTCACACTTCAAAGTTATGTTTCCCATTGATTTTATGCTTATCACTCCAGGCTAAAAATAACAAATAATAATAGCTCATATTTACCTGGAACTTTATGGATGCAAAGGACTTTATCTCCTTTTTACAACTTCCCTGTGGGGTAGGCAGAGTGTTACTAATCTTATTTTACGAATGAGGAAAGACTCAGAAAAGTTAATTTACTTAGGATCCTAGGATCATTAATTTAAAGTCAGAAGGAAACTTAAAAGTCATCTGGTCCTGATCCTTCATTTTTGAGATGATGAAACTGAGGCACGGAAAGGGGGAAATTACTTGCTCAAAGTCACACAGTTAGTAAGTAGTAAAACCTAGCCTCAAACTGAGGTCTTCTAAACCCAGTTACATGGTTTTGAGCCAGTATTGTTGAGGTTTGCATTTCATTGTCTTTTACAATTGAGCCTGATGAAGCCTTTTCACATGAAATCTCAGCTCCATAAAGCCCATCAAGTTAGAACCAACGTCTAATTTCTCAAGATTGAAAGTAATCAGTTACTATTTGGCATTCATAGTGGTAGGTCCACCCATTTTGTATTCTCAAAGCTGACTTCTACAGACATTCCTTTGCTCATAGGTAGGCTTACCCAATCACAGACAGAGAGGTGCCTATTCTGTTATTAAACCTCTAAGCAGAGATTTTACTCTATCAGCAAACTACTTAGGCTCTTTGTGCACCAAGAACATGAAGGGGTACCAATGCCTCCCAGTTCATATCTCCCTTTTGTAGGTACCACTCCCTTATACATGTCATCTCCTGTATTAGATTATAAAATTCCATTAAGTCAGAGACTGCTTCATATTCATATTCTTTCATATTCATATCTTAAGTGCTAGCTAAGTATTTGACATATAGTAAACGCTTAATAAATGATTTTTTTTATTCTTTCATTTACAAGGGGATCTGGCACATGTACTCCTCTGACAATGTCTCCTCATGTGAAGAGACTGGAGGAGCCTGCTTCTGGGAGAGTCATGACGACGTGTAGTAGAAGTGCTTGACAGAGATTTGAAGATATGCATACATTCAGGAACTGATTACAATCTGTTAACCATATGTTTAAGATGAAGTTTTATTTATTGGCTGTATTAGTATAGATTGAACTAAGGGTGCCCTCAAGAAGGCACCAAATGACCAGAGGCCTGGCTATTCTGTGTGGTTGTATTCTTGGTGGATCTCTTTGGCTCCTTCATCTGGTCAATCAGTCAGACAAATAAGCATTTATTAAGCACCTACTCTATACCAGGCACTGTCCTAAGTACTGAAGTGAGACATAATGGTATAAAGGAGGAGGTCTTGGCTCCCTTCCAAGTTCATATAGTACCGTGAAAATAGGCCTCATTTCTTTGCCTGCCTTAGCATTTGTTCTTTGCCATTTTTGCTGAAAGAGATTAATCTGTAAGTTCTGACCATCTGAATTCTTAAAAATCAAGAGAGTGAGCCTTTAGGAATTTGATTCCAAGCAGCCTTTTGCAGTCAATCTAGCATCAATGTCCTGACAAACAAGGAATGACCTTCAGAACCCAGGCAAGAGTAGCTGAGATAAGGACTCATTTATTATTCATGCCTCATCAGGATGTGAAATTGGTGAAACCAAGGCTATGTAGAAAATATGCTGGCTTTGAGCCCACTCTCCCCAAAGACCATGGTAAGATAGGGAGGAGTATGCCCATGAGGTGTTGGAAAAATTTTAGATACTTTTGTTCTAGGTTATCTTTAAAGTAAATTACCCTTTGTAAAAGTTAATTGATGTCAAGTGGCTTAATAGAACTGAGGTACTATTCACTGGCACCAAATAGTGGTGCCAACTGGGGCTTGACTGATGGCATTATAGACACCTGGCAAACCCTCAGGATAGTTCTAGAACCCTAAGGGACGATGTAGATTCATCACTCTAGGAGAGTAAGGTCAGAAGTCATAGTCAGGACAGGAAATATCCTCAAGATAATGTGACCATCTGGAAGCTGGGGTGGATGGTGATCCTGAATCACAGAGATGGCAAATCTAGTCATTCTTATTTGTGCTGCTGCCCTTCCGAGATGCTACAGCAAATTCAGTCTGTGTCAACAGGCATGAGAATGATGTAAAAGAGAGTATTAGGCTAAGCATCACAAGACCTGAGTTCTAGTCCTAACTCTGTCTGTGAATGATATGACCTTGGGTAAGTCTTTTAACATCATTGACACTCAGTTTTATTGGGAAAATTAGTTGATGATTACCTTAAGTTTGCTTCAATATTTCTGGATTCACCTGAGAGTAAGATGACTTCCTGGGGAGGTACTTTAATTTTTTTCTAAATCTTAGAGAAATAGTCATGTTCATCCCTGGAGATCAGTTACAGAATTCACATGCACCTCAAGGAAAGAAAATAGATGGCTTACTTGGGAGTCAATTTAATTTTTTTTAAACTTAGTTTAATGAACAGTAGAGTGATTTACAGTGATTAATTTGCCAACTGGATCAAATTCTTTTTTTCTAATATCTATTGAATAAATTTTAATGTCTCAGCATTATGTTAGACCAATGAGATAATATTTTTAAAACATTTAGCACAGTGTCTGGAACATAGTAGGGGCTTAATAAATATTTATTCCTTTCTCCCCTAGATAATATAAGGAATAAAAAGAAGTATAAAATATAATTTCTGCCTTTAAAGAATCTACAATCCGGAATCTCTCTGGAAAGAATTCCCCAGACTGTTATTCTCACAAGAGGTCTTCCTGGAGAATTCTTTATAAAACTCTAAGATATAATCCTCTTTCTAAAATATCCACATCCAGCCTTTCTTGAAGACTTCCAGTGACTGGCAGAGGTAATTCATAAGTCAAGACAGTCCATTTTACTTTTCAATAGCTCTAATTATTAGGAAGTTTTTCCTTGCATCAGGCTTTGCCATAAGCAGGGATGGGTTGGGGGATGTCTGATTGAGAATGAGAGAAGACTGTCTGAAGCAAGTATGGAAATAAAATAATTCTCAGCCTCCTTGAAAAAAGGTGAAAGGGTTTGAGGTATGTCTCTTCATTGTTCAGGCTTTCAGGGGTAGGGATGAGGCAAAGTCACACTTTCAAAATTGAAAAGTAGTGTGAAAAATATCAAAAAGAGTCTGGAGATGGAATGGCATTCCGACCTGCATAAGGAGGCTGTAGGACAGAAGAATGTGGTACAAAGGGAAAAGAAATGCTGTAAAACTGCTGAATAATGGGAATTGGGGTGTGTGGGGGGATGAAGTTCTTGATGTAGAGAAAGTTGTACCTTCTGAAATGGAAGCAACTATTTCTCCTCCAAATGATGATGATGATGTAGAGCCAAAAGTGCTTTCAGGTGAGAAGTCACCCTGTAAGGGTCTGAGGAAAACGATGATTAGGAGTAGTTGGTCATTTCCTGCTTAGCAGTGCTGAGGTAGCTATTTGTGAAACAGCTACCCACAATTGACAGGTCTGATCTTTTCCTAGAACATGCATCCAGGATATGCTGAAGAAACTCTCAATACCTGTTACCATTTCTAGTGACTCAGGCTTGGTACAGAGGAGAAAACATTGTCTTTGGGGTCAGAGGACCTTGATGCACATCTTATTTCTGTCATTTACTACCCATGGAACCTTTGGAAAGTCAGTTAAACTCCCTTGAGTCCCAGTTTCATCATCTGCAAAATGAGGGGGTTGGAGAAATCATGTTTCCCATCTCTTGGCAAAGAGATAATAGATGAGAAACACAGAATAAGAAATATATTTTCAGGCACAAACAAGATGTGGATTTATTTTTCCTGGTGATATTTAATTGTTCCAAGGGAGGGAGGAAGGAGAAGGAAGAATTAGTGATATTGATTTTTTTTAAAAAAGAAAAGAGTTAAAATCAATTATTTTAAAAATAAGCAGAAAGAAATTCAGAAGAGGATTAGTCATACAATGTTGTAATTATCAAGTTAAATTTATAGTATTTTTTAAAAAGTAGAAATTTAGTGTCATAGGAAGTGCTCTTTTTTCTGCTTTTCTTTGTATAAGGAAATGTTTATGTTGACTGATGCTTGACAAGTTCATAGTAACAATTTTTTAAAATAAGAGATGATCTCTGAGGTAGCTTCTGGAGCTAGAGCTATGATCCTTGAAATGATATTGTCACAAGGAATCAAAAAGTCACTACCAAAGATTATGAAACCTTGGACAAGAAATGGAAAAGCATAGGAGCACAGGTGGTGTTGACATCATTGCTTTTTGGTCATGTCCAACTCTTCATGACCCCATTTGGGATTTTCTTGGCAAAGATACTGGCATGGTTTGCCATTTCCTTCTCTAGATCATTTTTTACTGATGAGGAAACTGAGGCAAACAGGGTTAAGTGACTTGCTCAGGACCACATACCTAGTTAGTATCTCAGGCTAGATTTGAACTCATGAAGATGACTCCAAGTCTGGCACTCTGTTCATTCTGTCACCCAGTCATTCCATTAGCATCGTTGCCGCTAATCAAAAGCAAACTCTCCAGAGGAGAGAAAAACAGAACTGAGGAGTGAATAGCTGCTTAAGAATATGGCATAGGAGAGTAGGATTTGAATTTCTAGAACATGGCTTAAGATAAAGGTATAATAAATTTTTGGCCAAGAGTTGAATGCACTTAACAATGACTAGTGAGAATTCAGTTGCCTGGAATCTAATCCAAAGAATTAGAGAAACCTACATATGCATATCACACACACACACACACACATACACACACACACACACACACACACACACCTCAACCTAGATCCTGTAAAGAGTAACTACAGAGCAGGAAGAATAAATAATTCAGAAATTCATAGGTAATAAAATACAAAGAAAGAGCCATTAATAAAAATCATGGCCTTATACACACGCACACAGTATACATGTACAATATAAAGTTAGGTTTAATTAGTTCAAATGACAAATCCTCTGAAATGATCTCATTGTTCAAAATCACACTGAATATTTCCATTGGGCTGGAACCAGTTACCACATTTTACCTAATTTTACCTTCCAATGGTACAAAACTTAGCCTACTTTGGGGGTTCATTATCTGCATCAGTTGAGTCTTAGTTGTATAGAAATAGCCCATGTAAGCTACTTGGAATCCTTAACTCAATGCCCAATTCCACTGATGAGTTGAGTTTCCAAAGCTTTCTTGCTACTCCTTCCCCTATAGAGCTAGGGAGTTCAGGGCCAATATCATTGGGTAAAGCCCCTATCAGTGTGTTTTCTTCATAAGATGAACAGTTGATAATCATTTAGTCAGCCAGACTTAAGTGATGTTTTAGAAATGATGTTTACTAAGGTGCACAGGAAGCACACAAAACATCTCCAAAGCATGTGTCACACTTTCCCACAAGTACTTATAAAGTCCAAGGGAAAGTGAACTTGAGCTTATAGAACACATGTAGCAAATGGGTAACTCACAGAACCTGTTGGTGGAAATCATTTTACCCCATTTGTGGGGTACTCAGAAAAGCTCTCCTTAAGCACAGTGAATCTATATCCAATCTGTCCTTTACTCCCAGCACAGATACTGCGGCCAGTTGATCCAGAGACGCCATTTAGGATACCAGAAAGTAGATTTTGAAATCTGGATGCTCTTTCTCCAATAAAAACCAAAGTGTGTGTGTGTGTGTGTGTGTGTGTGTGTGTGTGTGTGTGTGTGTGTGTGTGTGTGAGAGAGAGAGAGAGAGAGAGAGAGAGAGAGAGAGAGAGAGACAGAGACAGAGAGAGACAGAGAGAGAGAGAGAGAGAGAGAGAGAGAGAGAGAGAGAGAGAGAGAGAGAGAGAGAGACTTGACCAAGGCAAAATCAGAGCTTTTGTACATACTTTTTAAAGATGGTTGGTGACATTTCTCACTAAAGAGTTTCCTAAACTGGGCATAGATCAGTGCCTGACAACATACACAAGAATGAAATTCAAATGGATACAGGTATAAAGACTGATACTATAAACAAATTAGGGAAGTAAGGAATAGTGTATTTGTCAGATTTATGGATAATGGAGAAATTTTTGACTAAACAAGAGACAGAAAACATTATGAAGTGTAAAATGAATAATTTTGATTACATTAAATTGAAAAGGTTTGCACAATCAAAACCAATGCAACCAAGATTAGGAGGGAAGCAGAAAACTGGGAAAGAATTTTTGCAGCTAATGTCTGTGATAAAGGCCTCATTTCTAAAATATATAGAGAATTGAGTCAAATGTACAAGAATACAAGTCATTCCCCAAATGATAAATGGCCAAAGGACATGAACAGTCAGTTTTCAGAGGAAGAAATTAAAGGTATCTATAGTCATATGAAAAAATGCTCTAAATCATTATTGATTAGTGAGATACAAATCAAAACAACTCTGAGGACCACATCATGCCTATCAGATTGGATAACATGATGATAAATGTTGCAGAAGATATGGGAGAGTTGGAACGCTAATTTATTGTTGGTGGAGCTGTGAGCTGATCCAACCATTCTGGAGAGCAATTTGGAACTATGCCCAAAAAGGCTACAAAAATGTGCATACCCTTCAATCCAACAATATTGCTTTTAGGACTGTATCCCAAAGAGATCATAAAAATGGGAAAGTGTCCCACGTGTACAAAAACATTTATAGGAGCTCTCTTTGTAGTGGTCAAGAACTGGAAATCGAAGGGATGCCCATCAATTGGGGAATGGCAGAACAAGTTGTAGTACATGATTATAATGGAATACTATTGTGCTGTAAGAATTGATGAACAGGAAAACTTCAGAGAGGCCTGGAAGGACCTGTATGAATTGATGCTGGGTGAAAGGAACAGAACCAGGAGAACTTCATACACAACAACAACCACAATGTGTGAGGAATTTTTCTGATGGACCTAGCCCTTCATAGTAATTCAAGGACCTAAAATATTCCCAATGGACTTGAGGCAAAATGCCTTCCACATCCAGAGAAAGAACTACGGAACTGAATCACAGAATGAAGCAGACCATGGTCACTTGTGTTATGTTTTGTTTTGTTTTCATGGTTTCTCCCATTCATTTTAATTCTTCTATGCAACACGACTGATGTGAAAATGTATTTAATAAGAATGTATGTGTAGAACCTATACAAGATTGCATGCCATCTCAGGGAGGGAGGGTAAAGGAAGGAGAGGAGAGAGGGGAAAAAATCCAATATATGTAGAAGTGATTATAGAAAACTGAAAACAAATAAATTAGTTAATTAAAAAAAAAGACTTTCCTGTCACTCCTGACCTGGCTTCCTCTGTAGAATTTTAGACCATTAGAATCTACTCATTTTTCCTTTGAACAGAGATTTGTTCTCCCCAAGTGTAAGATGTGTATCAGAGTATGACCTCCAGTCCTGTGTCCCTAAACTTAGTTGCTACTTTTTTTGGTAAGAATCAGATTTATAACAGTAGTTCCCCATATTTGTTTCTTCATGGAGAATGGAAGGATGGAATGATAATTAAGACAAGTCAAGACATTGCTTATTGCTCTGCTTGGGGCAGAGAAAGAGAGAGAACAACAGATAATTGAAATGCTTCATTACAGCTACTAAATCTTTCCTCTGCACTGGGTTTGTGATTTGTTTCCCAAATACTTCATCCATTTTCATTCTTCCATATTCCTCACCTTATACTCCATTGAGACCTGTCAATTCTACCTCAACAATGGTGCTTTCACTTGGCCCCTTTTCTCTGTCTCCACTACAAGTATATTAGTTTGGACCCTTGTTATTATTTTGACTCTACAATTGCTAGTCTCAACAGGTCTTCCAAGTTTGACTCTCTCTCCCCTCCAAAAAGTCATTCCATTGCCAGAATAATCTTTCTCATATATCCACTTGGATCCAGTGGAGTCATGTCACTTCACTGCTCTCAAGACTCTTCATCAGCTTTCTAAAGTCTACCAAGATCTTTCTCATTTGCTTGATATTTAAGATCTTCCACAGTCTTGGGGCATTTTCTCTTCCCAGATTTATTTCACATAGCTATTAACCTCTGTGGTCTCAATGCTTTAGCCAAAATCTGCTTTTTGAATTTCCTCTGAACTTTCCTGTTGACAATGCCTTTGTTTAAGCTGTTGTTTTAATTCCCTTCCTTTGCCTGTTGAATTCTTTCCCATCCTTTAGAGCCCTATCCAAATACTAACTCTACCGATAAGTCTTCCCAAATCCTCTGGTCGGTAACAACCTTCCAACTCAGTTCCTACTTTCTTTTGCAACTTTACTGCACTTGTCATGTAGCATTGCATGTTACAGCTATGCTGTTTTCTTATCTCTCTACTAGACTACAGGCTGCATGTGGATAGGAATCAAGTCTTATCTAAACTTTGCCTCTGGTTCCTAGCATAGCATTCTTCATACAGTACATAAAATATTTCTTGGATGATAAATGAATGAAAATATATGTCATGTGAGTAATCCCCTTGAATTAATATGTAATCTAGATAGAAAATACTATAGAAGTTCAATGGTGAGAGAGGTGACTATGGATTAGGAAAATTTCATGCAAAGATAGAACTTGACATAATATAGCAAAAATACATGTGTCCATTTTCATAGACGAGACTCCTAATAATAACAATTGATCAGCTAGTTAAGTAGAATCATCCTCCAAATGTCAAGCCATTTGTGTGGTAATAAAGTTGTCTCCAATGGTTTCAATACAAGCAACCAGGAAAATTTGCCTTTAAATTAGCCAATTCATTTTAAAAAGGAGTAAGACCAGTTGTTGGACCATATCAATAAAACTATAAATTAATACTCAACTTTTATCTTCCCAGTTCTCTGATAGGATTGTCACATTTAACCTCTGATGCCTTCAGGATACAGATCTTTCATAAATTCTTGCTAATACAACATAATAAAAAATTGTCTTTCCCTCTACCCTTTGTGAGCTAAGAGATCTTGGAATTTTGCATCCTTACTTACATTTATTGTTGCATCCCATGTCAGCTCCTTCAGTCAGTGATTTAGAGCTGTCTTTAGCTCACACAGGTCCCCATTCTTCCTTTAAAAAGAGTATATCAATAGTATCAGGAACTAAAACCCTTCTGCAGAATTCTACTCTTTGCTTTCATAAGTAGACCTTCAACTCTTGAAAAACATTAGATAACAAGTAGGTACCTTATGAGTTCATGCTCATCAATGGTTTCATGAAGAATTTTTATAAACAATTATTTAATTGGGGGTTTTCTAGGTATCCAAGACTTGAGGAACACTGTTCAGGGCTCACTTCTGAAATCAGAACTTTCCAAAGGATTCAATCTTGCTAGGAAAGGGGGTCTTAAGCACAGGAAAAGTAGATAAAGGAAAGATGAAATTTGAAACATGGAAGTTAGTATGAATAAATTTTTAAAATAACTTCATTTTCATTAAATAGCTTCTACTCCCTCAAAGAAAAATAATGCATGCTGCTATCATTTTAAGTTAGCTATTTGATATAATCAATAATTTCTAACAAACTAGTTTTAGGTTAGTTTAATAAATTCCAGACTGAAAACTGTATTCACTGGAAATGTGTCTGCTCATGGGAAGATGGGGAAGTGGTACTTTTGGAATTCAGTTATCTGGGAGTTGCTTTTTTTTTTCTGATACAAATGTACTTTGAAAAGAGAAAATCTGTATTTGTTAACTTAACCATTTCCCTAAAAGATCTATCCCATGCTGCAAGATTTGACTCATGAGAGGATTCCTACATAATTTAATGTTTATCTAGATAGGCTTCTAAGATCCCTTCTAAAATCCTAAGTTTCCATGGTTTTTGTCTTAATTAAGAAGCAAAGTCACTGCTAACTTGTAACTTATTTTAAATAAATGATCTGAATTATTATTTTGGAAATTATAATAACAACTAATATTTATGTAATGTGAGCTTATGATCCTTTGAGAAGGGGTCCAGATCTGTGATTTCATTAGTATGGGGGAACTCTCAGCGTGGAAACTCTATTCACCAATGTAGATGGCCAATTCTTATGTAATTTACAGTTTTAGAGAATCATCTGAGGCCCTGGGAGATAAAGTGACTTGTCCAGTTAGTGTGTTTAAGAGCAAAATATAAATCCAGGTCATTCTGGCTCTAAAGCTAGGCCTCTGGTCATTATACCCTGCCATCTATCTAGATTGTATTACTTGAAAATTTATAAGACCTTTCCCCATAAGAACCATATGAGTTAGGCATTATAAGTATTTTTATAACCATTTTATTGATAAGGAAATGGCTCAGGAAAGTGCAATTACTCACCCATTATAAAGCTAGTAAGTATCAGAGTCAGAATACAAACCCCTTTCTCCCAAATCTAAGTACAGACATCATATTGCTGAAATCCAGAATATATAATTCACAGGATCAGCTTTACTTTAAAATTAACTCTTCCATTAAGGTTTTCTCATTTACAAGATGATAGGATTGGTTTAGATGATCTCCAAGTCAACTCCAATATTTTATGACTATTATGTGAAAGTTTTAAGTAATTTATTTTATTGTTGTAAAAAAAAAAATCAGAGGTATCCAAGAAAATCACCTTGAGACCTTCAGTCTCTGAAGACTATTACTTACCCTTAATTAGGACAGGGTAATTAGATAATTGAAGACAGACTTCTAGAGACTGTAGTTAAACTCTCTCCCTCTGTATGCTGGGACTCTGTTCCTGAGGCATTTGTAATTGCTCCTATATTTAGAGTCGCTTGATGCTTTGTTTGGCTTAGGAGGAGCCTAGCTGGGAGTGGAGGAGACCAGTACCAAGGGAGCATATTTGAGAAAATCTCAGTGCTAGGAGAGTAATTCTCTTCATAGACAGGTGCTAATCTGAGCAGAAAAAAAGAGTTCTAAGAGTGAATTCTCTATGTCCTTAAGTACACTGTTCTGGAGTAAGCATTTGTTTTTACATTTATGGGATGAATTATCAGCTATCCTATAAGTGTGGGATTATTTCCTATTTGAGTAACTCAGCAAGTATACAACTTGCTAAAACGTACTATAGTTGGGGGCTGAATTGGAAATTTGTCTGGGTGTATCACACATGAATTCTGGGAAGTTCTGATGGCTTGACTTACTCCTCCTCTTTCTCAATATTTAACTGTTTCACTAAATAAATAGGAAGGAAGGTAAGGACTTTCATATACCAGCTGGTTGGTTGGTTGTCCTTAGTTCTTGAAGAGGACCAAAATGGTATCACTATGATAAAGTCAAGTTTCAATGTGTTCAACCAATCAGACCAATGCTTTGATCAGACCAATATGAGCTTGGAATGCTCTACTGCAGACTGGGCACAGATAGTGTGAACATTTGGGATGGATACTCTCAATTGTACATCCTACGTTTCCTTTGAGCTGTTTCAATTCTGCTTTGCTCATAGAACACAGCACCTTCTAAGATGTAGGCATGCCATGCTGGGTGGTCCTGTGTCAGCGTCTCCCATGTCAAATAATTAATTTCAAAGTTCTTGAGAGAGACCTTGGGAGTGTCTTTGTATTACCTCTTCTCACCACCAAATGATCTCCTGCCCCATGTGTGTTCTCCATAAAATAGTCTTTTTG